>CM053787.1:8597500-8767500 GCA_028749045.1 Cupressus sempervirens | reverse complement strand
AATATAGTTGTCGATAATATTATAATCTCATCCCTAATTATAAATGCTAAAATTGTACTTTAAATGGTAAAGCATGCACCTTTAATACAAAATATTAAACCTTGACATTAAGTTTTAAATTCTAATTTCAAGTTTGACCCTTATCTTAAACCTTTATCATTAATTCTTAACCCTTAGCCTAACTAAGTTATCCTATATGCTAAACCTTTATCTTAAAAATAATCATAAATGCTAAGTCCTTCTCCTAATTCTAAATAAAAATATTAAGCTTAAATGTTAAACCCTAATCTTGACCTTAACTATGATCTACATATAAGGTTAGGGTTTAACATTTAACATTTAAGATTAGGATCTAGTATTAGGATTTGTATTCAATTCTAGAATATAAATAGGATAAGTATTATAATTTAGATTTTATAGCTAAGGTGTATATTTATGATTAAGGTTTATAATTAAGATTTATGATTAAGGTTTTATAATTAAGGTTTATATCCAGCAACTCATTAAAACACCTTAAGAAAAATGATAATTTATGAAGTTGCTTCCACCTACAAATCAGAATTAGGAGAAAATATTTTATTAATCATTGAAACTACTGAGGCTAATGTTTGGATGAGCCAAGAGTAGTTCGCAGGTGGAAGACAAGTAAGCATCCAAAAGTAATTATAAAAGATGTGATTAATGTAATACAAAGTTTTCTAATAGTAAAAAGACTTTGGTCATGATTAGAAAATGCAATTAATATAACACATTCCAACATAGAGATTTAGAGGGAAGAAAAGTTCTATTAGCAATTGATAACAATTGTTAAATGATAAGTTAAGATTTAAATGACTAAAGAAGATATTATAAATTTAAGTATTATGATTAGGATTAGGATTATTATGGTTAGGGATAGGATTCATGTATTAGAATTAAGATCTAGACTAATAGTTTGCATGAGTGGATAATATTTAGGATGAACTATAATCATAAATATAAATCAAATCATAATTCTAGCTCTAAGCTTTCATTCTAATTGTAATCTTAAGTCTCATCCTAATGCCATCTATTATATATCCTTTAAATAATAGCACCATAATAAATATCTAAAACCTAAATATAATTCTAAGTAAAACCATAATCCTAGGTAAACCTTAACATTAGTCATAATCATTATAATAATCTTAAGCTTAGCCATCATGAAAACCCTAAACATAACAAAATTTTAAACCATAACCTTGCCATAATCTTAACTTTGTTTGATCCTGATATGAACATATAGTCCATAATGAGAATACAATCCCCTAATGTCACAAAATAACTGTACATAAAAATTTGATCTAGCTACTTGAATATAAAAAAGGGAAACAATTTTGGGGCAAACAACCCTAGAACACACAACACATTAGAAGTTGCATTCTTAGTCCCCTTTCCAATTTATTCATACTTTCCTTCCATAATCTTAATTATCCTGATTTTTATCTCATCTTATCCTTATATTTCTTAATGATTTTGTGTATTTCCTCACAAATTTAGTAGGCCAAATAAATGCATAAATAGTGTTGAATAACAAATCTTATAGGAGTATCAAAATATATTTTCCCTTTCTATTAGGACAGTTAGGGGTCTAGGATAGAAACATATAACTATAATATACAAGACTTTAAAAACTAAATAGAATAGGAATATAACTAGTCCAGCATTCAATATAAAATATTAATAATATAAAAATCACTACAATATTTTTGATAAATTAATTCCATTTAGGATCTAGATCAAAATCTAACAAAACAATGCTTAAAGTGTTGGGCACTTTCACATCCTTTTCCTCAATATCAAAAACATGTTCCCTTGAACTTGCATAGACAAAACAAGTTTGTATCTAAAATTAAAGCCAAATTTATATAGTTGATTTATTAATATAGTTTTTTGGAGTATTATTTTATGATTAGACTTAAATTCTATATAATGTTCAATTAGCCTTAACATTAAAGTTTACTTAAGTGTTTAACTTTATTTATTTAATTGATATGGTTTTAAAGATCTGGACATTTATATAATTGATATTTTAGATTTAAATTTTATTAAATAATAATTTTGTCATTTTTTATGTTGCTTAAACATATATGCAAATTATATTTGATGGACCTTCTGCCACCCACTCCCCCTCCCCCACCCTCGCCTCCACCCCCTCCATCTCCACCTCCACCTCCACCCCCTCCATCTCCACCTCCACCTCCACCCCCACAACCACAACCACCTAGTCCTTCTCCAGCACCCACCACAAATGATTTGCAAGAGAGCATGAGGTGTAATCTTAATGACCTCATGTGAGATATTAAGGCTATCAAGTGTGAGGTCCACCCCCTCCCCACCTACTACGCCTTGTGTATAACATGCAAGGCATCATTCACTCCATATCGCATTTGGATTGTGATATTGATTCATTTAGATTATGGAGGCAAAACATGCATGCCTTCTATTCTGATGGCTTATCATATAGAGAGGTCCATAACCTCAAAATAGGTAAAGGACATTTTACAAGATATAAGATGGGTTTGGAGATTAACGAGAAGAAGCCTCATATTTCTATTAGATGGTACACACATCCACACATAGTAGCACACTTTTGGGAGTGGTGGAAGATGGTATTTGACCACACATGCTAATCATAAGGTGCCCATGTACTTCCTTAGGAAGCTACAGGCTGATTTTGAATTGGGTTTGAAACCCAATTATTTTGATATCAAATCATTTGAGGGGGTTGGTGGAGGGATGCCTCAGGATAGTTCTGGGCAAAGTTGAGTGATAGAATAAGAAACTGTAGGTGACCTCAGCCCCTTGTACCTTTTCCTACACCTATTTTACTAGCTCCACACCATCATCGAGTAGTTTCATCTGCTCTTACCTCTTTGAGTGCCCTTTTGGGTAATTTAGTACAACAGTAGATGTAGGTGACACATGTTTGTCCACTTGGACATATTTGTACTAGCTGTGGAGGCATATGTAGAGGCCCCCAGAGCAATGTTGATGCAGCATACGATGACCATTATGTTGTGGGTGTTGATTTTGATGATGACGTATATGCTGCCTATGGTGATGGTAGTGATGAGATTGATGTGTCATCATTTGTTGACCTCATGTTGGGAGAGCCTGGTGATAGTCAAGAGTAGTAGGTAAAATTTTAATTAAAATTTAAATATAAAGTACATAATTATTTACTTTCTACATACATGTGTAATTGTATTAACCATATTAATTTGTACTTTTGAAATAATAGAGGATGGATGATATTGTTCGTCCTAGGAGGTAGTATAGTCTTTTTTTCAAGATCTATAGATGTTGGCATCCTTCATATGGTATGCACTTTGAATTACACTATAAAAATGTACATTCAAACTCAAATTTAATAACATGCTCTCATATGTTCTTTTTTTCTGATTTTGTAGGGATTGTCTGCTAGTACACAATTTGATGCCAGTGCAGGTCCTGATCCAACAACCTCAAATACATACAATATGAACTTTTGACTAAAGACAAATAACTTTTACTATTTTTATGTATGTACATTATTATTAACTTATAATCTAAACAATTTTGACTCATGTATATGTTTTATGTGTTTTGATTTTATGAATAGGAGATGGATCATACTCATCCATATAGGCCTCGATATAGTTTATTTTTGTCTTCATCTTTTGATCATCGTGCTAGCATACCTATAGACATATCTGTGATATTGGCTACTACTCAAGTATGATATATATACATTTTCTTATAGTGTATAAAAAATGTAGTGTACAAATTATGTACTTTTTAGTTTATGTACTTTGCAATTATTCATGTATATATAATTTTGACTCAACATTTATGTATCAATAATTTTAGGACTATATCGCCATGAGTGTTTTTGAGATTATGGGACTTAGCTAGATGGAGGTACCTGCATCATCCTTTGAGGTCAGTATTGTGATTTATGTACATACATAGTTCATTGTGCTCTTTATCAAATTTTAAAAATGTATGTATTGCAAATTATAGGACCTCCCCACTGTTGCATTTGGTAGCTTTCATAGTACACCTCCTCCTATTACAGAGGGACACCCATCTCATGTGGTATTTTTTTTATTATGTAGTGAATATTTAATTTATTTGCAAGCTAGATTTTGAAACCCATTTCAATTAAGCATGTACATGGTGAGATGTGCCTCATCTTACATAGGATGATCCATCTACCTCACAGGGTGTCCCACATGATGAGGTAGCTCATATTACTCAGGATGATCCATCTGAGACCTCTTTGTGTGGAGTAAAGATGACATTCAATCAAATAGATTAGGTCTTTTTGGCACCTTTAGATTGTGGTTTTATGACACATATTGTTTATTTTGATCAACTTTGTATTAGGACAGTTAGATGTATTATATGTATTTTTCGAGTCCATAGATCATGTTATGACATGCTAGACCGTGTACTATTTTTTTACTTCTTATCATGCTAGTGTATGTAGTACATATTATTATGTTTCATCATGTTTTAAGTATTCAAACCATTTTCTTTATTGTGACATATTTTATTCATGAACATATGAAACATTTTGTAAGTATATATATGCTATACATGAACAATTTTTTAAACTATTTATAGAGCATTAGTACTGATATCAAAAAGATTATTGGATAAATATCACATCATATTTATGCATTGAGATTCATACAAATAAAATTGACCTACTATTATAAATATTTTTCATCCTAAAAATTCAAATTTATAAAATTTAGTTAAAGATTGGATTTTTTTATGAAATGATGGATGATACCCTTCCTTTCACACATTTTCTCATCAAGGTTATGTATGTATGTTCATATCATTATGTACCTAGATGTTTCCTTGTAACTTTGACTTAGGTTTTCTTACATCCCAAGAGTCACTCTACCTAGAATGCCTATTTTTCTAGACAAGACACTTGATGTCTTATCAAGTTGTTACATTTTCTTAAATATATTTACCTATGTAATTAAATAACTTATTGAGGTAGTTTTAATGTGTCCTAATTATTCCTAATATATTCTAAGGTTTTGTAATGGGTCCTGGGGCCAATTACAATCCATTATGACCCCTTATGATGCATTAGAATCATTAACATCCCATTTGTGTGTCCTATTATAGTTAATGTGTTCTAAGGGGTCTTAATAGGCCCTAAGATTTCATGGGACCACTAAGAAACCATTATGACCCTTCATGATATATTAAGACCACAGTTTAAAATCCAAGAGGAAACATTAGGATTGATTACAACCACTTAGGAACTATTATAATGCCTTTGGACATAGTAATGTATGGTATGATGGTGAATGTGTTGAGAGGGGTTATAATTGGTTCTTATGAGTCCTAATCACCCCTAATGGATTATAAGAGTTCCTAACGGGTCCTAAAAGGTCATGGGATCACTTAAAACACATTAGAACCCCTTAAGACACATTAGGACCCATTAGGGCATATTATAACCCATTAGTGTGTCTTATACCCCTTAAGATTATCTAAGAGGCATTAATGGATTTTAATATGCTTTAAATTGTCATAATGTGCACCCTAAATGGTATTAATGGGTTTTCAAACCACATAGAACCAATTGTGATATGTTGTGAGGTACTAGGGCCACTTAGGGCACATTACTATGTCTTGCAATGGTTAATGTGTTATAAGAGGTTTTAATGGGGTCTAATGGGTCCTAATGTATGCGAATGGACCCTAATGCTTCCTAATGAGACCTAATGTGTACTAAGGGGTCCTAAAAATCCCTAACGTCTCCTTAGAACATATGACTCATTAAGGAACATTAGACCTCTAAAAGGTGTTCTACAATGACCAATATGCTCTAAAGGCTCATAATGGGTCATAATGGTTCTTAGGAGGTTGTAATTAGTCTCAAGGATTCCTAGAACCACTTAGGACCACTAAAACTCCTTAGGAAAAAAGGATTGAATAGGACACATTACAACCCTAAAGTGCATCCTACAATGATTAATGTGTTCTAAGGGTTCATAAAGTGTGTTAATGGTATGAATGGGTTCCAAGGAGTCATAATGGGTCCTAAGGTTTCTTATGACCACATATGTCCCATCAAAACCTCTTGGAAACATTACAATGTACTAGGACACATTAGAAAAGATTACTTTTAGGACTACAATAACTAATGTGTTGTAAGGGGTCCTAAGAGGTGCTAATTTTTCCTAAGGTGTCCTAATGGGACCCCTTTCTAATAAATTACAAGCACTTATAACCCTCCCCATATCCCTCCCTCCCTCTCTCTCCCTCTCTTCCTCCTTCCATCCCTCTCACTTAACATGGTTAACATGGTTAAACATACATGTCAATTATCAACATAACAATAACATATAATCAATACAATGAATAATGATCTTTAAATTATCATTTACAAGTGAAGGGTTTAATGTTACAATCAATAGTAGAAAGCATGAAGCAGAGGGGAGTAGGCCAAAGCCAACAAAATAAAACACCTAAACTACTAGCAAGCATGAAGCTCACACATTATTTCTAACTAACACTAGGCACACCAAAAATATATTTACAACATATATACAAAGGTAGGAAGAAAACCCACCGCAAGGAAAAGAAAAGAGAAAAGCTCATGTGAATCCATCTGCTGGCTAGGAGAAGTAGGAGCCTATCCATATCAAGAAATCATGTCTCAATAGAGTAGCCCAATACCACTGCTTAATGACGACTCTTTCATTTTCAGACTTCAAACTGAAAGTGCACATGCATATGCTGATCCAACACTCCTTTCCAAACAACCATAACTCATCATAGCACTCTTCTTCCCTTAAGAAATGATTCTCAACATGAATCTATCTAGGTTTCACTTCAAACTAAAATTTTTGAAACGAAGAAACCTTTTCAAGAAAAGACGCACAATATCCAAAAATATTGTGACAAAGACTCACCATTTTTATATGGCATTTGATATCACAATCATCTATCAGCCATAGAGATGCCTCATCCAACATGGGATTAACCCTTGAGTATCTATTTTCTTCATTTGAGTCATCATTTAAGGAATGATCTAGCTTGAGTGATGATAAGAATGCATCTATAACTTCTTCTTCCTCATTAAGAAGAGTGTCTATCAACATACCAACTGAGTCACCACAAGGTTGGAATTCAGCTTCATACCTCTTTTCCTTAGGAAGAAAATCAATACAAGGAGTTTCATCCAAAGGAATTTTTCCTCATCTCTAGAAGAATTGAATCATCATCAAATGGGCTGACTTAAGAGAGGTCTTCTAGCTAAAGAGATAACAAGAACTTGTTTATGATTTCTTCTTCTTGATCAAGGAATGTGCCTCTCCATGCTCTAGCTAGGCTATCTATAGGATAAGTGATAACTTCAATAGCTCTTTCTTCAATCTGATTTTTAGCATGAGGAGAAATTTTTTCTGCACATACTTTCAGCTTGTGATCATTACCATTACAAATTTCACCTTCAAACTGATTAGATCTTCCTATGAGCTGATTATGAATTTTTAAGCATGAGGAATCATTTTCATTTTTCATGAAAGTGTAGGATTCAGTCTCAGATTGTAGGTTATTCTAAATCTTTTTACAAAGAAGACTCTCCAAAGAAAAAATGACAAATATCACTTTCATCTATTTCACTAAAAGTGAAAGATTGATAATCTAGCAGCAAGTTGTCTAATTTTTCATAATTAGAAGATTCAAAAACAAGATGACCATTATTACTCTCAAAATTGAAACTTTCTAAAACTAGAGAAGAGAAAGATTTAGAGACACCTTCGTTAATACTTCCTTGAGTACCATTTTTAGAAACAACATTAACAATAAGGTTTGTTGTTGCACTATTTTCAAAGTGAAAAGATTTCATAATAGTGTCTTTTTCAGCATTCATATTCAAAGAGCCAATGTTCTCACAATCTTTCATGAGTTTTAAAAGTTCAACTTCTGACAAAGCATTACTAGAAAGCATTTCAATGGAATTCTTATGAAAAGAATGATCACCATGCTCTTCTACTGGAAAACTTTCTACATGAGATGAAGAAAGATCTTTAGGCAAGATTTCATCATTATTGCTTACCCTTTCTCCATTATTGGCACATATATTCTCATCCATTGAAATTGGATCAGCATGACACTAGAGTAACTCTAGCTATACTTCTCGGTCATTCATGACAAGGTGATTTAAGTACATGGGTGAAACTGAGATAACTAGAGCTTCATCATCATCCACCTCCAAATGCTTCTTTAATTGAGCCACTCTCTCCTCAATTTCTTGCAAGTTTTTCAACTTGTGAAATCTCGCACAGAGAATTTTCCATAGTAGCCAAGACAAGTCATCATCTTCAAGGCTTATATTATTTCAGATAGCTTGAGAAATAATTTCTTTAAAGCTATCCACAAAGTCATGTAACACTTTATCATCTTTTTGATAAAGTTCTAGGAGAGATGGATCTGGCCTTGAACTTCTCATGACTTTTGTATTTGGCATGGTCTTCATATAGAGTCACCAATCTCCTACGCATGGAGATAATTATAAAACTAAGGAAGAAAATGTTAGGCACTTTCACTTCAGGAAATCCAGTAGAGTCATCATAACAATCTGTTAGTGAAAACATTGTGCTCCAAGAAAATACATGAAAATTAACTCTAAATGCCCAAATAAGAAGACTAATTAGCACTAATAGTTGGGTCACTTCACTATTGAAAGAGTGTAAATGCCCTCTGAATTTATTTGGGTACAGTTCCCCATATATGATCTACAATGAATTAAATATGGATGCTTTTAACCAGAAAGCACAAAAGGTTTAGAAACATCTACCTGTAAACACAAAGTAGATGCATAAACTTAGTGACTAAAAAGAAAACAAAAGCAAAGAACAAAAAATGACACAAGGTTCATTTGCTCAGACACTGCATCATGAAGAAAAAGAACACAAAGAAAGTATCTTCCATCCTCTTGAGGAAATGAGGAATCAAAGTTGTTGAAGATATCTTCAAATGATAACATAATTAGGAAACAATGACATTGAAATGTATTTCAGAGAAAACTGGAAACAACACAAAGATTGTGATCAGTTTGAGGAAATTGCCCCAAAATCAAATTTTTGACATGCAATTATCCTCCAATTTCCCTTCTCTAAAGTGTAAAAGGTAACAAAGATCCTATTACACATTTGCAATCAAAATCACTCTCCAAAAGAAAAACTGAAACTCTTTTCTCTTGCATTACATTTAAAACAAGATTTCTCCCTTTTTCAACACACAGTTTAGAAATGAACTCTGTCCTCTCTTTCTCACAAGAAATGGAACAAATCTGAAAAAAAAAAGACTCCCCCCTTGCTGTAGCACACAATTTGCAGTCATGGGAAGAAATAGTGGAACCCCCTTGATTGATTTTGCCATCTTATTTATCTTTTTTCTATCGATAGTTGATCAGTTATGATAACTGATTCTCCCATGAGTGCCTTCCTTTACCTTTTGTCTCTTGACATATAAATAATGTCTCAACTTTTAATAAACTTCAAACATTATGTGCTTGGGATAAGGATATCATAAAAAAATAATTTTTCCCCCTTTATGGTTTAGTTGCCAAAATATTTTAAAATTTGTGGCCACCTAGCAATTCTTGACACCTTGACATATATTAAAAATCCAATTGTCTTAGCAATATCACAGACCCAAGGATGTTGTCTTCTACACATTAGGATGCAACTATCCTTATGTTCCCCACTCCTTCATATGCTATGGTGCAGGCTTGTTCATGGAGTTCTCTTAGATCTCCAGTGAAGCCTTGTTTTAGAAATTTGTCCTTCATTGAGCCTCCCGCCATAACAACTAGGAATGTTAAGACTGTGACCAAAGCCATATGCCATTTGAGCAAGAATCTTTCATCTTAATCAAGTCAACCCGTGGATAGCAGGCATGACTCATACCTTTTGATAGTTTAGTTCTGTCATCTTAATTTAACATCAACTAAACTTGGCCATCTTCTTTTCTTGCAGGCCGTGTGTTGAGTTAGAGCCATGATTTTGGTGAAGAGCAGTGAGTTGAAATGTCATCGTGATAATGGTAAGTCGATAGATCTTTTTTTTGGATCCCATGAATATGTTTACCTGAACGCGTGGGTTAACTACTCCATGGTGGTACAAAACTTTGTAACCCCAAAGCTTGGTGGTGATTTCCCACGGTTATGAGTTTTCCTTGCATAGCTATGAATTAGTTTAGCTTTCAATGTGAAAGCAAATAAAGTGCCCGTAAGAATTTTCGGTGAAGATTGGGAAGATGCTACTGTAACCATTCTTCTTAACGCGACTCCATTCCCCCAAATTTCTTACCTGAGGATTTGCACTCGAAGTGATTTCTTTAGCCATTGTCATCCTTTCAATTAACTTGGGAAATTGCTTCATCAAATCAACCTCGACTCCCATTTTCTCTAAAGATCCTTGCATGCCTGCCAACTGCATTTATCATGCGCAAGGGGTTTTATCTTATCTTGATTCAACAATGACTGAATCTTCTTTAAATTTGGGTCTGTCTGAATGATTAGAATTATAGATCAGAGGTAAATTTAAAGACTTTAAACCACGAGCGAAGAGATTGTGAATTCAATGTACGATGGCATGTTTAGGAGAACAAATTGTTCACTGATGGTGCTATATCATAGGTTTTGGGGCACATAATTTTTAGCAAGAGGATCTGCTCCTTTAAATATGATCCTCGGGTCCTTCAAATGCTCACGATGTTAGCTAGTGCATTTTTCTTTAAGAAAGAGACACTGTGCTCGGGCATTTTGGAGAATCAACTGATATCATTGAAATTGGAACTCAAAGCGTATGACCCGACTCTGTCCATCTCGTAGTGATCATTCTTTGTATATGAGGGATTCTAATTGTCGTATATATGAATTGAATAGTGTGCATTCATCACACTAAAACAAAAGCTCATGTGCCCAATCTATGGAGTCTGGTATTTATGGAATCGGGGTGTTATCACATTAGATTGTGTGATCTAATCAAATCATTCTGCCTGCGACTTATATGATCCAATTGCTGTCGGGTGATATTTGGGAATTTATCTCTGAACCGTGAATCTTATGGAAATAGCTTAAACTTATGAATCTTTGGGATTCGGTGCAACTAAGAACTGGTACTTCTTATTGAATTGATCTCCATATTTTCGAACCTGTAATATTGCACATCTTGGAAACAATTACTCGAACACATCTATTGTGCTATATCAAACCAATATCAAACCAACGAGCCCGTAGAATCATTTAAAATTGATCATTATAATCTTTCATCTTTGAGCCTTCTAACTTGTATATCATCTTTGAATTATTATCAGAATGAGCAGAGCATTTTAAACTTTCCTGAACATCTAACTTAACTCTCAAAAAGAGTCTGGGAGAAATGCATCAAGTCATTCTGAACCCAATTTGAGTATCCCTCTAAAATACTGAACTGAGGCTTGAATTTTCCGAACCAAAGTGGATCAGAAGTCTTGAACCTAAACCATTGAATCGGGACTCAGCTCGAAAACTGAACATGAATTCTAAACTTTGTTTGAACTGAACCTGCAAGATGGACCATTTGAACCACCAAACCACTTCGAAGTACTTTGAACTTTAGTTCAAAGCGGTTCAGAACCATAAATTAAAAATTTTAACATCCGGGTCCATATTGGGTACCAACACCAAGCTAGAGAAGAAATAAGGCAATTGGTCAAGGGGAGTGAACAACAGGATGTTTTTGTTAGAATATATAGTCCACTGATACAACTGAGAGTGGAGGGGGGTGAATAAGTTATCCAACTATTATCACAATTATTAACCTTAAAAAACTTATCCATATGAGTAATATAAATTAAAATCATAACAAGATACTCATACATAATAACACCAGATATATTAACTAGAGAAACCCATGATCATAGAGAAAACCTTGGTGGGGATGGTACCCACAAGATGATGTATAAGTATTGCTTGTTAGAAGATGGACCCTATTAGGAGTTTATGAATACTTTTAGCACATATGAGTCCCTGTTAGGAGTTATGCCAATGCTGTTAGGAGTTGTGGAAGACAACTAGACCCACTACCCAAACATCTTCAAGGGCATGACCAATGAACCCACTATCCAAATGATCTGTATATTATTCCTTGCAAAATAATATAATTGTATTGTATTGTTCCTTCCTCTTCCTTTGTCCTCTCAACTGAATTTTTTCTCTATCTGATCTTGCAACCAAATCACAAATCTTGCATCTAGTAATCCCTTAGATCACTTACACGCATTTAGTTAGCACTCTACTTCTTTTTTCACTTCACACTTCTTGCAACAATGGATACACTCCTCAATCTTTACAAACAAGGAAAACATATTTCCTTTAAACCATATCTTCATAATAATTTCTTCAATTGACCTTGAGGCTTTCACAATTAATTATAATAAGATAATTAATTAATTACAATTACAATAGCATTGTTGGCTCATAGTCTATATAAAAATTCACACATGTGATACTAGGGCTTGCACACTCATTGATGTCATCATCTCACTGTCCTTTGTAACTGCCTAACTACACATTTTCTTACTACCTCTTAGATGTAATCTAGCAAAAAACATCACTAATTGCTTTCCCAATACTCTCTCTGAACTATTCTTTGTAAATTAGGTACAACTTCCATACATCTTTGACTTAGATTTTGTACACTTAATCACATCATCAGGACACTATTCCAAACATTTCCATAGTTGCACATTGCCAGACAATCAAACCATTATTTGTACCATCAACATCATTGTTTGTTACTCAGCTAGTCTTTAAAGAAACCATGCTATGTTGACATCAATGATAAATGCAGTCATAAATGCAACATGTCAATACTCTCCAATGCCCAGGATACTCCCCCAATGTAGTATCAATAGCATTCATGCTAAAAATTTCTCCCTTTAGCATTGATGGTAACATATATGAAAAACGTCTAAGTTCCAAGAATACCAAACAGTGTTCAACTACTACTACTAACCATCATCAGTTTTCCATATGCTAAAAGAATCTCAAAACAATAAGTGCATACTCCTTCTTCTTAGACATCAATTGTTTACTTCTCACTAAACAATACACAATACAATATATGCATATTCCTGCTTCCTTTCATGAATCCTTCTGAATCTCTCTAAAGAGATATTTCTCCCCATTACCTTAGGAGTTTTGCTCCCCCAGAACCTAGGAAATATTTTTCATGCATATTCTCCCCATTGACATCAATGTCAAGGGTCTCAATCTCAATGTTACAACATACCAATTGTTAAATACCAATTGCTAATATGTTGCACCAAGTCTTCAACCAGCTCAATTTTCTAAAGACATTGTTCAACACCAAACACCAAGAGTCCTCAATGAGTCAGATCATAATAGATACTCCCTGATATAGGAAGCATAAACATTCAGTTGAGTCCAACAATAGTTCTTTGTACCACTAGACTGATGTACCCTTTGCATCATCTACTCAAAAGTAGGTAGAGGCATAATCCCAAGCATGTCTCTCAATTACTCAAATGTATCTTTAGGAAAAAGGTTTCATAAAGATATCTTTAATCTAATCTTTAGTACTTGCATACTCCAATCTGATCTCCTTTTCTACTACTTTCTCTCTTAGTCCATGATACTTAAAAGACATATGTTTAGTCTTAGAATGTAACACATGATTCTTAGACATAGTCATTGTACTTGGTTATCATAGTAAACGATAATAGGTTCTTCAAACTCAATTTTGATGTCCTTCAACATTTTCTTCATCCACATAACTTGATTATAGTTATTTTCTATTGCAACATACTCTGCCTCAGGGTACAAGCACAAACCTCTGTTACCTTTTATAAAGGAAAAGCGATATCAAAATTTAAACTCTTCAACTTTAATGACATAAAAGTGGCATTTTTGTTTAGAAGTTGAAGGTGATGTAAACTAATGAAATGTGTAAAATTGGATGAATTTTATGTTTTTAACTTTTTTTTTAAAAATTGAGTGAAAATTTTATTTATCTTAAAAAAATTTAAGTCTATTTTTTTAATTTTTAAAAATACTAAAAATATAGAGTTTTTTCCCCATCAAACAAATATATGCAAATGTTCATATTTTGGTTTGATTTTGGAATATGTTAGAGGTGACATGTATACCTAGTGCACCAAAAAATAAAATTTGAAATTTGGCAAATATTTTTCAAGTTATAATTGGTTAAAGTCAAAGTCATCAGAAACTGACAATTTTTTTCTCCCGTCAAACTTTTTCCATCAAATCTACATATTTTTTAAAACAAATTACATATTCTTGAAGAAGACTCTCTCCTCTAGTGTAACATTAAAAAATAATAATTTTTTAACATGATTTACTATTTGTTTCTTATTTTTGAATAGACATCTTCTTGAATCTTAAGATACCTACTTGTAATATTTTTAGATTATAACATATTATACATAATCAAAATAAAAAATAAATTATATGATCATAATCGTGACTTTGAGACCGAAAAAATTATATTTTTATTTTTTAAAAGAACTTCAATTTAGTATGTCAAATTGGCCTTCAAAGTGATATTTTTACATAATTTCTATTTTTTTCTTGTGTGGCTACCACCTAGGATGCCACACAGACAGTTTCAATCAGAATTGTTTTAGCTGTAACTGTTTCAGCCGGACCTATTGCAGTTGAAACCCCTATCGGCTAATTAAACTACAAGTAGTTAATGTCATTGTTTGATATAAAATAAAATTTATTTTTCTTTTTAAAAAAATATACAAAACAATGAAAATTGGAAGAGGATTTTCAAAAGACAATTAATTTTGAAGCAATTTTCAACAACTATTCTTTGGATTTAATCAAAATTGCAAAGGATCAAATATTTTGAAGGTTCTTTTTCCCATCTATTTATTTTTATTTTTATGTATTCTATATTGAAGCATTAGCTGATATTTATTGAAATCTATATTTATTTATTTTTGTTTCTATAGATTAAAGTACTCAATGGGTAGTAAAAAGAAAAGGTCAAGGAAATATGATAGAATAAGAGATGACAAAATGAAAGGTCATACAAAACATAATCAAAAGCAACCTACTAAAATTTCTAAACAGGATGAGATTCATGAAGAAAATGAAAGTAATGAAGAAAAAGAAATTGACAGTTCTACTAATAGAGACAAATTAGAAGGCATAAAAAATTTGATGGATTTGGATGAAAAACTACTTTTTAACCAAATTCCATCTAAAGATATGACAAATGATAACACTATTAGAAAGCATTGTCAGAACATGTGGGATGAATATTTCAAGGATAAAAGTATATTTGGACACGCACAATTATTTGTCAAGTTATTTGGGAGAAAAGATATGAGACGTATTTTGGAGTTGTTGGGTGTTGATAATAGGAAAAGCCATGCACATAATATTAATAAAACAATAGTTAAAAACTTGCAAAATGCTTATAACAAAATTGACAACACAACTCAAGGAGGTGACACATAGAAAATAGGTACGTGAAATTTATGATGTACTACATATATCTAGAAGAATTGTCTAAAGACACATCAAGAGGAGAAATATGCTAGATGATAAAATTGAGAATAACTGGGTGAATATTTGTAGAGTTCCTCGAAAAGATAGAATTTCTAAAGATGTAAAAAGACAAGTTATTGAATTTTGGACCCCACATTCTCGTGCTTCTTCCAATAGGTGTGATACTATACAAATTAAAGATCAAGAGATAGGGGCCAAAATTGAACATCCAAAACATTTCATAGACATAACTCAAAGTGAAATATTTCAAACATTCAATCAAGAATTTTCAAATGTCAAAATATGTCAAAGAATGTTTGAGAGTTTGTGTCCTTCCTTTGTATGCATAAATAAGATGCATGAAACTTGTTGTTGTACAAATCATGTTGAATTTGGTCTACACTTGCAATCATTTTAAAAAGTTATGGTAGTACTTGATCCTAATTTGATCATTCCTAGCAGTACAACACAATTTGTGAAGTCCATGTTATGTGATAAATTAGAAGATTAAGATGAATTCAAAGTGTAATGTATCAAAAATCAACGAGAAGATTATGGAAATTTAAGAATTTTTTTTGAAATTATGCAAGTTGAGAATATTAATGAATCCATGCTAGTTTCATGGATGAGATATGAATATGAGACATACCAAAATAAGATAGGAGATGAATCCAGAAAAATTGTATTGAAGGAGAGTGAATTGCATTATGATGAGTTCATGACCAAGTTTCATCCATTGATATATCCACATATCCAACATTGTCATGGTGCACGATGGCAAGCTAAATAGTTTCGTGATTTCAAAAATTATTTTCCACCTAGTTGTATACTTTTGGTTGTACATTTTTTTGAGAATTATACATTTGCACCTCATATAGAGCTTCAAGGGAAATATTATCATTCTAAAAAAGTTGCGATATTTGTGCAAGTGACCTATAGACATGCACAATTTAAGGTGGATTAGATAGAAAGGTTAGATGAAAATGAATGCATCATCATCGAAGAGGTTCATTTCTATATTAGTGATTATAGATTTCATGATAGGAGTTATGTCGCTCATTGTTTTGCAATGTTCTCTGAAGATCTCAAAAATCATGGAATAAATGTTTCAAAGCACTGGATTTGGTCTGATGGATGTGCAAGTTAGTATACATGAACTAACATATATATTTAACTTTATTTTAACTTATATTTATTTGGACATGTCTATTTCGATTTGATATATGTACATGGATAATTGTAGATACTTATCATGTTTCATGTTCACAAGACATTAAAATTTGCAAAAGCATTTAATTGATTAGCAATGCAACATGCTAGAACCAATGTTAGGTTTTTATGGAATTTCTTTGAAAGTGGACATAGAAAAGGGGAGCATGATGGAGCAGGAGCATGTATAAAATGTGTGCTTCGACAACATGAACTTGGAGGTAAATATATGCATTTTCTATGTGCATGTTTAAAACTCTAGTAGCATATATTTTAAATTATATATATATATATATATATATATATATATATATTCTATGTACATACAAGGAATAAGATAGAGAGTGCAAATCAAATTGTTGAATGGTGCAAAGTTCACTTTGCTACTCGAGATATTGAATACAATAAGTGTTACTTTTGGGAGGTGAAAGGTGAACTAAGTTATATTTATTTTTAATGTATTTTTCAAATAAAGTTGAGCTTTTAATTAAATATTTATTTTAAAATATGACAATTTTTTTTTTTTTTTTTGTAATAGATATAGATCAATCTAATCCTTACAATTGTCAAACAATTCCTAGTATTAGAAGTTTACATCAAGTGATGACTACAGGAAACCATAAACCTCCATTAATTAAAGTAAGAGAGAAAACATGTTTTTGTGATGACTACATTAAGGACAATCTAGTGAGTGCATGTGAAAATATTGTGAATGGCTATGTTTCACATTGGGATTTGAAGGAGATAGTTAGAAAGCCTCCTTTTGAAGATTTTGATATTGACATTGACATTCATGATCCTGTATATTCAATTTATTATGAGTGCATTTCTGATTTAGTTATGGCAAGTTTTTGTGCATATATACATATATATAAATTAATATACATGTATATTCATTTTAAAATTAATTTATATTTATCTATATGTTTATATACATGCGGGAGATATTTTTGCAGTTCAAGCCTTACCAGATAATGCAAAAAATGTGGACTATCATCTTTTAAGATGCACAAAGCAAAACACAAGTTGCTAGAAGGAACTATAGATGCTGATCAACAGTCATATCCAATTGGATTAGTTGTTATTGAAGGGACATATTATCAACAAACAAGGATACCTGATAGTGGTATTGAATTTATTGAATACAAGCCTGGAGGAAATGTTTTACATTATAGTAACCATGTTAAAGCAACCAAATTACAATTTGAAGCAATATAAAGAAAAGGACATCATGGAAATCAAAAGTGGAAATTGCTTATTGAAGAACATGAAAAACTTCTAGAGATAATAAAAACTATAGAGGATCCTAACAATACATTGTTTGTGGAGCTCTAGTTTACCTATGTACTTATTGTGGAGCTCTAGTTTAGCTATGTTTGTATAGCTCTTATACTTTCATATTTAATAGTGACAGGATATTTGTTTTATAAATTTTTGTACGTTGGATCATTTATCTTGGATATGCAAAATTAGACATGTTTTGTTTTTCTTATTTAAATTCGACATGGATATCTCATTGAAGACCACCTCTTAGGACCTCCCCTTAAGACAATCTCTTAGGACCTCCCCTCAAGACCACCTATTAGAACATCCCCTTAGTATCACCTTTTACCTGACCTCTCCTTAAGATAACCCCTTTAGGATTTGTATGTATTTATACGTACATTTTTTATGTTTTCTTACATATGTTTGTTAATGTTGTTATGTATTTATGTACATATAATATCTATATGTTCTTATATGATACATTCTTTATGTTTGTATATAATTGTTATGTTCTTGTATGTATTAACTTTTATTAATTAAATATTGTAACATGCATTCTTTAGGTCATACTCTTTATATCTTATATTCTATGTTACATATTACGTGTTATATTTTATTAATTAAATGTTGTTAATTATACTTAATTAAGACATGTCATTAAATATAGTTAATTATACCTAGATTAAATATAGTTAATTATAGTTAATTAAGACATGTCATTAAAATAGTTAATTAAACTTAAATTAAGGTGCATTAAAAATAGTAACATATACATAAACATGAATATTGAAAACATATACATGTATTAACTTCTATTAATTAAATGTTGTAACATGCATTCTTTAGGTGATTGTAGTCTTTATATGTTCTTATGTACATTTATGTGTTATATTCTTACTTATACATTAATCTAGACATTCTTATAACATATTAATTTTAGGATCTCCCCTTAAGTCATGTTATTAAATATAGTTAATTATATACTTAGATTTTAAGACATTAAAAATAATAACATATACATTTAAACATGATTAATTAAAACATACATGTCTACATTTAACATGAACACATTTACATACATCTATGAAATAAAATATACATTAACCTACAATCTTATGTATAATTTAGGATCACCCTTTAAGACATGTCATTAAATATAGTTAATTACACTTAGATTATGGCATTAAGATGAATAACTATGTATACATGTAAACTTGAATATTGAAAACATGAATATAAGGCATTAAGATGAATAACATATACAGAAACATGAATAACACATACATAAACATGAAAGATTAAGACATTAAAAATATTAAAAGATCAATAAGATACATGTGTACATTAAAAGATCAATAGCATACATGTACATATATCTGGAGAATAATGTACCCATATCAAATGTATAAAAATAGATCATGTATCAAATGTTTGGAAATAACATATATAAAACATCAAAATCTCCATAAAAAAATGTATCTGAAAATAACATATAAAACATCAAAGTGTCCATATAAAATATATGTATCTATAAATAACACATAAAACATCAAGTTTTCCATATAAATATGTATCTAGACATAACATGTGTGTAATAAAATAAAAGGCCACATATGATAATTAGCTACATCCCCCTCCTGATCCTGGTTGTCCCCAAAAGGGTCTATCAGTTGCATCTAAACCCTATGTCAAATGATAACTTGGACCATTTAATTATGTACACATAAATTATATCAATATCTACATGTATATATATTAAATTGTAACATACCTAGGACTCATGATGTGTACGATTTGTCGATGTCTACAGATTAGAAAAATGTAACATACTATCCTTCAAACCCTTTAACACACACACACACACACAAATTTAAACATATAGACATATTATTTACCATAATTAAAATAAATTTAAACATATAGAGATATTTACCATAGCATCATGTAATGCTTTGCCAATTTGACTAATATCTGAATCATGCATTGAAAAAATACTATCAGCATCCAAGTCAATAGTGCGGGCCTGATCTGAAAGCATGGAGGTAAATAGACCAGGTTGTCTAGCAGTGACATCCTGAGTGGGGGGGGGGTAGGCGGGGTGCTATAGGGTCCTGAGTAGCTAGGGTTGGTGTCGTAGCCTTGGCCTATGTAGTAGCAGGAGCAGTAGAAGGTGCAGGAATGTCCTCTTGCCTCCATGAATCCTCTAGGACTACTATACATGAAAAACTATGGCTAATCTGAGAGCTCATGTCACAAAGTAGAATCCCTATGACTGTAGATAATGCTCAATATGCATCTAAAAGATCAAATGCTAAATATGATCTTAAATGATGTAATGCATCCACCTTTAAGATTGTAGAAACGTTTAGTGGAGAAGGTATGTCTACTACTCCATAATCATCATCAACAGGTGCGCTAGATGATGCAGCTATGGGAGTAGTACCTTGAGACTGTAGCATATATCTACCACACCGATCAAAAGAAATCTCGTGTAACTGTGTGGCAATGGTGGCGATGGTCGAACAAATCTATGTCCTGATTGTGTCATCAAGAACACTCTCACCTGCAACAACCATCTGTGGACCTCTCGACATAACCAAAAGGTTTGGATCCACCATTACCTATTTGTTAACAGGCGCAAGAGTGTCTACGGGTCTAAATCTATCAAAAAGTCTCCCCCAACCCTACCCAACATGCCCTGGATAATCTGTATAGTCAACATCATAGTGTATGTTGGCTCCTAATTTAACAGAGTTTAAAAAACCAAGTATGCAAATCAAGAATGCATCTATGGGTTGCTATCTCCAATAATGGATGCAATTCACCAAGAAACTAGGCCAACTATAAGGCTTTGACACTTCTTCTACTTCAGGCTCTGCAAAACCTAGGTGGGTGAACCTCTTTATATCTGACTATGTGACTAGTGCAGCAAGCATAATTAGGATCTAGAATAGCAGATGAAACCCCTAATTCTTCTATACTTAACTAAGAAACCACAAGCATGAAATAGCTAAGAACATGACTCATGAAATTGGTAAGCTAAGTGTGGGTTAAAATTTGAATAACTTTCAACATGAAAGGGGAAATGTTTGATTAATGATGTTGATTCAACACAACCTCAAATATGTAGCAGTATAACAAGTAATCCTATAACTGATTAGTGCCTAATCTATTGGGTAATTTCATGAATTCAATAGATACATCTATGATATCAAGACATATTTCATATATCCAGAAAAAAAATCTATCTAATCACCTTGTGATTTAGACATCAGTGTTCATTCAGATTTCATTCTCAGAAAATATCATTCTCAACATAACCAGCAACCCTGTCAAACACATCAAGCATTTACTTGGCACTTTGTTCCAATAGAAAAATACATCAGACATACAACCTAAAGGGGAAGCAAATGGATCTCAGATCTTTGTTCCAAGAGCACATAAGACTATAGATTACTGAGATAGGAGATGAGAATCAGAATGAAGCTAACGAAATGCTTGCTCACTTGTATTGATTTCCTTGATACTATAAACTCAGATGCATGAAATTAAAATATGAAACAACCTAACATATCAGAACTATCTGTATTATCTTCACTACTGTTGTTCACATAAGAGAATTATGCTGAAAGAATGGTGTGTCAGTATTGGGAATACATCAAAACTAGAACCAAAACCCTGGTATCACAGTAATGTGCAAATTTTCTCTAAAGAACTGGAACATGTACAAAGAGTGAGAAAGAGAATGATATAGGAAGAAGGAATTCTCGGATCTATTCAATTATTGAAATCAAAATTTTCAAGTTTATGACTAAAACGTGTACAGAGATATCTTTTTAAATTTAAAACTCCTATTCTACCCTTCAATCAATTGGGCAAAGCCACTTGTCAATCTTTGATTGGCTCTGACCATCCAACCGGTGCCACATGTCACTTTTTGATTGGCCATTGGTACCCAAGAAGGACCCACATACACCTTGCTAGATTTCCTAAAAATTTTGGCAACTCGTCATGTCTCTCTCCAAAATTTCTCATCATTTTTCGGTGGTGACATGGCAACCACCAAGTTATGGAAACTTTTTTGACCAATTCCTCTATCCACATCATCGCCACCTCAACTAGACATGTCAACAGTCGCCAAGTCATTGTGGTTATCCCATGAATAACTCTACTTGGCGAGATAATGAGGACTGCACGATCTACCACGTGGTGACATCTCCTAAGTCTGGATCCACATCAACATATTTGTCCAGAGGTTCGTTCAAAATTTATGACATCATTGTTGATGTCATCTTCAGTTGTCAT
Organism: Cupressus sempervirens; assembly: GCA_028749045.1. NCBI lineage: Eukaryota > Viridiplantae > Streptophyta > Pinopsida > Cupressales > Cupressaceae > Cupressus > Cupressus sempervirens. The sequence goes on along the minus strand of CM053787.1, from coordinate 8,745,149 downwards.
TGGTCGTCAATAGGCCCCACACATTCTTCATGCCTTTCAAAAGGTTGTGTCTTTTAAGATATGTGATTGTTTGTTTGAAGTTACATTTAAACTATTTTGAAAAATGTCACATCCCCAATGTGGGATTAAATGTCTCAAATGTACTGTTGCCACCTTCCTTTTTAATTCCTCATGGTTGGGCTCTCTTTTTATTCTTTGGACTACAAATTCTTTACATTACGTGAGCTTCCAACTTGCCTCCTCTTTTTTCTTTAGATGTCCTCTACCCATGGCTTCTTGCAGGCTTTACCTCTTAAGGCATGCAAGCTTCTTTGTGGGCAATTGGGAATTAGGAATGAAAAGTTTATTTAGTAGAAAATAGAAAATGTTTAAACACATTGACTTGGGTCCAACAACTTAAACTTTAATATTTTTCATCCTCCATACGAAAATCTACCCAGCCATAATGGGATTTCCTTTTGTTTTGGTATTGGGTGGCTTTCTTTGCTTAATTCACTCACAAAACTTCCACCAAAGAAGGATTGGAAAATGTCAAATGGATCATGGCCACTACCCCAAGACATTAAACTAAGTCAAGCCACTTAGAATGACTCCACTAGAACCTTACATTCAGATCCATGACAACTTTATTTATTAAGATTAGGTAAAATTCCTCTCTTCACCTCCAAAACATCAAAACCAAATGGTGATTCTTACCAATTTCTATCAATTTCAACTGACATTTCTAGAGAAAATTGTCTAATATATATAGGGGTTACAGACTACTCTGTAGGATTCAACACTCTCTCATCAATTGGAAGATATTAGTCGAACTCAAAAGTGGGTTCGGCTAAAAAAAAATTGTTTTCAAACAAATTGAACTGGAAAACTGATTTATTCACCATCTGATACTCACTAGAATTAATTTCAAGCATTAATTGATCATTAAAACTCATTTTATCACTTCTTGTCTGCAAATTGAGAATTTGTGTCTAGAGGCCTGCTAGCTGGCCTTAAAAACTGGCTCAATCAAGCAATTAGGCCATGAAAATTGGCATGAGCGTTCAATCCTACACACTCTACCATACTGCAAATTCTCAACCCATGATGAATTCAAACTCAAAATATTTTAATTTTCGAACATCCATACTTCAATTATCCTGCAGGCAAACAATGTTAAAAACATATAAACTGGGATTGGTTTCAACATTATAGAACTGGGTTATTGATCACTTGGGGTTCTAAAAACTAAGATATAGGTTCTTTGCCATGAGAAGAATATAATTCTATAGTTTGGGCTCATAAAAAATCACAGGATGCATTTGGCGAATTTCTAAAAATAGGCACTTAGAAATTTTAATTGGAAAATGTGCCAAAAAGTGGTCTTTGGTAAATAGACAGACATACCAAAGTATGCAGATGGATTCATCATGACTTAAGAATTGGCATACTTCTAGGATTTTTAGGAGACAACACAATGGTAAAATCCATTTAGGCCTACCAATCATAGGATCAAAGTTATAATGTGCCGAACAGGGGTATGGATCAATCAAGATACCTTAGCCATAATAAAACAATGTAAACTGGGTATTTAACCATGTTAGCAAACTAACCAAATGGATTCATCATGCTCTCAAAATTGGCACATACGAAGTGTCAACCCCTAGAATACAATGAAAAAATAATTTCTTCATTTGGGTCAACTAGGTCAAAGATATCATTGGTCGAACATGGCTTCCCAGAATTGTGAACTACACAAATGCACAAAACAATAAATGACCAACTTTGAGAGGTTCAAAACCTAGTCAAATGGATTTGAAATGACTTAAAACTTGGAATCTAGTTTCTTTGGTATGGACACTAAGCACTCCCAAAGTGGTGGGTCATGATACATTCCTAGGTAAAAGATATTCAAAGACAAACTGGGCCTCCTGTTGCTATTTGACACTTGGGCAAAATTGCAAGTTTTGACACTAGCTCAAAATGAGACTTCACTGAATGATTCAGGATGGCAAAATAACATTGTGGATCACATGCATACATCAAATGAAAGGTGTTAAGCCACTCAAACACCATCTAGCCCTCAAACTGACAACCGACTACATACTCATAAAAAGCACTTTAGGGCATTGATTCTTCAAAATTTTCAATATGTGACTGAAAATTGACCATGCAATTTTCAGTCCCAATAGTGGCTCTATCTGGGGATGCATGTCCCTTGCAGGCATGCCAAGGATTTAGATCTCTGGAAGAAGTAGACCACTCATAACAACTTCTCTCTTGCACAACTTTATTGAAAATAGAAAAAGACCTGCCACTACTATATACAAGCGATGACCCCGGGCCACCAAACTTCAACATAAACCTTTACCTTTGTCAAAAACTTGATTCTTATCTGAACATGCATGAGGTAAGCTAGAAACATTATTCATATCAGTCTTGCCAATCAAATCAACATTCTGAAACAACTCATTCAGCAAAACTGAATCTAAACCTTGACTTTCACAATTCATATAAAAATTTGATTTACTCTCCACAACTCGCACATCATGAAAGTTCTTATCAGCATGCTCACACCTATCAGACTGAAACTGAAACTCTTCTTTATTAGACAAATCATGCATGCTATCAATCTTGAATATGATTGCATCATATTCAACATGGGGAAAAGGATCACTCATACCTTCAAATTGTGTTTCCTTACGCATAACCGAAGGATACTCAAATGAACACTTTGACTTGTATTCACAATGTCATCTGTATCAAAATCTGAAACTAATCCATAATCTTCAAATGGTTCTTCACAATCAGCAAATGAATCAGTCATATTAAAACATTCATCATAAAAATTCTTGCAAGGTGCAGGCAGATTTTCAATAACCGTCTCATCAAACACCTTATTATCATAATCAATTGTAATCTCATCAATACTTTCATCATCACACTCAAAAGAGGAACCATCTGACCTCTTAAAACAGTAAGATAAAGTATCAGTATTAAGATCATTCTAAACTAAATCTGAAAGTTCCATGTCTTCTTCGAACTAGGGGTTAATAACTCCATGCAGTGATCCTTGTTGAACATCCTGACAAAAGATGGGCTGATTGTCATCACAATCTTCATCATATAAAGCATTATCATACACTTTGAAACCATTACCCAATGTATTGTCACAAACACTTGCAGCATATGAAGAAAAATTAGAACTACATGAAGACTCATTTTCTTCTCCATCAACAGAGCATATAAAAATTAAATCAATGCTTTTCTCATTGTCTTCATCAAGGTAACTCAAATGTCTCATAAACCAATCATCATTAAGTGCTGATGTAGTAACTTCAAAATCATTAGTATAATGTCAGTTACTACTACATCTATCTTCAAGATATTTATCTACAAAACCTTCAACCTTAAGCTGACTTGCATAATTCTAAACTAGAAATTCATTTTCAGATTTAGGAACATTACTCATACCTTTACTTACGTAAGAGTACTTACTTATATAATTACTTTCTTCTTCCCAATTTACATCTGGTTTACATGAAGATGAACATACATTAGCATTGTCCTCTTCTTGATTTGAGTAACAACTCTCATCATCAGCTTCATATGAAACCTCTTGATTATACACTGGATTAGCAACTTCATCATTATCATTTGACACATCAGTTCTAGCCTCTTTGTCCTAATACTGAGATGAACACCTTTCCTCTTCATGACTGGTTATGTTTTCAACACAATGCTGATCATCAATAGAAGAATGAACAATTGAATTTATACCTTGTATATGTAACTGATTAGTTGAAGTGATCTTATCATCTACTGCTATAACATTAGAAACACATGCACTATTTTCAACAAGGAAAGAATCTACTCCTATTTCTAACAAAGAATCTTTAGCTACACATGTTTTTAACTCTAAAATTTCAGCAAAATCTTTTACAACAGCAAGGGTATGCCTTCTTATAAATCCATACTTGAGATTGCATTCAATATCCATTGCAATTTCAAAAGCTTGATATAGACTTTGTGTTTGTTTATCCCTTAGTAAGAAACCCATCTTCTGGCCCAAGGCACCCAAATAAATAAGTAAACAAATTTGATCATGGGGCCTACAATTTTCAGAGATATCCATTAATGTCTTATAAAATCTACTATTAAATCTTGGGATCAATTCATCTTGTTCAATTTGAATTTCCATAAATCGATCCAACATTAGTTTTACATCTACCCACCCATCAAAGTGTTCAATGAAGGACAAACTTAACTCATCCCGTGAAGAAATTAAAGCTATAGGCAAGCATGTGAACCAATTTATTTCATCGTCTTTCAAGGTCTACACAAACAACCTCATCCATAGATGTTCATGACACACACCACAGTCATACATCAAGTCAAAAAAAACTTGGACATGGTTCTTTGCTGATTGGGACTGGTTCCTATCAAACTTTGGCAAGTACCCTCTTATTCCATCAGGGATCTCATTTGAGAAACCAGGTATGCCATTATAACAAAATGGCACGTATCCTTTGATAAAAGTGTTCACATGAACATCCATTGCTGGTTGCAACCTTTGTACTTATACTTTTGGTAATTTTCAAAACCAGTAACAAGAAATCTATGCAATTATAAGTAACCTTCTCTTATCACTTAACTAATCTAACATTCTTCACACATCTGTCCTTCTTTTAATGACAAAATTATTTAATAAGGATCATGTGAACACACAAAATACTGAACAGGGAATACCTGGACTGTCTTTGTTGAATGGTGTCGTTCAAGTTACATCTAACTCAAATCTGAAACAAAGCTTCACATCTCAAGTTCTTTTAAACACAGAGTCGCCACCTTCTTATAGAGGACATGAATTTACTCACTGATATTTTAATGAAAAATCACTAGATTATGAGCATTCCTCACAGCAAAGTCACACATATTTTCAATGACATTTAATGAACAAAAAACTCTAGGTAATATACTTTAAAATATGAAGACAACTTTCAGATTATTACACTTATGAGACTCTTCCCCAAATTGACAATAGCAAGCAGAGTTGTCATTTTGTTGGCTATTGATTTAACATAGTTTAAGAAAATAAGTATGCAAGGCAAGAATGCATCTATGGGCTGCTATCTCCAATAGTGGACACAATTCACCAAGAACCTGCGCCAACTATAAGGCTTTGACCCTTCTTCTACTTCAGGCTTTGCAAAACCTAGGCGGGTGAACCTCTTTAGATCTGACTATGTGACTAGTGTAACAAGCATAATCAGGATCTAGAATAGGAAATGAAACCCCTAATCCTTCTATGCTTAACTGAGAAATCACAAGCATGAAATAGCTAAGAACATGACTCATGAAATTGGTAAGCTAAGTGCGAGTTAAACTTTGAATAAATTTCAACATGAAAGGGCAAACGTTTGATTAATGATGTTGATTCAACACAACCTCAAATATGCAACAGTATAACAAGTGATCCTATAACTAATTAGTGCCTAATCCATTGGGAAATTCCATGAATTCTATACATACATCTATGATATCAGGACATATTTCATATACCCAGACATCAAATCTATCTAATCACCTTGTGATTCAGACATCAGTGTTCATTCAGACCTCATTCTCACAAAATATCCTTCTCAACATAACCAACAACCTAGTCAAACACATCAAGCATTTACTTGGCACTTTGTTCCAATAGCAAAATACATCAGACATACAACCTGAAGGGGAAGCAAATGGATCTTAGATCTTTATTCCAAGAGCACATAAGACTACATATTATTGAGATAGGAGATGAGAATTAGAATGAAAGTAATGAAATGGTTGCTCACTTTTATTGATTTCCTTGAAACTATACATTCAGATGCATGAAATTAAAACATGAAATAACCTAACATATTTGAACTATTTGTATTATCTACACTACTACTGTTCACATAAGAGAATTATGCTGAAAGAATGGTGTGTCAGTATTGGGAATACATCAAAACTAAAACCAAAACCCTAGAATCACAGTAATGTACAAATTTTCTCCAAAGAACTCGAAACTGTACAAAGAGTGAGAAAGAGAATGATATAGGAAGAAGGAATTCCTAGATCTACACCGCATCTGACATGTGTCCACTTGAAATTTTCCTTCTTTGCAATGAAAAGACTCTCTCTAGTCTCTCTCTTTCATAGGTGAATAAAATCCTTGATCAACTTGCCTCTCAAAGACATCAAGTGATTCAGAAACTTGATGATGAAAGAATGTAACTAATTTTGGATATTAAAATGCACTCAAAGTTAAACATGAAAATCAAATAAATGACCTTTAAGTCAATTTTTATCACTTTCATTCTTCACCAAGCCTTTACATTTTCATTCTAACCACTTCTAATCATCAATGACAAATTTTTCTCATTCCACTAAGAATGCCCCAAAAATCACAAACTGACATATAGCACAAAATGGTGAATACCTGTGTACAATCTGACCTCAAAATCGGAAATTGTGTCTCTTCCTAGTTCCAGTGGTATATTGGAGCACCTATTTTGGATAAAACTTGCTCCACTTATGCCCATTTGAAAATCGAGCTCCCATTTATAGCTCTGTAATTAAAAGAATAAAATTGAATTTTTTTAAATATTCAATTATTGAAAACAAATTTTTAAAGTTTATGACTGAAATGTGCACAAAGATATCTTTTTTATTTTAAAACTCTTGTTCTACCCTTCAATCAATCGGGCAATGCCACTTGTCAATCTCTAATTGGCTTAGATCATCCAACCGGTGCCACATGGCACTTTGTGATTGGCCATTGGTACCTAAGTGGGACCCACATAAACCCTACTAAATTTCTTGAAATTTTTGGCAACTCGCCATGTTGCTCGCCAAAATTTCTCATCATTTTTCGGTGGCGACATGGAAACCACTAGATTCTGGCTACTTTTTTGGCCAATTCCTCTGTCCACATCATCGCCACCTCAATCTGACACATCAGCAATCACCAAGTCACTGTGGTTATCCTATGAGCAACTCTTCTTGGCAAAATAATGAGGACCACACGATCTACCACGTGGTAACATCTCCTGAGTTCGGATCCACATCAGCATATTTGTTTGGAGGTTCGTTCAAAGTTTATGACATCATTGCTAATGTCATCTTAAGCTATCATTGGCCGTCGACAGGCCCCACACATTGTACATAAAAAAAATTATCCATCAATTTTTGCTTTGTCTAGAATTGTAGTAACGACATGCAAAGGTAGAAGAAAAGTATCGCTCCCCATGAAAATATAACATTTTGTCACACAAACTAAATATAATTATTAAATGAAAATACTTAATCTAATAATTAGATGGAAGTACTTCATCTAAATATTTCTCTGAAATAAAAGGTCGGCCCTGTCAGAAATTACAGATCTCTATCGAAAATCATAGGGCATAGGAAATGATCCACGGGCCTTGAAGAAGGTAATGTATGCACTCTAGAAAAACACATCAAAATAGTATTGTACATGTCCAAATGCTGGCTAAAGAGGTAACGACAACCTTTCAACATGCAGCTTCACAGTTGCCACTAGAAAAATTTGGACTTTAGAATAAAAAAGTGGGTATTAAAATGATGTAAAGAGTGAATATGTGACTCCTTTGCATGAATGTAATTGTACATCAAATCACTTCTTAGTTACATTTGTTGTCCGATGCCACAAATCAATCATAGTTACATTTGTTCTCTCGTGCCACGTTATTAATAACAAAATAAAATTGTTTATTTGGTTCATACTCAACTAATTTGAAAGTAATATTAAAACTAATAAATATAAGAAAGTTATTAGTTGAAAGTAATATTAAAACTAATAAATATAAGAAAGTTAAATGAAGGTCAATTTTTTAGATTCTTAATTGATGATTGGCTAATAACGCAAACAATATTTGTTTAATATTCATAATGGTTATATTGAAACAAATTAACAATATTATTCAATGTAAAATGTTTCTTCTGAAAACTGAACAAATTATAGAAAATCTCGAATCTTTATCACCTAAATGAACTAAATCCTCACTTGCCTTTTATCCCCTGCAATCGCTTACATTAGCATGAAGAATGTGTGGGGCCTGTCGACATGCCACACATATAAATGAAAGTCTAACACTGCATTATTTCCATAGATCTTTAATACTCCAATAAGTTTACATTTATATAAAGGAGACTTACCAAAATAAAACCTTAGTAATTAAAGACTTGGTCTCATAAAATTAGATATGAAGCATGAAATTTCTCATAGGAAATCACATATATGTTCATATGTATTGTTTGTATTTTTATATATTCTTAATACATCATAACATTCTTCATGGGTCTATTAGTTAAACTACAAGGAAGATGATATTGTACGATATGCTTTATTACATTCTTGTCAAAAATTTCTTAAGGAAAGGTAAATGGATTGCCAAAGTTATTTAATGTCTATTTAGATTAGTCTTTATTTTAAGTTTGAAATATTGATTTCATTTTGATATTTTCTATAAATAATGATCTCTTCTCATACATGTGTTGAAATCTTTAAGTGCAGTGTGGCTCTCACAATGAGAGCTTCTGTATATTAAATGGAAAAATACTTGATTGATTGAATCAAAATAAAGTTACGAATATGGTAATGAATCGAAGGAAAAAAAAACATTAAAATGCCAATCATTTTCCTAAAAATAGCTAGTTTGATGATTTTATTTCCTATGATAACCCTTAGCTCTAAAATTCTTAGCAAGATCTATATAAGGTATATGAAAAATAGTGAAATATAGGAAAACATATGCTCTTGAACTAAATTTTTTGAATAACCAAGGGAATACAAGAAATATAGATGTATTCTATACTTAAAGCCTAACAAAGCCTAGCAAGGTGGCCTTAGAGATCTCTTCAAGATAAAATGAGGGAAAATAAAAACTAAATCTAGACATAAACAAGACATTATAATTATATTCCATGTCAATTTATGAAAGAGAATTACTACATAGATTAATTGGTTTAAGTAGCTCAATTTAATGATTCAACATGATTCCTATTGAGGTTACTCTGAAACTTGGGGCATGATTGATGAGGAGGCTCATCAAAAGGCATCCTAGCATTAATTATCTAACAACCTTATAAGGTTATTTAGGCTATTTAATGGTCTCTTGAGATTATAGCATTTAAAAACCAAAGAATCAAATCCCTCAAGTCACTCTTGCACAAATTAAAACCTTTAGGGATGTGGTGGAGAACAAGATTGCAGTAACAGATGGATCAAGCTTCTTGTAGCAAGCGCCAAAAGATTCCAACTAGCTAATGCCAGAAGAATCTAGAGGTAATACTTCTAGAACTAGAGATATGGTTATCAAACCTAACATTTCCGTGAAATTAGATATAAATTCTGAGAAGCAAGACATAAAGATACAACAATATTTCTTGTTGCTTAAGTTGTTAACAACATCCCCCCTAGGAAATACATGAATGATTGGACTCAAAATTTATGGGTCAAGAAATTATATATTTAATTCCCATATTTCAGATTGATTCAAGAAGGGTTGTTCCTTCTTTTTTGCAACCTCGACCATCAAAAAGATGTGGTAAGCAAGCAATATTGGAAAATTATGCAAAACATTTTCTATGCCCTACCTTGGACATCTGATTCATTTCTTGAGGAAATTGTTGCATTGTCTTTCCCTAGGTGGCCCTACCTTAGACACCTAATTTATTGCTTGAGGAAATTGTTGCACTATCTTTCCTTAGGTGGATTATTGTGGGGAAAAATCCTCCCTTCCTTTTGAATTTCATTCCTCGAGCCCTAACCTTGATTGGTTACATTATTAGAATCGATCAGACTAACAATATTTTGTTAGACATGGATGGTCAAATCCTTATTTCTATTAATGCGGGAGTTGGTATCCCTAAAGTTTTAACCTTTGACATTGATGACCAATTATTTTCATGCCATATCACCTTCCTCAGAAGATTTAATGTTTGTTTCTTGTGCAAGAAGGAGGGCCATATGAGAAAAGATTGCCCCATAATAAAATCCAAAAATAGGATGGATCAAGCTAATCAAAACACCAAGAACACCTATCCTATGAGACAAAAGAGGATATTTTCCTAACTTCTAACTAGAAATTATAGAAAGAGATTGACAAAGTTCAAGCTAAATTTGTAAATAAAGATAAAGAGGTTATTTTCATTCCAGACCATAAACCTCCAATAATTATTAGACTTCCAAATGTTAATACTCTTAACCTTTCCCTTGATGAACCTAAAGCGAAACCAAAATAGAGAACTGCTAACAGCTAGCAACTTTCCCTTCAAAGGATTAGGAGTCTTTCTTCATCCAAAAGTAGGCCAAAATTAGTCATATGTGATAGTATTTGATTAGAGGAAGATATTGCCTACACATTTGGTAGGAAGAGTAGTGGGGTCGGTATTGAAGATACACCAATAATGTTACCCCCAGAGTAAGGTGATGAGAGTGTCATACCCAAAAATAGTGCTTCTAATAGCATTGGAAATAGTTTAATGGAACTTCAAGATACTTATGAAGGACTTGATAGATTATCTGATTTTGAGTTGATTGCCATCCTTGCCAACACTAACTTGGAGTCTATGGAAGTGCATCCACTAATGGATTGTAATGCCTCCTCCACTAAACCCTCCCTATCTAGTGTGGAATAAATTGTGATCCATTTTGCAATAGTTAACAAGGATGAAGGAATGAATATTGATTTGGTTCCTCTCAAAAAAAGGAGAAGACTTTACCTTTAATGCCTACAAGAAAAAAATACAAAGCCAAGAAAGGAAAGCATCCCAATAAAAGGAGATGCACAGGAAGAGTGTAATAGCAAAAATAAAATTCCCAAGAATAGAGGGAGATCCCTAGGTTCCACAAATACCTTTAAAGAAAAAGAAAAGAAAAGAAAAACTCAACTACCAAGCTTCTTTAAAAGATTTAAATCCCTAGATGAGAACACTAGTACCTTGGGGCTTGGTGTAGATACCAATGGTATCTTGGATTGTAAGGGAACGAGAATCTCTAGATAGGAAGTAGGTAATTAAAATATTTCTAAGGGCTAACAGAGGGATTGACATTCTTATGATGCAAGAAGTAAAAGCAATTAGCTTTGGATTAGATATTTCCCTTAAATGTATATGGAAGGACGCTAATGCATTCTCTACAGACCATACAGAGGGGAAACCATCCTAGTATACCTTAATTGAAATACACATATTCTATAATGGGGAACCTCACCTTGTAATATGGTAGTATGGATCAAAATGCATGAAAATGCTAAGGAGTTTGATATTTGCAATGTGTATCCTATGAATAACTATAAAGAAAGAATCAATCTTTGGAATTGGTTGAGTTAACTATCTAATCTACCTTGTATCATGGCTGGATATTTTAAAATGGTCATGGTATCTTGCAATAAAATGGTAGGGAATAAGTTATAATGGAAAGGAAGTGAAGACTTCTAGTAGAATAGAATGATCAATAAGATTAGGTTATTCAACCTTCTCGAGGGAACCAAAAGATAACACAAGGGAATATGGCTCACATAGTCCAACTATTAGAGTGGTGGAAAGAGAACCTTTTGTAGGCTAGACAGATTGTATGCTAATAAGAACTTCTTTAGATTTAAGTGGGCTCCCATGATGTCCCAATTAAAATTACCCCTTAACCCATGTTAGACAACCACCCAATTCTTTCCAAAATCTTTTTTGTGGGTAAGACAGACAAAAATACTAAGGGAAAATTCCTAATTTTGCCTTAATACTTCCCTATTAGAGGATGAGAATATAGGTGGTGTTGGGAAGATCATTAATATGTTTAATAATAAAGGAGAGCATAGGGGGTATGCAATTGAACCTTGGAATTAAAAAGTTAAAACTTGAAAAGTCCTATTTCAAATAGTGGGTAATAAAAGAGATTTGGATGGAATAAAAGAAGAACTAAACATACAAAATCAACTTTTTATACTTGAAAAAGACATAGAGTGAGCCCACAAAATGAAATACTAATTGAAAGGATATATATTTCTAGAGATGCCTTGAGAAGACTTTAACATTACAAAATTCAAGCAGCCAAAATTAGAGTAAGACTTAACTGGGTCAACATGAGTAATAGAGGATCTAAATATTGGTTAAACATGCTTAATGAAAAGGAAGCTAGAGTAAGGATTGACTAGATCAAATAAAGTGATACGGACTTACATAATTAGGAGGACATTTTGCAATCATTTACAAGCTTTTATATATATATATATATATATATATATATATATATATATATATATATATATATATATATATATAGCTTATCCCTAGGTGAGATGGACTTACATAATACTAGAATGAAGGTCTCTAGGCTTATCCCTATAAAGCTTAACTTAGCAGATGTTTTAGAGATGGATAAGTTATATCAGAAGAAAAAATCATTACAAGCATTCAAAGTACTAATAATGTTAAAGTCCCTAACCTGGATGACATACATATAGAATTTTATAAATAGAACAGTGAATGTATCAGCAGGGAACTATTGAGAATTTATAATGAAGCATTTTGAATAGGATCACTTTGAGGGAATATATATGAAAAAGTTATCAAACCAATTTCCAAAGAATGAGACATGAGACGAATAAAAAATTGGAGACCCATAACTCTTCTAAATGTGTCTTATAAAATACTTTCCAAAATTATAGCCTCTAGACTAGAAAGCATATTTCTAAAGATCATCAATAAGACCCAAAATAGGTTTGTCAAGGTGAGATACATATTGGAAAATTTGACTACTACTAGGTAAGAGCACAAAGTTGGGTCACAATTCCATGGAAGTCAAATCTGTGGAATTGGACCTCTCAGAAATGGTACTCAATTTTCTTAGAATCGAGTACTTGTTTCTAAAAAATTTCTTCGAGCACCCAATTTTCTTTTCAAAATTGGGCGCCTAATTTTTGAATCGCAGCTCGAGTGTCCAAACTGCTTAAGAATCAAGCACCCAATTTTGAACAAATAATGTGCCTAATTCTAAAAATATTGGGTACCTAATTTTCAAAAACTACAAATGCCCCATTTTTGGCATTTTTGGTACCTAATTTGTTCAAAATCGTGTGCCTGATTCTAAAAATATTGGGTACCCGATTTTCAAAAACTACAAATGCCCCATTTTTGGCATTTTTGGTGTCATTTTAATCATTTAGAAAATAGGAGCCCAATTTTAGAGCAATAGGGGAGCCCATTTTTTACCTCTACAGACCCCGCTACTGCTATTTTCTGACATACTAGGTATTTTATTTTGTTTTGTACTATTTTATTTAATTTTTTTTTAGTTTTACATTTTATATATCGTCAATTTATTGTTTTTTTTTTTTCAGTTTTAATATACTTAAAATTATAAATGTTTATTGTTAATGAGTATTATCTTTAGATTATTGTATTTGTTAATTTAAATAATAGTTTCGTAGATGTTCATTTAAAAATTATTATTTTAGATGTTTTAAAATGTATTTAATATGTAAATTACAATGTTGAATGATTAGATAGATGTAAATTCATTGTTTAAACATGTAATTACATTCAATATTTTATATTTATTTCAAACAAATAGTGATTAATTATAGATTAGTTTGTAAACCATATAACAAAGAAAGTAAAACTAACTATATTCATAAGTCTTTAACCTCGACCTAACCATAATTGTACAATAAAACCCAAAACATATAACTAAGTATTTAATCACTTAACACCCCCCCCCCCCCCCCCCCAAGGGATCCAAACACAAAACTTAGTATTTAATGATTTTACTTATTGTATTGTACTTTGTTTCATGGGAAAAAAATGGATGATGTAAACTATTTTATAAATGTATACTCTTTCAACCTTGCATACCATGTGACATGTACAGTGGATGATTGTGCATTCCGAATTAATGCCAAGTGGCATTCAAAACAAATGTATATTATTTAAATGGATTGAAATTGTAGTTATTCTTTCATGTGGATGTGTTATTTATTTTACTCCTAGTACTTGTAATTATTTAAAAATGAAATGTAAATGTGCTTGTTAAGGAATCATTAAGGAATGTAATCTCTTATGTTTTTTATGTAAATTATTGTACATGTTATTGCTTTCTTAGTAAAACTTTAGGTTAGTTCTTTGGATCCTTTGGCTAGGTGTTACATAATGTGCTCCCTTACTTTACATCAAGGTTATTGTTATGGTTATAGTTAGGGTTCAAGTATTAGGCATAGGATTTACACTAATAGTTTTGGATTAAGGGAAAACATATAGGATTAACTATAATCCCAATTTTAACCAAAACTCTAATCATAACCCTTACTGCCATCCTACCCATAATCTTAATTTGCTAAAAACTACACCCTGATGTAAATAATTAAATAAGTATCCTAAGAACCAAGTACTAATTATAAATGTCAAACCATAATCTTAACCTTAAATGATAAACTATTATCCTAAATGCTTAACCCTTATCTTAAATATTAATATTCCTAATCCTAACCCTATCCCTAAATAATAATCCTTATACAATCTCTAACTTTTATTAAAATGCTAACCCTAATCCTAAAATATTTACATAAATCTAAAGTATTAAATACTAAATATTAGATCCATACCTAAGCAATAACCCTAAGTTATAGTAAATGATAATTTAAATTGAAAGAATCTAAACTCTTCAAATACTAAACTATTGTTGTCGATAATATTATAATCTCATCCCTAATTATAAATGCTAAAATTGTACTTTAAATGGTAAAACATGTACCTTTAATACAAAATATTAAACCTTGACATTAAGTTTTAAATTCTAATCTCAAGTCTGACCCTTATCCTAAAACTTTATCATAAATTCTTAACCCTTAGCCTAACTAAGTTATCCTAAATGCTAAACCTTTATCCTAAAAATAATCATAAATGCTAAGTCCTTCTCCTAATTCTAAATAAAAATATTAAGCTTAAATGTTAAACCCTAATCTTGACCTTAACTATGATCTACATATAAGGTTAAGGTTTAACATTTAACATTTAAGATTAGGATCTCGTATTAGGATTTGTATTCAATTCTAGAATATAAATAGGATAAGTATTATAATTTAGATTTTATAGCTAAGGTGTATATTTATATTTATGATTAAGGTTTATAATTAAGATTTATGATTAAGGTTTTATAATTAAGGTTTATATCCAGCAACTCATTAAAACACCTTAAGAAAATGATAATTTATGAAGTTGCTTCCACCTACAAATCAGAATTAGGAAAAAGTATTTTATTAATCATTCAAACTACTGAGGCTAATGTTTGGATGAGACAAGAGTAGTTCGCAGGTGGAAGACAAGTAAGCATCCAAAAGTAGTTATAAAAGATGTGATTAATGTAATACAAAGTTTTCTAATAGTAAAAAGACTTTGGTCATGATTAGAAAATGCAATTAATATAACACATTCCAACATAGAGATTTAGAGGGAAGAAAAGTTCTATTAGCAATTCATAACAATTGTTAAATGATAAGTTAAGATTTAAATGACTAAAGAAGATATTATAAGTTTAAGTATTATGATTAGGATTAGGATTATTATGGTTAGGGATAGGGTTCATGTATTAGAATTAATATCTAGACTTATAGTTTGCATGAGTGGATAATATTTAGGATGAACTATAATCATAAATATAAATCAAATCATCATTCTACCTCTAAGCTTTCATTCTAATTGTAACCTTAACTCTCATCCTAATGCCATCTATTATATATCCTTTAAATAATAGCACCATAATAAATATCTAAAACCTAAATATAATTCTAAGTAAAACCACAATCCTAGGTAAACCTTAACATTAGTCATAATCATTATAATAATCTTAAGCTTAGCCATCATGAAAACCCTAAATATAACAAAATTCTAAACCATAACCTTGCCATAATCTTAACTTTGTTTGATCCTGAGATGAACATATAGTCCATAATGAGAATACAATCCCCTAGTGTCACAAAATAAGTGGACATAAAAATTTGATCTAGCTACTTGAATATAAAAAAGGGAAACAATTTTGAGGCAAAAAACCCTAGAACACACAACACATTAGAAGTTGCATTCTTAGTCCCCTTTCCAATTTCTTCATACTTTCCTTCTATAATCTTAATTATCCTGATTTTTATCTCATCTTATCGTTATATTTCTTAATGATTTTGTGTATTTCCTCACAAGTTTAGTAGGCCAAATAAATGCATAAATAGTGTTGAATAACAAATCTTATAGGATTATCAAAATATATTTTCCCTTTCTATTAGGATAGTTAGGGGTCTAGGATAGAAACATATAACTATAATATACAAGACTTTAAAAACTAAATAGAATAGGAATATAACTAGTCTAGCATTCAATATAAAATATTAATAATATAAAAATCACTACAATATTTTTGATAAATTAATTCCATTTAGGATCTAGATCAAAATCTAACAAAACAATGCTTAAAGTGTTGGGCACTTTCACATCCTTTTCCTCAATATCAAAAACATGTTCCCTTGAACTTGCATAGACAAAACAAGTTTGTATCTAACATTAAAGCCAAATTTATATAGTTTATTTATTAATATAGTTTTTTGGAGTATTATTTTATGATTAGACTTAAATTCTGTATAATGTTCAATTAGCCTTAACATTAAAGTTTACTTAAGTGTTTAACTTTATTTATTTAATTGATATGGTTTTAAAGATCTGCACATTTATATAATTGATATTTTAGATTTAAATTTTATTAAATAATAATTTTGTCATTTTTTATGTTGTTTAAACATATATTCAAATTATATTTGATGGACCTGCCACCACCCGCTCCCCCTCCCCCACCCTCACCTCCACCCCCTCCATCTCCACCTCCACCTGCACCCCCACCACCACAAACACCTAGTCCTTCTCCACCACCCACCACAGATGATCTACAAGAGAGCATGAGGCATAATCTTAATGACCTCATGTGAGATATTAAGGCTATCAAGTGTGAGGTCCACCCCCTCCCCACCTACTATGCCTTGTGTATAACATGCAAGGTGTCATTCACTCCATATCGCATTTGGATTGTGATATTGATTCATTTAGATTATGGAGGCAAAACATGCATGCCTTCTATTTTGATGGCTTATCATATAGAGAGGTCCATAACCTCAAAATAGGTAAAGGACATTTTACAAGATATAAGATGGGTTTGGAGATTAACGAGAAGAAGCCTCATATTTCTATTAGATGGTACACACATCCACACATAGTAGCACACTTTTGGGAGTGGTGGAAGATGGTATATGACCACACATGCTAATCATAAGATGCCCATGTACTTCCTTAGGAAGCTATGGGCTAAGTTTGAATTGGGTTTGAAACCCAATTATTTTGATATCAAATCATTTCAGGGGGTTGGTGGAGGGATTCCTTAGGATAGTTCTAGGCAAAGCTGAGTGATAGAATGAGAAACTATAGGTGACCTCAGCCCCTTGTACCTCTTCCTACACCTGTTGTACTAGCTCCACAACATCATCGAGTAGTTTCATCTGCTCTTACCTCTTTGAGTGCCCTTTTGGGCAATTTAGTACAATAGTGGACATAGGTGACACATGTTTGTCCACTTGGACATATTTGTACTAGCTATGGAGGCATATGTAGAGGCCCCTAGAGCAATGTTGATGCAGCATATGATGACCATTATGCTGTGGGTGTTGATTTTGATGATGACGTATATGCTGCCCATGGTGATGATAGTGATGAGATTGATGTGTCATCATTTGTTGAGCTCATGTTGGGAGAGCCTGGTGACAGTCAAGAGCACTAGGTAAAATTTTAATTAAAATTTAAATATAAAGTACATAATTATTTACTTTCTACATACATGTGTAATTGTATTAACCATATTAATTTGTACCTTTGAAATAATAGAGGATGGATGATATTGTTCGTCCTAGGAGGTAGTATAGTCTTTTTTTCAAGATCTACAGATGTTGGCATCCTTCATATGGTATGCACTTTGAATTACACTATAAAAATGTACATTCAAACTCAAATTTAATAACATGCTCTCATATGTTTTTTTTAAAATTTTGTAGGGATTGTCTGCTGGTACACAGTTTGATGCCAGTGCAGGTCCTGATCCAGTCACCACTGAGGCACAACCTCAAATACATACAATATGAACTTTTGACTAATGACAAATAACTTTTACTATTTTTATGTATGTACATTATTATTAACTTATAATCTAAACAATTTTGACTCATGTATATGTTTTATGTGTTTTGATTTTATGAATAGGAGATGGATCATACTCATCCATATAGGCCTCGATATAGTTTATTTTTGACTTCATCTTTTGATCATCGTGCTAGCATACCTATAGACATATCTGTGATATTGGCTACTACTCAAGTATGATATATATACATTTTTCTTATAGTTTATAAAAAATGTAGTGTACAAATTATGTACTTTTTAGTTTATGTACTTTGTAATTATTCATGTATATATAATTTTGACTCAACATTTATGTATCAATAATTTTAGGACTATATCACCATTAGTGTTTTTGAGAGTATGGGACTTAGCCAGATGGAGTTACCTACATCATCCTTTGAGGTCAGTATTGTGATTTATGTACATACATAGTTCATTGTGCTCTTTATCAAATTTTAAAAATTTATGTATTGCAAATTATAGGACCTCCCCACTGTTGCATTTGGTAGCTTTCACAGTACACCTCCTCCTGTTACAGAGGGACACCCATCTCATGTGGTATTTATTTTATTATGTAGTGAATATTTAATTTATTTGCAAGCTAGATTTTGAAACCCATTTCAATTAAGCATGTACATGATGAGATGTGCCTCATCTTACATAGGATGATCCATCTACCTCACAGGGTGTCCCACATGATGAGGTAGCTCATATTACATAGGATGATCCATCTGAGACCTCTTTCTATGGAGTAAAGATGACATTCAATCAAATAGATTAGGTCTTTTTGGCACCTTTAGATTGTGGTTTTATGACACATATTGTTTATTTTGATACACTTTGTATTAGGACAGTTAGTTGTATTATATGTATTTTTCGAGTTCATAGATCATGTTATGACATGTTAGATCGTGCACTATTTTTTTACTTCTTATCATGCTAGTGTATGTAGTACATATTATTATGTTTCATCATGTTTTAAGTATTCAAACCATTTTCTTTATTGTGACATATTTTATTCATGAACATATGACACATTTTGTAAGTATATATATGCTATACATGATATTTTTTTAAAACTATTTATAGAGCATTAGTACTGATATCAAAAAGATTACTGGATAAATATCACATCATATTTATGCATTGAGATTCATACAAATAAAATTGACCTACTATTATAAATATTTTTCATCCTAAAAATTCAAATTTATAAAATTTAGGTAAAGATTGGATTTTTTTATGAAATGATGGATGATACCCTTCCTTTCACACATTTTCTCATCAAGGTCATGTATGTATGTTCATATCATTATGTACCTAGGAAATTCATGTACCTAGATGTTTCCTTGTAACTTTGACTTAGGTTTTCTTACATCCCAAGAGTGATTCTACCTAGAATGCCTTTTTTCTAGACAAGACACTTGATGTCTTATCAAGTTGTTACATTTTCTTAAATATATTTACCTATGTAATTAAATAACTGATTGAGTAGTTTTAATGTGTCCTAATTATTCCTAATATATTCTAAGGTTTTGTAATGGGCCCTGGGGCCAATTACAATCCATTATGACCCCTTATGATACATTAGAATCATTAACATCCCATTTGTGTGTCCTATTATTGTTAATGTGTTCTAAGGGGTCTTAATAGGCCCTCAGATGTCATGGGACCACTAAGAAACCATTATGACCCTTCATGATATATTAAGACCACAGTTTAAAAACGTTAGGATTGATTACAACCACTTAGGAACTATTATAATGCCTTTGGACATAGTAATGTATGGTATGATGGTGAATGTGTTTAGAGGGGTTATAATTGGTTCTTATGAGTCCTAATCATCCCTAATGGATTATAAGAGTTCCTAACGGGTCCTAAAAGGTCATGGGATCACTTAAAACACATTAGAACCCCTTAAGACACATTAGGACCCATTAGGGCATATTATAACCCATTAGTGTGTCTTATACCCCTTAAGATTATCTAAGAGGCATTAATGGATTTTAATATGCTTTAAATGGTCATAATGTGCACCCTAAATGGTATTAATGGGTTTTCAAACCACATAGAACCAATTGTGATCTGTTGTGAGGTACTAGGGCCACTTAGGGCACATTACTATGTCTTGCAATGGTTAAAGTGTTATAAGAGGTTTTAATGGGGTCTAATGGGTCCTAATGTGTGCAAATGGACCCTAATGTTTCCTAATGAGACCTAATGTGTACTAATGGGTCCTAAAAATCCCTAATGTCCCCTTAGAACATATGTCTCATTAAGGAACATTAGACCTCTAAAAGGTGTCCTACAATGACCAATATGCTATAAAGGCTCATAATGGGTCATAATGGTTCTTAGGAGGTTGTAATTAGTCTCAAGGATTCCTAGAACCACTTAGGACCACTAAAACTCCTTAGGAAAAAAGGATTGAATAGGACACATTACAACCCTAAAGTGTATCCTACAATTATTACTGTGTTCTAATGGTTCATAAAGTGTGTTAATGGTATGAATGGGTTCCAAGGAGTCATAATGGGTCCTAAGGTTTCTGATGACCACATATGACCCATCAAAACCTCTTGGAAACATTAGAATGTACTAGGACACATTAGAAAAGATTACTTTTGGGACTACAATAACTAATGTGTTGTAAGGGGTCCTAAGAGGTGCTAATTTGTCCTAAGGTGTCCTAATGGGACCCCTTTCTAATAAATTACAAGCACTTATAACCCTCCCCATATCCCTCCCTCCCTCTCTCTCCCTTTCTTCCTCCTTCCATCCCTCTCACTTAACATGGTTAACATGGTTAAACATAAATGTCAATTATCAACATAACAATAACATATAATCAATACAATGAGTAATGATCTTTAAATTATCATTTACAAGTGAAGGGTTTAATGTTACAATCAATAGTAGTTTGAAACTTCAAACAAACATTAATTTAAACATGCCTGAATGTAAAAGTAATAAATTGAAAATTAATTTATAATAGCAAGTGCACACTTTTAACTCTCAAATAGAAGTAAAATCTTATTTTTAAATTTGTTTGTACAAAATATTTCACAATATATGTAAGATAATGTGTATGATAAATTTATAGAAGTGAACTCAAAATATATTTCGCCATGAAGAGAAAATTGGGAGCCGTTTGTAGAGAGGGTAGAGGGGAGTAGGCCAAAGCCAACAAAATAAAACACCTAAACTACTAGCAAGCATGAAGCTCACACATTATTTCTAACTAACACTAGGCACACCAAAAACATATTTACAACATATATAAAAAGGTAGGAAGAAAACCCACCACAAGGAAAAGAAAAGAGAAAAGCTCATGTGAATCCATCTACTGGCTAGGAGAAGTAGGAGCCTTTCCATATCAAGAAATCGTGTCTCAATAAAGCAGCCCAATACCACTGCTTAATGATGACTCTTTCATTTCCAGACTTCAAACTGAAAGTGCACATGCATATGCTGATCCAACACTCCTTTTCGAACAACCATAACTCATCATAGCACTCTTCTTCCCTTAAGAAATGATTCTCAACATGCATCTATCTAGGTTTCACTTCAAAATAAAAATTTTGAAAGGAAGAAACCTTTTCAAGAAAAGATGCACAATATCCAAAAATGTTGTCACAAAGACTCACCATTTGTATATGGCATTTGATATCACGATCAACTTGCAGCCATAGAGATGCCTCATCCAACATGGGATTAACCCTTGAGTATCTATTTTCTTCATCTGAGTCATCATTTAAGGAATGATCTAGCTTGAGTGATGATAAGAGTGCATCTATAACTTCTTCTTCCTCATTAAGAAGAGTGTCTTTCAACATACCAATTGAGTCACCGCTAGGTTTGAATTCAACTTCATACCTCTTTTCCTTAGGAAGAAAATCAATACAAGGAGTTTCATCCAAAGGCATTTTTCCTCATCTCTAGAAGAATTGAATCATCATCAAATGGGCTGACTTGAGAGAGGTCTTCTAGCTAAAGAGATAACAAGAACTCGTTTATGATTTCTTCTTCTTCATCAAGGAATGTACCTCTCCATGCTTTAGCTAGGATATCTGTAGGTTAAGTGATAACTTCAATAGCTCTTTCTTCATTCTGATTTTTAGCATGAGGAGAATTTTTTTCTGCACATACTTTCAGCTTGTCATCATTACCATTACAAATTTCACCTTCAAACTGATTAGATCTTCCTATGAGCTGATTATGAATTTTTAAGCATGAGGAATCATTTTCATTTTTCATGAAAGTCTAGGATTCAGTCTCAGACTGTAGGTTATTCTAAATCTTTTTACAAAGAAGACTCTCCAAAGAAAAAATGACTAATATCACTTTCATCTATTTCACTAAAAGTGAAAGATTGATAATCTAGCAGCAAGTTGTCTAATTTTTCATAATTAGAAGATTCAGAAACAAGATGACCGTTATTACTCTTAAAATTGAAACTTTCTAAAACTAGAGAAGAGAAAGATTTAGAGACACCTTCGTTAATACTTCCTTGAGTACCATTTTTAGAAACAACATTAACAATAACGTTTTTTGTTGCACTATTTTCAAAGTGAAAATATTTCATAATAGGGTCTTTTTCAGCATTCATATTCAAAGAGCCAATGTTCTCACAATCTTTCATGAGTTTTACAAGTTCAACTTTTGAAAAAGCATTACTAGAAAGCATTTCAATGGAATTCTTATGAAAAGAATGATCACCATGCTCTTCTACTGGAAAAATTTCTACATGAGATGAAGAAAGATCTTTAGGCAAGATTTCATCATTATTGCTTACCCTTTCTCCATTATTGGCACATATATTCTCATCCGTTGAAATTGGATCAGCATGACACTAGAGTAACTCTAGCTATACTTCTTGGTCATTCATGACAAGGTGATTTAAGTACATGGGTGAAATTGAGATAACCAGAGGTTCATCATCATCCACCTCCAAATGCTTCTTTAATTGAGCCACTCTCTCCTCAATTTCTTGGAAGTTTTTCAACTTGTAAAATCTAGCAAAGAGAATTTTCCATAGTAGCCAAGACAAGTCATCATCTTCAAGGCTTATATTATTTCGGATAGCTCGAGAAATAATTTCTTTAAAGCTATCCACAAATTCATGTAACACTTTATCATCTTTTTGATAAAGTTCTAGGAGAGATGGATCTGGCCTTGATCTTCTCATGACTTTTGTATTTGGCATGGTCTTCGTGTAGAGTCACCAATTTCCTACGCATGGAGATAATCATAAAACTAAGGAAGAAAATGTTAGGCACTTTCACTTTAGGAAATCCAGTAGAGTCAGCATAACAATCTGTTAGTGAAAACATTGTCCTCCAAGAAAATACATGCAAATTAACTCTAAATGCCCAAATAAGAAGACTAATTAGCACTAATAGTTGGGTCACTTCACTATTGAAAGAGTGTAAATGCCCTCTGAATTTATCTGGGTACAACTCCCCATATATGATTTACAATGAATTAAATATGGATGCTTTTAACCAGAAAGCACAAAAGGTTTAGAAACATCTACCTGTAAACACAAAGTAGATGCAGAAACTTAGTGACTAAAAAGAAAACAAAAGCAAAGAACAACAAATGACACAAGGTTTATTTGCTTAGACACTGCATCATGAAGAAAAAGAGCACAAAGAAAGTATCTTCCATCCTCTTGAGGAAATGAGGAATCAGAGTTGTTGAAGATATCTTCAAATGATAACATAATTAGGAAACAATGGCATTGAAATATATTTCAGAGAAAACTGGAAACAACACAAAGATTGTGATCAGTTTGAGGAAACTGCCCCAAAATCAAATTTTTGACATTCAATTATCCTCCAATTTCCCTTCTCTAAAGTGTAAAAGGTAACAAAGATCCTATTACACATTTGCAATCAAAATCACTCTCCAAAAGAAAAACTGAAACTCTTTTCTCTTGCATTACATTTTAAAACAAGATTTCTCCCTTTTTCAACACACAGTTTAGAAATGAACTCTGTCCTCTCTTTCTCACAAGAAATGGAACAAATCTGAAAAAAAAAAGACTTCCCCCTTGCTGTAGCACACAATTTGCAGTCATGGGAAGAAATAGTGGAACCCCCTTGATTGATTTTGCCATCTTATTTTTTTTTTTTCTATCGATAGTCGATCAGTTATGATAACTGATTCTCCCATGAGTGCCTTCCTTTACCTTTTGTCTCTTGACATATAAATAATGTCGCAACTTTTAATAAACTTCAAACATTATGTGCTTGGGATAAGGATATCATAAAAAAATAATTTTTCCCCCTTTATGGTTTAGTTGCCAAAATATTTTAAAATTTGTGGCCACCTAGCAATTCTTGACACCTTGGCATATATTAAAAATCCAATTGTCTTAGCAATATCACAGACCCAAGGATGTTGTCTTCTACACATTAGGATGCAACTATCCTTATGTTCCCCACTCCTTCATATGCTATGGTGCAGGCTTGTTCATGGAGTTCTCTTAGATCTGCACTGAAGCCTTGTTTTAGAAATTTGTCCTTCATTGAGCCTCCCGCCATAACAACTAGGAATGTTAAGACTGTGACCAAAGCCATATGCTATTTGAGCAAGAATCTTTCATCTTAATCAAGTCAACCCGTGGATAGCAGGCATGACTCATACCTTTTGATAGTTTAGTTCTGTCATCTTAATTTAACATCAACTAAACTTGGCCATCTTCTTTTCTTGCAGGCCGTGTGTTGAGTTAGAGCCATGATTTTGGTGAAGAGCAGTGAGTTGAAATGTCATCGTGATAATGGTAAGTCGATAGATGTTTTTTGTGGATCCCATGAATATGTTTACCTGAACGCGTGGGTTAACTACTCCATGGTGGTACAAAACTTTGTAACCCCAAAGCTTGGTGGTGATTTCCCACGGTTATGAGTTTTCCTTGCATAGCTATGAATTAGTTTAGCTTTCAATGTGAAAGCAAATAAAGTGCCCGTAAGAATTTTCGGTGAAGATTGGGAAGATGCTACTGTAACCATTCTTCTTAACGCGACTCCATTACCCCAAATTTCTTACCTGAGGATTTGCACTCGAAGTGATTTCTTTAGCCATTGTCATCCTTTCAATTAACTTGGGAAATTGCTTCATCAAATCAACCTCGACTCCCATTTTCTCTAAAGATCCTTGCATGCCTGCCAACTGCATTTATCATGCGCAAGGGGTTTTATCTTATCTTGATTCAACAATGACTGAATCTTCTTTAAATTTGGGTCTGTCTGAATGATTAGAATTATAGATCAGAGGTAAATTTAAAGACTTTAAACCACGAGCGAAGAGATTGTGAATTCAATGTACGATGGCATGTTTAGGAGAACAAATTGTTCACTGATGGTGCTATATCATAGGTTTTGGGGCACATAATTTTTAGCAAGAGGATCTGCTCCTTTAAATATGATCCTCGGGTCCTTGAAATGCTCACTATATTAGCTAGTGCATTTTTCTTTAAGAAAGAGACACTGTGCTCGGGCATTTTGGAGAATCAACTGATATCATTGAAATTGGAACTCAAAGCGTATGACCGACTCTGTCCATCTCGTAGTGATCATTCTTTGTATAGGAGGGATTCTAATTGTCGTATATATGAATTGAATAGTGTGCATTCATCACACTAAAACAAAAGCTCATGTGCCCAATCTATGGAGTCTGGTATTTATGGAATCGAGGTGTTATCACATTAGATTGTGTGATCTAATCAAATCATTCTGTCTGCGACTTATATGATCCAATTGCTGTCGGGTGATATGTGGGAATTTATCTCTGAACCGTGAATCTTATGGAAATAGCTTAAACTTATGAATCTTTGGGATTCGGTGCAACTAAAAACTGGTACTTCTTATTGAATTGATCTCCATATTTTCGAACCTGTAATATTGCACATCTTGGAAACAATTACTCGAACACATCTATTGTGCTATATCAAACCAATATCAAACCAACGAGCCCGTAGAATCATTTAAAATTGATCATTATAATCTTTCATCTTTGAGCCTTCTAACTTGTATATCATCTTTGAATTATTATCAGAATGAGCAGAGCATTTTAAACTTTCCTGAACATCTAACTTAACTCTCAAAAAGAGTCTGGGAGAAATGCATCAAGTCATTCTGAACCCAATTTGAGTATCCCTCTAAAATACTGAACTGAGGCTTGAATTTTCCGAACCAAAGTGGATCAGAAGTCTTGAACCTAAACCATTGAATCGGGACTCAGCTCGAAAACTGAACATGAATTCTAAACTTTGTTTGAACTGAACCTGCAAGATGGACCATTTGAACCACCAAACCACTTCGAAGTTCAAACCACTTCGAAGTACTTTGAACTTTAGTTCAAAGCGGTTCAGAACCATAAATTAAAAATTTTAACATCCGGGTCCATATTGGGTACCAACACCAAGCTAGAGAAGAAATAAGGCAATTGGTCCAGGGGAGTGAACAACAAGATGTTTTTGTTAGAATATATAGTCCACTGATACAACTGAGAGTGGAGGGGGGTGAATAAGTTATCCAACTATTATCACAATTATTAACCTTTAAAAAACTTATCCATATGAGTAATATAAATTAAAACCATAACAAGATACTCATACATAATAACACCAGATATATTAACTAGAGAAACCCATGATCATAGGGAAAACCTTGGTGGGGATGGTACCCACAAGATGATGTACAAATATTCCTTGTTAGAAGATGGACCCTATTAGGAGTCTATGAATACTTTTAGCACATATGAGTCCCTATTAGGAGACTATGAATCCTTGTTAGGAGATTCCAACCCTGTTAGGAGATATGCCAATGCTGTTAGGAGTTGTGAAAGACAGCTAGACCCACTACCCAAACATCTTCAAAGGCATGACCAATGAACCCACTATCCAAATGATGTGTATATTATTCCTTGCAAAATAATATAATTGTATTGTATTGTTTGTTCCTCTTCCTTTGTCCTCTCAACTGAACTTTTTCTCTATCTGATCTTGCAACCAAATCACAAATCTTGCATCTAGTAATCCCTTAGATCACTTACACGCATTTAGTTAGCACTCTGCTTCTTTTTTCACTTCATACTTCTTGCAACAATGGATACACTCCTCGATCTTTACAAACAAGGAAAACATATTTCCTTTAAACCATATCTTCATAATAATTCTTTCAGTTGACCTTGAGGCTTTCACAATTAATTATAATAAGATAATTAATTAATTACAATTACAATAGCATTGTTAGCTCATAGTCTATATAAAAATTCACACATGTGATACTAGAGCTTGCACACTTGTTGATGTCATCATCTCACTATCCTTTGTAACTTTGTAACTACACATTTTCTTACTACCTCTTAGATGTAATCTAGCAAAAAACATCACTAATTGCTTTCCCAATAGTCTCTCTGAACTACTCTTTGTAAATTAGGTACAACTTTCATACATCTTTGAATTAGATTTTGCACACTTAATCACATCATCAGGACACTATTCCAAACATTTCCATAGTTGCACATCACTAGACAATCAAACCATTATTTGTACCATCAAGATCATTGTTTGTTACTCAACTAGTCTTTAAAGAAACCATGCTATGTTGACATCAATGATAAATGTAGTCATAAATATAACATGTCAATACTCTCCAATGCCCAGGATACTCCCCCAATGTAGTATCAATATCATTCATGCTAAAAATCTCCCCCTTTAGCATTGATGGTAACATAGATGAAAAATGTCTAAGTTCCAAGAATACCAAGCAGTGTTCAACTACTACTACAAACCATCATCAGTTGTCCATATGCTAAAAGAATCTCAAAATAATAAGTGCATACTCATTCTTCTTAGACATCAATTGTTTACTTCTCACTAAACAATACACAATACAATATATGCATATTCTTGCTTCCTTTCATGAATCCTTCTGAATCTCTCTAAAGAGATATTTATCCCCATTACCTTAGGAGTTTTGCTCCCCCAAAACCTAGGAAATATTTTTCATGCATATTCTCCCCATTGACATCAATGTCAAGGGTCTCAATCTCAATGTTACAACATACCAATTGCTAAATACCAATTGCTAATATGTTGCACCAAGTCTTCAACTAGCTCAATTGTCCAAAGACATTGTTCAACACCAAACACCAAGAGCCCTCAATGAGTCAGATCATAATAGATACTCCCTAATATAGGAAGCATAAACATTCAGTTGAGTCCAACAATAGTTCTTTGTACTACTAGACTGATGTACCCTTTTGCATCATCTACTCAGAAGTAGGTAGAGGCATAATCCCAAGCATGTCTCTCAATTACTCAAATGTATCTTTAGGAAAAAGGTTTCATAAAGATATCTTTAATCTAATATTTAGTACTCGCATACTCCAATCTGATCTCCTTTTCTACTACTTTCTCTCTCAGTCCATGATACTTAATAGACATATGCTTAGTCTTAGAATGTAACACATGATTCTTAGACATAGTCATTGTACTTGGTTATCACAGTTAAATGATAATAGGTTCTTCAAACTCAATTTTGATGTCCTTCGACATTTTATTCATCCACATAACTTGATTATAGTTATTTTCTATTGCAACATACTCTGCCTCGGGGTAAAAGCACAAACCTTTGTCACCTTTTATAAAGGAAACGTGATATCAAAATTTAAACTCTTCAATTTTAATGACATAAAAGTGGCATTTGTGTTTAGAAGTTGAAGGTGATGTAAACTAATGAAATGTGTAAAATTGGATGAAGTTTATGTTTGTAATTTTTTTTTTTTAAATTGAGTGAAAATTTTATTTATTTAAAAAAAATTTAAGTCTATTTTTTTAATTTTTAAAAATACTAAAAATATAGAGTTTTTTTCCCATCAAACAAATATATGCAAATGTTCATATTTTAGTTTCATTTTGAAATATGTTAGAGTTGACATGTATACCTAGTGCACCAAAAAAGAAAATTTGAAATTTGGCTAATTTTTTTCAAGTCATAATTGGTCAAAGTCAAAGTCATCAGAAATTGACAATTTTTTTCTCCCGTCAAACTTTTTCTATCAAATCTACATATTCTTTAAAACAAATTACATATTCTTGAAGAAGACTCTCTCCTCTAGTGTAACATTAAAAAATAAAAATTTTTGAATATGATTTACTATTTGTTTCTTATTTTTGAATAGACATCTTCCTGAATCTTAAGATACCTACTTGTAATATTTTCAAATTATAACATATTATACATAATCAAAATAAAAAATAAAATATATGATCATAATCGTGACTTTGAGACCTACAAAATTATATTTTTATTTTTTTTTAAAATTTCAATTTAGTACGTCAAATTGGCCTTTAAAGTGATATGTTTACATAATTTCTATTTTTTTCTTGTGTGGCTGCCACCTAGGATGCCACACAGATAGTTTCAATCAGAATTGTTTTGGCTGTAACCGTTTCAGCCAGACCTATTGCAGTTGAAACCCCTGTCGGCTGATTAAACTACAAGTAGTTAGTGTCATTTTTTGATATAAAATAAATTTTTTTTTTCTTTAAAAAAGAAAATATACAAAACAATAAAAATTGGAAGAGGATTTTCAAAAGACAATTAATTTTGAAGCAATTTTCAGCAACTATTCTGCGGATTTAATCAAAATTGCAAAGGATCAAATATTTTGAAGGTGCTTTTTCCCATCTACTTATTTTTATTTTTATGTATTCTATATTGAAGCATTAGCTGATATTTAGTGAAATCTAAATTTATTTAATTTTGTTTCTATAGATTAAAGTACTCAATGGGCAGTGAAAGCAAAAGGTCAAGGAAATATGATAGAATAAGAGATGACAAAATGAAAGGTCATACAAAACATAATCAAAACCAACCTACTATATTTCTTAAATAGGATGACATTCATGAAGAAAATGAAAGTAATGAAGAGAAAGAAATTGATAGTTCTACTAATAGAGACAAATTAGAAGGCATAAAAAATTTGATGGATTTAGATGAAGAACTACTTTTTAACAAAATTTCATCTAAAGATATGATAAATGATCACACTATTAGAAAGCATTGTCAGAACGTGTGGGATGAATATTTCAAGGATAAAAGTATATTTGGATAGGCACAATTATTTGTCAAGTTATTTGGGAGAAAAGATATGAGACGTATTTTGGAGTTGTTGGGTGTTGATAATAGGAAAATCCATGCACATAATATTAATAAAACAATAGTTGAAAACTTCCAAAATGCTTATAACAAAATTGACAACACAACTCAAGGAGGTGACACATAGAAAATAGGTACGTGAAATTTATGATGTACTACATATATCTAGAAGAATTGTCCAGAGATACATCAAGAGGAGAAATATGCTAGATGATAAAATTGAGAATAATTGGGTGAATATTTGTAGAGTTCCTCAAAAAGATAGAATTTCTAAAGATGTAAAAAGACAAGTTATTGAATTTTGGACCCCACATTCTCGTGTTTCTTCCAATAGGTGTGATACTATACAAATTAAAGATCAAGAGATAGGGGCCAAAATTGAACATCCAAAACATTTCATAGACATAACTCAAAGTGAATTATTTCAAACATTCAATCAAGAATTTTCAAATGTCTTTCCTTTGTATGCATAAATAAGATGCAAGAAACTTGTTTTTGTACAAATCATGTTGAATTTGGTCTACACTTGCAATCATTTTAAAAAGTTATGTTAGTACTTGATCCTAATTTGGTCATTCCTAGCAGTACAACACAATTTGTGAAGTCCATATTATGTGATAAATTAGAAGATTCAGATGAATTCAAAGTGTAATGTATCAAAAATCAGTGTGAAGATTATGGAGATTTAAGAAATTTTTTTGAAATTATGCAAGTTGAGAATATTAATGAATCCATGCCAATTTCATGGATGAGATATGAATATGAGACATACCAAAATAAGATAGGAGATGAATCTAGAAAAATTGTATTGAAGGAGAGTGAATTACATTACGATGAGTTCATGACCAAGTTTCATCCATTGATATATCCACATATCCAACATTGTCATGGTGCACGATGGCAAGCTAAATAGTTTCGTGATTCCAAAAATTATTTTCTACCTAGTTGTATACTTTTGGTTGTACAGTTTTTTGGGAATTATACATTTGCACCTCATACAAAGCTTCAAGGGAAATATTATCATTCTGAACAAGTTGCGATATTTGTGCAAGTGACCTATAGACATGCACAATTTAAGGTGGATCAGATAGAAAGATTGGATGAAAATGAACACATCATCATCAAAGAGGTTCATTTCTATATTAGTGATTATAGAGTTCATGATAGGAGTTATGTGGCTCATTGTTTTGCAATGTTCTCTAAAGATCTCAAAAATCATGGAATAAATGTTTCAAAGCACTGGATTTGGTTTGATGGATGTGCAGGTTAGTATACACGAACTAACATATTTATTTAACTTTATTTTAACTTATATTTATTTGGACATGTCTATTTCGATTTGATATATGTACATGGATAATTGTAGATACCTATCATGTTTCATGTTCATAGGACATTCAAATTTGTAAAATCATTTAATTGATTAGCAAGGCAACATGCTAGAACCAATGTTAGGTTTTTATGGAATTTTTTTGAAAGTGGACACAGAAAAGGGGAGCATGATGGAGCAGGAGCATGTATAAAACATGTGCTTCGACAACATGAACTTGGAGGTAAACACATGCATTTTTTATGTGCAGGTTTAATACTCTAGTAGCATATTTTTAAATTACATACATACATACATATATATATATATATATATATATATATATATATATATATATATATATATATATATATATATATATATATATATATATATATATATATATATATATATATATATATTTTATGTACATACAAGGAATAAGATAGAGAGCGCAAATCAAATTATTGAATGGTGCAAAGTTCACTTTGCTACTCGAGATATTGAATACAATAAGTGTTACTTTTGGGAGGTGAAAGGTGAACTAAGTTATATTTATTTTTAATGTATTTTTCAAATAAAGTTGAGCTTTTAATTAAATATTTATTTTGAAATCTGACAATTATTTTTTGTATTTGTAACAGATATAGATCGATCTAATCCTTACAATTGTCAAACAATTCCTAGTATGAGAAGTTTACATCAAATGATGACTACAGGAAACCATAAACCTCCAGTAATTAAAGTAAGAGAGAAAACATGGTTTTGTGATGACTACATTAAGGGCAATCTAGTGAGTGCATGTGAAAATATTGTGAATGGCTATGTTTCACATTGGGATTTGAAGGAGATAGTTAGAAAGCCTCCTTTTGAAGATTTTGATATTGACATTGACATTCATGATCTCGTATATTCAATTAATTATGAGTGCATTTCTGATTTAGTTATGGCAAGTTTTTGTGCATATATACATATATATAAATTAATATACATGTATATTCATTTTAAAATTAATTTATATTTATCTATATGTTTATATACATGCAGGAGATATTTTTGCAGTTCAAGCCTTACCAGATAATGCAGAAAATGTGGACTATCATCTTTTAAGATGCACAAAAGCAAAACACAAGTTGCTAGAAGGAACTATAGATGCTGATCAATAGTCATATCCAATTGGAATAGTTGTTATTGAAGGGACATATTATCAACAAACAAGGATACCTGATAGTGGTATTGAATTTATTGAATACAAGCTTGGAGGAAAGGTTTTACATTATAGTAACCATGTTATAGCAACCAAATTACAATTTGAAGCAATATAAAGAAAAGGACGTCATGGAAATCAAAAGTGGAAATTGCTTATTGAAGAACATGAAAAACTTCTAGAGATAATAAAAACTACAGAGGATCCTAACAATACATTGTTTGTGGAGCTCTAGTTTACCTATGTACTTATTGTGGAGCTCTAGTTTAGCTATGTCTGTATAGCTCTTATACTTTCATATTTAATATTGAAAAGATATTTGTTTTATAAATTTGTGTACATCGGATCATTTATCTTGGATATGCAAAATTAGACATGTTTTATTTTTTTTATTTAAATTCGACATGGATATCTCATTGAAGACCACCTCTTAGGACCTCCCCTTAAGAAAATCTCTTAGGACCTCCCCTCAAGACCACCTATTAGAACATCCCCTTAGTACCACCTTTTACCTGACCTCTCCTTAAGACAACCCCTTTAGTATTTGTATGTATTTATATGTACATTGTTTATGTTTTCTTACATATGTTTGTTAATGTTGTTATGTATTTATGTACATATAATATCTATATGTTCTTATATGATACATTCTTTATGTTTGTATATAATCGTTATGTTCTTGTATGTATTAACTTTTATTAATTAAATATTGTAACATGCATTCTTTAGGTCATACTCTTTCTATGTTCTTACATGTATATGTTATATTCTATGTTACATATTACATGTTATATTTTATTAATTAAATGTTGTTAATTATAGTTAATTATACTTAGATTAAATATAGTTAATTATAGTTAATTAAGACATGTCATTAAAATAGTTAATTAAACTTAAATTAAGGTGCATTAAAAATAGTAACATATACATAAAAATGAATATTGAAAACATATACATGTATTAACCTTTATTAATTAAATGTTGTAACATGCATTCTTTAGGTGATTGTAGTCTTTATATATTCTTATGTACATTTATATGTTATATTCTTACTTATACATTAATCTAGACGTTCTTATAACATATTAATTTTAGGATCTCCCCTTAAGACATGTCATTAAATATAGTTAATTATATACTTAGATTTTAAGACATTAAAAGTAATAACATATACATTTAAACATGATTATTGAAAACATACATGTCTACATTTAACATGAACACATTTACATACATCTATGAAATAAAATATACATTAATCTACAATCTTATGTATAATTTAGGATCACCCCTTAAGACATGTCATTAAATATAGTTAATTACACTTAGATTAAGGCATTAAGATGAATAACTGTGTATACATGTAAACTTGAATATTGAAAACATGAATATAAGGCATTAAGATGAATAACATATACAAAAACATAATAACACATACATAAACATGAAAGATTAAGATATTAAAAATATTAAAAGATCAATAAGATACATGTGTACATTAAAAGATCAATAGTATACATGTACATATATCTGGAGAATAATGTACCCATATCAAATGTATAAAAATAGATCATGTATCAAATGTTTGGAAATAACATATATCAAACATCAAAATCTCCATTAAAAAATGTATCTGGAAATAACATATAAAATATCAAAGTGTCCATCATATAAACATGTATCTGGAAATAACATATAAAACATCAAAGTGTCCATATAAAATGTATGTATCTGGAAATAACACATAAAACATCAAAGTGTCCATATAAATATGTATCTAGACATAACATGTGTGTAATAAAATAACAGGCCACATATGATAATCAGCTACATCCCCCTCTTGATCCTAGTTGTCCCCAAAAGGGTCTATCAGTTGCATCTGAACCCTATGTCAAATGATAACTTGGACCATTTAATTATGTACACATAAATTATATCAATATGTACATTTATATATATATATTAAATTGTAACATACCTAGGACTCATGATGTGTAGGATTTGTCAGTGTCTACAGATCAGAAAAATGTAATATACTATCACTCAAACCCCATAACACACACACACACACACACACACACACACACATAAATTTAAACATATAGACATATTATTTACCATAATTAAAATAAATTTAAACATATAGAGATATTTACCATAGCATCATGCAATGCTTTGCCAATCTAACTAATAGCTGAATCATGCATTGAAAAAATACTATCAGCATCCAAGTCAATAGTGCAGGCCTGATCTGAAAGCATGGAGGTAAATAGACTAGGTTGTCTAGTAGTGGCATCCTGAGTGGGGGGGGGGTAGACTGGGTGCTGTAGGGTCCTGAGTAGCTGGGGCTAGTGCCATAGCCTTGGCCTATGTAGTAGCAGGAGCAGTAGAAGGTGCAGGAATGCCCTCTTGCCTCCATGAATCCTCTAGGACTATTGTACATGAAAAAATATGGCTATACTGAGAGTTCATGTCACAAAGTGGAATCCCTATGACTGTAGATAATGCTCAATATGCATCTAAAATATCAGATGCTAAATATGATCCCAAATGATGTAATGCATCCACCTTTAAGACTATAGAAATGTCTAGTGGAGAAGGTATGTCTACTACTCCATAATCATCATCAACAGGTGCGCTAGATGATGCAGCTATGGGAGTAGTACCTTGAGACTGTAGCATATGTCTACCACACCAATCAAAAGAAATCTAATGTAACTATGTGGCGATGGTGGCGATGCTTGAACAAATCTATGTCCTAATTGTGTAATCAAGAACACTCTCACCTACAATAACCATATGTGGACCTCTCGACATAACCAAAAGGTTTGGATCCACCATTACCTATTTGTTAATAGGTGCAAGAGTGTCTGTGGGTCTAAATCTATCTAAAAGTCTCCCCCAACCTTGCCCAACATGCCCTGGATAATCTGTATAGTCAACATCATAGTGTATGTTGGCTCCTGATTTAACAGAGTTTTAAAAACCAAGTATGCAAGGCAAGAATGCATCTATGGGTTGCTATCTCTAATAATGGATGCAATTCACCAAGAAACTAGGCCAACTATAAGGCTTTGACACTTCTTCTACTTCAGGCTCTGCAAAACCTAGGTGGGTGAACCTCTTTATATCTGACTATGTGACTAGTACAGCAAGCATAATTAGGATCTAGAATAGCAGATGAAACCCCCAATTCTTCTATACTTAACTAAGAAATCACAAGCATGAAATAGCTAAGAACATGACTCATGAAATTAGTAAGCTAAGTGTGGGTTAAACTTTGAATAACTTTCAACATGAAAGGGGAAATGTTTAATTAATGATGTTGATTCAACACAACCTCAAATATGCAGCAGCATAACAAGTAATCCTATAACTGATTAGTGCCTAATCCATTGGGTAATTCCATGAATTCAATAGATACATCTATGATATCAGGACATATTTCATATATCCAGACATAAAATCTATCTAATCACCTTGTGATTCAGACATCAATGTTCATTCAGATCTCATTCTTAGAAACATCCTTCTCAACATAACCAGCAACCCTGTCAAACACATCAAGCATTTACTTGGCACTTTGTTTCAATAGCAAAATACATCAGACATACAACCTAAAGGGGAAGCAAATGGATCTTAGATCTTTGTTCCAAGAGCACATAAGACTATAGATTACTTGTATTGATTTCCTTGAAACTATACACTCAGATGCATGAAATTAAAATATGAAACAACCTAACATATCAGAACTATCTGTATTATCTTCACTACTGTTGTTCACATAAGAGAATTATGTTGAAAGAATGGTGTGTTAGTATTGGGAATACATCAAAACTAGAACCAAAACCCTGGTATCATAGTAATGTGCAAGTTTTCTCTAAAGAATTGGAACACGTACAAAGAGTGAGAAAGAGAATGATATAGGAAGAAGGAATTCTCAGATCTATTCAATTATTGAAATCAAAATTTTCAAGTTTATGACTGAAACGTGCATAGAGATATCTTTTTAAACTTAAAACTTGTGTTCTACCCATCAATAAATTGGGCAAAGCCACTTGTCAATCTTTGATTGGCTCTGACCATCCAACTGGTGCCACATGTCACTTTGTGATTGGCCATTGGTACCCAAGCAGGACCCACATACACCTTGCTAGATTTCCTAAAATTTTTGGCAACTCGCCATATCACTTACCAAAATTTCTCATCGTTTTTCAGTGGTGACATGGCAACCACCAAGTTCTGGCAACTTTTTTGACCAATTCCTCTGTCCACATCATTGCCACCTCAACTTGACATGTCAACAGTCGCCAAGTCATTGTGGTTATCCCATGAATAACTCTACTTGGTGAGATAATGAGGACCGCACAATCTACCACATGGTGACATCTCCTAAGTTTAGATCCATATCAACATATTTGTCCAGAGGTTCGTTCAAAATTTATGACATCATTGCTGATGTCATCTTTAGTTGTCATTGGCCGTCAATAGGCCCCACACATTCTTCATGCCTTTCAAAAGGTTGTGACTTTTAAGACATGTGATTGTTTGTTTGAAGTTACATTTAAACTATTTTGAAAAATGTCACATCCCCAATGTGGGATTAAATGTTTCAAATGTACTGTTGCCACCTTCATTTTTAATTCCTCATGGTTGGGCTCTCTTTCTATGCTTTGGATTGCAAATTCTTTACATGACATGAGCTTCCAACCTGCCTCCTCTTTTTCTTTAGATGTCCTCTACCCATGGCTTCTTGCAGGCTTTACCTCTTAAGGCGTGCAAGCTTCTTTGTGGGCAATTGGGAATTAGGATTGAGAAGTTTTTTTAGTAGAAAATAGAAAATGTTTAAACACATTGACTTGGGTCCAACAACTTAAACTTTAATATTTTTTATCCTCCATACGAAAATCTACCCAGCCATAATGGGATTTCCTTTTGTTTTGGTATTGGGTGGCTTTCTTTGTTGAATTCACTCACAAAACTTCCACCAAAGAAGGATTGGAAAATGTCAAATGGATCATGGCCACTACCCCAAGACATTAAAGTAATTCAAGCCACTTAGAATGACTCCACTAGAACCTTACATTCAGATCCATGACAACTTTATTTATTATGATTAGGTAAAATTCCTCTCTTCACCTCCAAAACATCAAAACAAATGCTGATTCTTACCAATTTCTATCAATTTCAACTGAATTTTCTACAGAAGATTTTCTAATATATATAGGGGTTACAGACTGCTCTGTAGGATTCAACACTCTCACGTCAATTGGAAGATATTAGTCGAACCCGAAAGTGGGTTCGGCTAAAAAAAAAATTGTTTTCAAACAAATTGAACTAGAAAACTGATTTATTCACCATCTGATACTCACTAGAATTAATTTCAAGCATTAATTGATCATTAAAACTCATTTTATCACTTCCTGTCTGCAAATTGAGAATTTGTGTCTGGAGGCCTGCTAGCTAGCCTTAAAAATTGACTCAATCAAGCAATTAGGCCATGAAAATTGGCATGAGTGCTCAATCCTACACACTCTACCATACTGCAAATTCTCAACCCATGACGAATTCAAAGTCAAAATATTTTAATTGCCGAACATCCATACTTCAAGTATCCTGCAGGCAAACAATGTTAAAAACATATAAACTTGGATTTGGTTTCGGCATTATAGAACTGGGTTATTGATCACTTGGGGTTCTAAAAACTAAGATATAGGTTCTTTGCCATGAGAAGAATATAATTTTATAGCTTGGGCTCATGAAAAATCATAGGACGCATTTCGCGAATTTCTGAAAATAGGCACTTGGAAATTTTAACTGGAAAATGTGCAAAAAAGTGGTCTTTGGTAAACAGATAGACATAAGAAAGTATGTAGATGGATTCATCATGACTTAAGAATTGGCATACTTCAAGGATTTTCAAGAGACAACACAATGGTACAATCCATTTAGGCGTACCAATCATAGGATCAAAGTTATAATGTGCCGAACAGGGGTACGAATCAATCAAGATACCTTAGCCATAATAAAACAATGTAAACTGGGTTTTTAACCATGTTAGAAAACTAACCAAATTGATTCGCCATGCTCTCAAAATTGGCACATATGAATTTTCAAACCCCTAGAATACAATGCAAAAAGAATTTTTTCATTTGGGTCAACTAGGTCAAAGGTATCATTAGTCGAACATGGCTTCCCAGAATTGTGAACTACACAAATGCACAAAATAATAAATGACCAACTTTGAGGGGTTCAAAACCTATTCAAATGGATTTGAAATGACTTAAAACTTGGAATATAGTTTCTTTGGTATGGACACTAAGCACTCCCAAAGTGGTGGGTCATGACACATTCCTAGGTAAAAGATATTCAAAGACAAATTGGGCCTCCTGTTGCTATTTGACACTTGGGTAGAATTGCGAGTTTTGACACTAGCTCGAAATGAGACTTCACCGAATGATTCGGGATGGCAAAATAACATTGTTGATCACATGCATACATCAAATGAAAGGTTTTAATCCACTCAAACACCATCTAGCCCTCAAACTGACAACCAACTACATACTCATAAAAAGCACATTAGGGCATTGATTCTTCAAAATTTTCAATATGTGACTGAAAATTGACCATGCAATTTTCAGTCCCAATAGTGGCTCTATTTGGGGATACATGTCCCTTGCAGGCATGACAAGGATTTAGATCTCTAGAAGAAGTAGACCACTCATAACAACTTCTCTCTTGCACAACTTTATTGAAAATAGGAAAACACCTACCACTACTATATACAAGCGATGACCCCAGGCGACCAAAAATCAACATAAACCTTTACTATTATCATTTGTTCACCTGCCAAGGATTCAAATTTTAAATGTCCAGCCCGTCCAACAGCTAGTCCCAGAATTAATATTATTTTAATGTCTAAGAGACATAAAAAAAAACCTAAGTGATCAAACCTTGTAAAAGTTTCTGCGGCCCGCAAGTTCTCTGTCATCAGATCTGAGGAGGATCTATAGAGGGCACTATCTCACTATGGTGAAGTTGTGCGTGATTTATGTTCACAACATGGCACCCTTTCGCCACATGTTAGGTGGGTCCAACGGGCCAGGCAACAATTTTGGCAAGTCGAAAAAGTTTTGCGGCACTGTGGGCGCTATGTCACTATCGTGTGTTGGCCAAAAAATCTACATAGTGACATAGTGCCCGACAGAAACGTCTTTTTGGCAGACCAGAGTTGACGGTTAGCGGTCGACAGTTAATGTCGCGGTCAGGTTTGTAATCGCCCAGTTATGGCACCGTTCTATCTTCTCCAGGCTCTTTCTCAAAGGAATATCAAATTTTGGTACTCAAAGACCACCAGATCTTTGATTGGATTTTCAGGGTGAGAAGTTAATGCCAGTAGTTGAGAAGTAAATGTAATGCAAAAATCCTCAGTTATGCCTGAACTATAAAGGCATTTTTTGTGATCTTTTCTTAGGAGGACTCCTTTTTTGATTTCTCTGCTACTTCTCGTGGGTCTACAGTGTAAAATTCCCTTTGTCTCTGAGCTATATAACATTTTGTATAATCTCCTTCAACCATCAATGTGCATGTGCATTCATCTTGCCTCTCATTGGTGTATTGTTGAGATCTATGACTGGCATACTGTATCTATTTTTGGCCTACTAGATAATATATAAGTGAAATCCTTTTCCTTATGTTGTTAATTTTGGTTTCCTGATCTGTATGTGGTTACTGATTGATATAAGTCTAGGTGTGTATGTCTTTTGAATGTTGTCTTGGTTTTGTAGTGCATATATGGGCAGAAACGAAGTCTGAACACTCTATTTTGGTGCATCACCTCCTTAGATTAGACTAGGTAGATTTGCTTTCATACTCTTCTTCTCCCTTTTCCTTTCCAAGAGTAGATAGGTGTGCCTTGATAGTAAGAGGAAGCCATCCTTCTCCGAAGACTCAACCTCGCAGTTCAAGTCCCACAGCTTTTAGGTTGTTTCCATGTTTCACTAGGTTGTCCTCACGCATAGGCCTTGGACAAGGGTGCAAACCTAAGTGACAACAGTTTTTGGCATGCCCGGTGGGACACTTTTTCAAACAAAATTTAAAGTCTACTGGTGTCAAGAAGAAAGAGTTTCAGAGATTAATGCTGAAGAGGTAGTGCTGGCTTCAGTATTCAAGCCTTTAAGAGGCTGATCCTTCAAAGTACTTGGCGACTCTGAACATCAACGAATTTGGTTCCAGGCCAAAGTTGCAAAAATTCATGCCCAAAGCTGAAACAAGGGCGTTGTCTAGAGGTAAATTTCAATATCAAGAGCTTTCTCTTTCAAATCCTAGAAGAAGGAGGACTAGAACTTCATTATCACCAGTTAGGGGTGTAATAACAGTTAATATACCTGTAAGATCTGTCTCTACTCCTCTTGTTGCTTGAACTCAGCCTAGATTGCCATCAACACTCATCAATAGAACAATTGTTTACATGGCATAGCCAAGAGTTCATGCTTTTGCCACCTTTAATGGTGGAAGTCCTCTATTGTTAGCCCAAAGACATGATATACCAGTATCTGCACTAAAAAGTATACCTGATTTTACTGGTGAAACTTCCATCTCCCCTTTAGAGAATATCCAAGAAGTAGCAAATGTCTGTAATATTCATGGTATTATAGAGGATGATGTTCTTGTCAGAGTCCTAGCCTCATCTTTAAAAGGAAAATCATAACAGTGGTATAGAGTCTTAGCTCATGGTTATATAACCGATTGGGATGGACTAGGAGCAGGATTATGCAAACATTTTGAGGATAGAAGTGACCATTTGTCACTTTTAGAGCAGCTGACTACTATAAAAAGAGTCCCCCATGAGTGTATGACTGATTTTAACTATAGATTTCAAAAGACATGGGAAAGAATACCTACTACAGTGAAACCTACCCCTGGTAATGCCTTCTTGCATTACCTCAGAGCTTTTAACAGTGATATTGCCACTACAATCCAAACTATGGGAGGAGATACCTTGCCTAATGCTTATGAGATAGCCATAAAAGCTAAGAACATCCTAATACAAGGAGGAAAGTTGGTTCCAAGGCCCCCTATGCCTTTCTTTCCTGATGTTCCCAACCACCAACCAGCAATGGCCCCTCTCCCTACAGCTTCTACATCACAAGCCCTTACTCCAGTTCCCCAAGCTTCCACATCCTCAAATGGGATAGATGAACTCAAAGAGATGCTCCAAGGTCTAGTGCTGAATACAGATAAGAGAGAGAAGACCCTGGATAAAAAATTGCAAGAGCAAGGGAGGGAGTTGAAGGACCAAGGGAAGAGATTAGAGGATAGTTTTTCTATAATACAAAAAATGAGTAACAAGGTGGTGGCCTTAGAAAGGCAGCAAGCTCAGGGTGACAAGCCTCCCCAATTGCAATATTAGGCTCCAAGTGGTGGTAGGCCTCCTAATCAATGGAATAGCTCTTTTGATTAGGGTAGGCAAAATAGTCATGCTTCTACTTCAAGCTCAAATCAGAACAAAGCTATAG
Organism: Cupressus sempervirens; assembly: GCA_028749045.1. Taxonomy (NCBI): domain Eukaryota; kingdom Viridiplantae; phylum Streptophyta; class Pinopsida; order Cupressales; family Cupressaceae; genus Cupressus; species Cupressus sempervirens. The sequence goes on along the minus strand of CM053787.1, from coordinate 8,702,717 downwards.
TCCCTCAAATTAACTTGGCCCAAGATCAAGATTTCTATCCTTCTTGCAACTATTCTTATACTTATTGCATGTGCTAGAAGGCAGAATCTTATTTGGCCCTAACTGACCAAGAACCTATAGCAAAGCAATCATACAAGGAGGATCATCCCAAGGAGGCCTCATATATTCAAGGACGTGATGATTTCTCTTTCATTAATCATCAGATTGGGGAGCATTGTAATGTAAACTAGGATTCTGTTGCCCATAACACAAGAAGCAAAAGGAGAGCTATGGAACATGCTGCCCCTCCTTCTCCTAAGTAGGCCTCAACTTCAAGTGCTACACCTCATATACATGTAGAAAATGAACCAACAAGTACTCCATAACAGGAAAAGCAAGATTCTAGAAAGAAAGATGCAGGTGATCCTTATGTTGCTCCATCTTAACCTCTTATAAGTGCAGCTCCCAAAGTTTCTACCAAAGTCCCTAATACACCTTTTAGTGTGGTAGAGAAAATGAAGAAGACCAATGTGAATATTTCTATGTGGGATGTTGTTGCTACCATACCAATGCAGAAGAGGATGCTACAGCAAGAATTAGAGAAGATTGAACCCAAGGATCAACCATCTACCATGGAGAGTGCCACAAGTCTAGTACAACCAGAAGGAGACATGGAGACAAATAAAAAGGTTAGACCTCCTCCATTTTATGTTTCTCTGATTCTAGGGGGCAAATTAGTCCACAATTGCATGATAGATTCAGGGGCTAGTAGCTCAGTAATGCCTAGGTGTGTTGCTGATGCTTTAGGAATGAAATATGAGCCCATTGTTAGGGATGTGTTACAATTAGATGGTAGTACTATCAAAACTATAGGTATCCTTAAGAATGTGGAGATGGCCCTACATGCATGCCCTAGTTGCACTGTGATTCAGGACATATCTGTTGCTAAAGTCAAGCCCTATTTTGCTATCTATCTTTCAAGAGACTTTACTGCTCAAATTGGTGGATTTATATCTACTGATTGGTCATATGTGTCATTTAAGACAAGATATGGAGCCAACGCCTCAATTAGAGAAGAGCCTCAAGCCCTTCATCACACTGAATCCTACACCCCCAATCCCATCAATATGAATTGCCCTATTCTAGAGATGGATGAAAATGACATAGTAAAGGAGCCTGCCACTTCTATAGCAAAGATTCCTGATTTCTTCTTGGATGAGTGGGCAAATGCATATCAGTTTGAACCTATGTCAGAGACTCTTGAAATAGGCCTTAGTACATATTGCATAATAGAGAAAGATGCTCAAGTTCCTGATCTTGTTGGGACTAATGATGATATAAATGGAACATGGAGTATGTACTTTGATGGCTTAAGGAATAGAAATGGGTCAGGAGCTGGTGTTATGCTGATCTCTCCTGCACAAATAAGATACTACTTCTCCTTTAGGCTCCAATTTAGTTGCACCAATAATGTGGCTGAGTATGAATCTTTGATTCAAGGTTTCTTACTTGCTCAAAAGAGAGGAATTCAAGCCTTGAAAGTATATGGAGATAGTGAGTTGGTAGTTAACCAAGTGAGAAACCAAAATATCACCAAAAATGGCCTACTCAAGTCTTACAAACACAGAGTCTGTGATTTGCTTGAGGGCTTCAATGCATTTAATATTTAGAGCATTCCTAGGAAAGAAAATAGACATGCCGATAGACTTGCAGTAGTGGGTGCAGCTTATGATGTTCCAGAGAATCTTGAGGAAAAGAAGAAGCAACAAATAAGGGTGGTAGTAAGGCCTACCATCCCTGACAACAACACTCATTGGTAGGTGTTTGATTCTGATGAGAAAATTGTGAGTTTCTTTTAGAATGAAGTAGAATTCTCAGATAGAAACTAGTCAAGGTTGCAAGATCAGTATGGTGATCAGATCATTCATCTCAGTTCTAACAAGTTGCCCAAGGGTCTCATTACCTTGGAGAGTTTTTTTAATCCTGATGATTAAACAAGAGGTAAAGGAATGAATCTAGCTACAGAAAAGGATGATTATGCCCCAGTTACGATTGCTGATGGAAAATCTCTGAATATGGGGAAGGTATGTTCTGAACTGAGCAAGAAAGCTTCATTCATTTATGTCAAGAATTTAATGATGTATTTTCTTGGACATATGTTGACTTAAAAGGGTTTGAACCTAGTTTGTTTCAGCATACCATAGATTTAATTGATAGGGCCAAACCAGTAAGGCAAAAACAGAGGCCAGTGAATCCCAAGATTGAACGTCTAATGATAAAAGAACTATCCAAGTTGATAGAGACTAATATAATATTTCCTATCAAACACTCATCATGGGTAGCTAACCTTGTCCCTGTAAGGAAGAAAAATGGAGAAATTAGACTGTGTGTGGACTTTAGGGATCTTAATCAGGCTTCTCTTAAAGATCACCATCCTCTCCCTTCTATGGAGCAAATCCTATCCAGAGTCAGTGGGTCAAGGAGATTCTCTTTTCTTGATGGATTTTCTGGTTATAACCAAGTATTGGTTAAGGAATCTGACAGACATAAGACAACATTTACTACTAAATGGGGCACCTATGCTTATTGCAAGATGCCATTTGGATTAACAAATGTAGGTGCCACATTTCAGAAGGCAATGGAGATGGCCTTCAAAAAATTAATTGACAAGTTTGTCTTAGTATACCTTGATGATATAACTGTATATTCAAAAAATGTAGAAGATCATTTTAATCATCTAAGGTAGGTATTTCTAAGATGTAGAGAATTTGGGGTTTCCCTTAACCCAGCCAAGTGTGTCTTTGCTACAAGCCAAGGAAAATTATTAGGACACATTGTATCTAAGGATGGGCTGACCATTGATCCAGAAAGAACAAAGGCAATACTTACCCTTCCTCTTCCTAAACACGAGAAGGGGCTGCAAAGTTTCCTTGGTAGAATAAATTTTGTAAGAAGGTTTATTCCTAATCTTGCTACAATGGTGAAAGCTCTTACAGCTATGCTTAAGAAAGGTATGGTCTTCTCATGGACCAAGGAAGGGAAGGAGAGTTTTGAAGAGATCAAGGCAGCCATAGCCTCAGCCCCTACTCTCATGAACCCAAATTTTGAGAAAGATTTCATCCTCTACACTTTAGGTGGTGAGTCAAGTATCTCTGTTATCTTGACTCAAACAAATGACAAGGATGAGGAGCAGCCCATAGCCTTTTTCAGTGAAGGGTTCAAGGAATATGAGGATAAGTACAGCTTTGTAGAGAAGCAAGCCCTTGCAATCATCAGAGCCTTGAAGAAATTCAAGCACCTCTTATCCTACAATAGGATCCATTTGTTGGTGCCCCATGCCAGTGTAAAGGATTTCCTATTAAGCAAGGATATCAGTGAAAAGAGAGCTAGATGGATCACTAAGGTAATGAAATATGATGTCGATATTCAGATTACCAAGATGGTAAGGGGAAGAGGATTGTGCAAAGAAATGTTATCAGGCCAGGATTCAGATGAAGAGGTTGCTATGGTAATTATAGAGCAGCAGGACGTAGGAAGTGCTAATGGTCCAAGGAGCTAGATAAATGATACGAAGAGCTTCTTATTAGGGGATGGATACCCTCAGGGATTGGACAGAGCTAAAAGAAGACAATATAGACTGCAGTCCATTCCCTATGTTGTAATTAATGGTATCCTATTCAGGAGGGATTTTAATGGGACCCTGCTGAGATGTATTGAAAAGGATCAGGCTGAGAGAATGATTAAGGAACTTCATGATGGCCCTGATGGTGGCCATTTCTCTGCAAGAACAACTACTATGAAGATCATGAGGGTTGGTTATTATTGGCCATCTCTGTTCCATGATTGTCATGGATATGTGAGAAAATGTGAGAAATGTGCTTTCTTCTTAGGCAAACAGAGGCTTGCAGCTCTCCCCCTTCGTCCTATTCAGGTGGATCAGCCCTTTACTCAGTGGGGCTTGGATTTTATAGGCCCCATTAACCCTCCATCTAGTGCAAGTCATAAATGGATCTTGGCTGCTACTGATTATTTCACTAGATGGACAGAGGCAGTTGCCTTGAAGGATGCCACAGAACCATCAGTTGTTGAATTCCTTGATGGAATTGTATCTAGGTTTGGTGCTCCTTCTACTATCATCTTGAACAATGCTAAGTCTTTTGTTGGAACCCAGATTTGTGCATGGGCAATGAATAACAATATCTACCTAAGCACATCATCAAATTACTATCCCTAGGGTAATGGTTTGGCTGAGTCTTCCAACAAGAATCTGATCAGAATCATGAAGAGGACAATAGAAGACAATCAGAGGGTCTGGCATAAGAAATTAAGAACTACTCTATGGGCTGATAGGATAACACCCAAGAGATCTGTTGGGAATTCAGCTTTTGTGTTGGTATATGGTAGGGAGGCCAGACTCCCAATTTCATTGGAATTTCCATCCTTAGAATTGGCTCATCAGCTTGAATTGATGGAGGATAGTGACATGTCAGTAAGAATGGTAGAGCTGATTGAACTAGAAGAAAAGAGAAATAAGGCTATGTAAACCCTAAAGATACATCAGCAGCAGATGAAGAGGAATTTTGATAAGAAGGCTAGGGTTAGGACCTTCAGAGAAGGAGATTTAGTTCTAAAGTGGGATTCAGACAGAGCAAAACTAGGAAGACATTCCAAATTTGATGCACTATGGAGTGGCCCCTATCTAGTTGCTAGTTGCAAGCAGGCTAATGCATTTCAGTTGAGCAGGCCAAATGGTGAAATTTTGCCCATTCCAGTCAATGGGATCCATCTGAAGCCCTGTTTCTGAAAATTAAAGTTCCTGTATATAGGTAGTTTAGTTTCTTTTCTGTTATTTCCTGCTTTTCAAGAAGTGCGTGGGCATAGCCATCTCCCTGTGAGGTAGCAAATTTTGAGGTGTCTTAGGTTGCAGAGGAAGTTTTGTTTTTGTTTCCAGTTGCAGTCGCAGAGCTAGGGTTTTCAATGTTTTGATCTCCTCGCAGAAGGGTTAGGGTTTTGCAGTTCTCAGATTCACAGTTTTTTGACCCTATGGCCCAATGGATTGTTACAAGCACTAGTCATGCATCGAGCAGGCTTGTGCCCCTTGTGAGTCACCAAAAATGTTATCACTTGTTCACCCACCAAGGATTCAAATTTTAAATGTACAGCCTGTCCAATGGCTAGTCCCAGAATTAATATTATTTTATTGCCTAAGAGACATCGAAAAAAACCTAAGTGATCAAATCTTGTAAAAGTTTTTGTGGCCCGCAAGTTCTCTGCCATCAGATCTGAGGAAGATCTACGGAGGGCGCTATCTCGCTATGGCAAAGTTGTGCAAGATTTATGTTTGTGACATGGCACCCTTTCGCCACATGTTCGGTGGGTCCAACGGGCCAGGCAACAGTTTTGGCAGGTTGAAAAATTTTTGTGGCACTGTGGGCACTATGTTGCTATCGTGTGTTGGCCAAAAAATTTGCATAGCGGCATAGCGCCTGACAAAAAGGTCTCGCTAGTAGATCAGAGTTCACGATTAGTGGCCGGCAGTTAATGTCACAGTCAGGTTTGTAATCACACAGTTATGGTGTCGTTCTGTCTTCTCCAGGCTCTTTCTCAAAGGAATATCAAATTTTGGTGCTCAAAGACAACCAGAACTTTGATTGGATTTTCAGGGTGAGAAGTTAATGCCAATAGTTGAGAAGTAAATGTAATGCAAAAATCCTCAGTTATGCCTGAACTATAAAGGCATTTTTTGTGATCTTTTCTTAGGAGGACTCCTTTTCTGATTTCTCTACTACTACTCATGGGTCTGCAGCGTAAAATTCCCTTTGTCTCTGAGCTATATAACATTCTGTATCATCTCCTTCAGCCATCAATGTGCATGTGCATTCATCTTGCCTCTCATTGGTGTATTGTTGAGATCTGTGACTGGCATACTGTATCTATTTTTGGCCTACTGGATACTATATAAGTGAAATCCTTTTCCTTATGTTGTTCAGTTTGGTTTCTTGATTTGTATGTGGTTACTGATTGATATAAGTCTGGGTGTGTATGTCTTTTGAATGTTGTCTTGGTTTTGTAGTGCATATATGGGTAGAAACGAAGTCTGAACACTCTATTTTGGTGCATCACCTCCTTAGATTAGACTAGGTAGATTTTCTTTCGTACTCTTCTTCTCCCTTTTCCTTTCCAAGATTAGATAGGTGTGCCCTGATAGTAAGAGGAAGCCGGCCTTCTCCGGAGACTCAACCTCGCAATTCAAGTCCCACAGCTTGGAGGTTGTTTCCATGTTTCACTAGGTTGTCCTCACGCATAGCCCTTGGATAAGGGTGCAAACCTAAGTGACAACATTTACCTTTCTCAAAAACTTTATTCTTATCTGAACATGCATGAGGTAAGCTAGAAAATTTATTCATATCAGTCTTGCCAATCAGATCAACATTCTAAAACAACTCATTCAGCAAAACTAAATCTAAACCTTGACGTTCACAATTCATATAAAAATTTGATTTACTCTCCACAACTCGCACATCATGAAAGTTCTTATCAGCATGCTCACACTTATCAGACTGAAACTGAAACTCTTCTTTATTAGAAAAATCATGCATGCTATCAATCTTCAATATGAATGCATCATATTCAACATGGGGAAAAGGATCACTCATACCTTCAAATTGTGTTTTGTTATGCATAACCGAAGGATACTCAAATGAACATGTTGAATTGTATTCACAATGTCATCTGTATCAAAATTTGAATGGTTCTTCACAATTAGCAAATGAATTAGTCATATTAAAAATTTCATCATAAAAATTCTGGCAAGGTGCAGGCAAATTTTCAATAACCGTCTCATCAAACACCTTGTTATCATAATCAATTGCAATACTTTCATCATCACACTTGAAAGAGGAACCATCTGACCTCTTACAACAATAAGATAAAGTATCAGTATTAAGATCATTCTAAACTAAATCTGAAAGTTCCATGTCTTCTTCGAACTAGGGGTTAATAACTCCATGTAGTGATCCTTGTTGAACATCCTGACAAAAAATGGGCTGATTGTCATCACAATCTTCATCATATAAAGCATTATCATACACTTTGAAACCATTACCCAATGTATTGTCACAAACACTTGTAGCATATAAAGAAAAATTAGAACTACATGAAGACTCATTTTCTTCTTCATCAACAGGGCATATAAAAATTAAATCAATGCTTTTCTCATTGTCTTCATCAAGGTAACTCAAATGTCTCATAAACCAATCATCATTAAGTGCTGATGTAGTAGCTTCAAAATCATTAGTATACTGTCAGTTACTACTACATCTATCTTCAAGACATTTATCTACAAAACCTTCAACCTTAAGCTAACTTGCATAATTCTAAACTAGAAATTCATTTTCAGATTTAGGAACATTACTCATACCTTTACTTACGTAAGAGTACTTACTTATATAATTACTTTCTTCTTCCCAATTTACATATGGTTTACACAAAGATGAACATACATTAGCACTGTCCTCTTCTTGATTTGAGTAACAACTCTCATCATCAGCTTCATATGACACCTCTTGATTATACACTGGATTAGCAACTTCATCATTGTCATTTGACACATCAGTTCTAGCCTCTTTGTCCTGATACTGAGATGAACACCTTTCCTCTTCATGACTGGTTATGTTTTCAACACAATGCTAATCATCAATAGAAGAATGAATAATTGAATTTATACCTTGTATATGTAACTGATCAGGTGAAGTGATCTTATCATCTACTGCTGTAACATTACAAACACATGCACTATTTTCAACAAGGAAAGAATCTACTCCTATTTCTAACAAATAATCTTTAGCTACACATGTTTTTAACTCTAAAATTTCAGCAAAATCTTTTACAACTGCAAGGGTACGCCTTCTTATAAATCCATACTTGAGATTGCATTCAATATCCATTGCAATTTCAAAAGCTTGATATAGACTTTGTGTTTGTTTATCCCTTAGTAAGAAACCCATCTTCTGGCCCAAGGCACCCAAATAAATAAGTAAAAAAATTTGATCATGGGGCCCACAATTTTCAGAGATATCCATTAATGTCTTATAAAATCTTCTATTAAATCTTGGGATCAATTCATCTTGTTCAATTTGAATTTCCATAAATCGATCCAACATTAGTTTTACATCTACCCACCCATCAAAGTGTTCAATGAAGGACAAACTTAACTCATCCGGTGAAAAAATTAAAGCTATAGGAAAGTATGTGAACCAATTTCTTTCATCTCCTTTCAGGGTCTACACAAACAACCTCATCCATTGATGTTCATGACACACACCATAGTCATACATCAAGTCAAAAAAAACTTGGACATGCTTCTTTGCTGATTGGGACTGGTTCCTATAAAACTTTGGCAAGTACCCTCTTATTCCATCAGGGATCTCATTTAAGAAACCAGGTATGCCATTATAACAAAATGGCACATATCCTTTGATAAAAGTGTTCATATGAACATCCATTGCTGGTTGCAACCTTTGTACTTATACTTTTGGTAATTTTCAATACTAGTAACAGGAAATCTATGCAATTATAGGTAACCAAGTCTCTTATCACTTAACTAATCTAACATTCTTCACACATCTGTCCTTCTTTTAATGACAAAATTATTTAATAAGGACACTGTGAACACACAAAATACTGAACGGGGAATACCTAGACTATCTTTGTTGAATGGTGTTGTTCAAGTCACATCTGACTCAAATTTGAAACAAAGCTTCACATCTCAAGTTCTTTTAAACACAGAGTCGCCACCTCCTTATAGAGGACATGAATTTACTCACTGATATTTTACTGAAAAATCACTAGATTATGAGCATTCCTCACAGAAAAGTCACACATATTTTAAATGACATAATTTAATGAACAAAAAAATCCAGGTAATATACTTTCAAATATGAAGACAACTTTCAGATTATTACACTTATGAGACTCTTCCCCAAATTGACAATAGCAAGCAGAGTTGCCATTTTGTTGGATATTGATTTAACAGAGTTTAAAAAAACAAGTATGCAAGGAAAGAATGCATCTATGGGCTTCTATCTCCAATAACGGACACAATTCACCAAGAACCTGGGCCAACTATAAGGCTTTGACCCTTCTTCTACTTTAGGCTCTGCAAAACCTAGGTGGGTGAACCTCTTTAGATCTGACTATGTGACTAGTGTAACAAGCATAATCAGGATCTAGAATAGCAAATGAAACCCCTAATTCTTCTATACTTAACTAAGAAATCACAAGCATGAAATAGCTAAGAACATGACTCATTAAATTGGTAAGCTAAGTGTGAGTTAAACTTTGAATAACTTTCAACATGAAAGGGCAAACGTTTGATTAATGATGTTGATTCAACACAACCTCAAATATACAACAGTATAACAAGTGATCCTATAACTAATCAGTGCCTCATCCATTGGGAAATTCCATGAATTCAATACATACATCTATGATATCAGGACATATTTCATATTCCCAGACATCAAATCTATCTAATCACCTTGTGATTCAGACATCAGTGTTCATTCAGATCTCATTCTCACAAAATATCCTTGTCAACATAACCAACAACCTAGTCAAACACATCAAGCATTTACTTGGAACTTTGTTCCAATAGCAAAATACATCAGACATACAACCTGAAGGGGAAGCAAATGGATCTCATATCTTTATTCCAAGAGCACATAAGACTACAGATTACTGAGATAAGAGATGAGAACCAAAATAAAACTAATGAAATGGTTGCTCACTTTTATTGATTTCCTTGAATCTTTACATTCAGATGCATGAAATTAAAACATGAAACAACCTAACATATCGGAACTATTTGTATTATCTACACTACTACTATTCACATAAGAGAATTATGCTGAAAGAATGGTGTGTCAGTATTGGGAATACATCAAAAATAAAACCAAACCCTGGTATCACAGTAATGTACAAATTTTCTCCAAAGAACTCAAACCTGTAGAAAGAGTGAGAAGGAGAATGATATAGGAAGAAGGAATTCCTAGATCTGCTCTGCATCTAACATGTGTCCACTTGAAACTTCCCTTCTTTGCAATGAAAAGACTCTCTCTAGTCTCTCTCTTCCATAGGTGAATAAAATCCTTGATCAACTTGCCTCTCAAAGACATCAAGTGATTCAGAAACTTGATGATGAAAGAATGTAACTAATTTTGGATATTAAAATGCACTCAAAGTTAAACGTGAAAACCAAATAAATGGCCTTAAATTCAATTTTTATGACTTTCATTCTTCACCAAGCCTTTACATTTGCATTCTAACCACTTCTAATCATCAATGACAAATTTTTCTCATTCCACTAAGAATGCCCCAAAAATCACAAACTGACATATAGCACAAAATGGTGAATACCTGTGTACAATCTGACCTCATAATCGGAAATTTTGTGTCTTCCTAGTTCCAATGATATATTGGAGCACCTATTTTGGATAAAACTTGCTCCACTTATGCCCATTTGAAAATCGAGCTCCCATTTATGGCTTTGTAATTAAAAGAATAAAATTGAATTTTTTAAAATATTCAATTATTGAAATCAAAATTTTCAAGTTTATGACTGAAACATACACAAAGATATCTTTTTTATTTTAAATCTCTTGTTCTACCCTTCAATTAATCGGGCAATGCCACTTGTCAATCTCTACTTGGCTTTGACCATCCAACTAGTGCCACATGGCACTTTGTGATTGGCCATTGGTACCTGAGTGGGACCCACATAAACCCTGCTAAATTTCTTTAAATTTTTGGCAACTCGCCATGTCGCTCGGCAAAATTTCTCATCATTTTTTTGGTGGCGACATGGAAACCACTAGATTTTGGCTACTTTTTTGGCCAATTCCTCTGTCCACATCATCGCCACCTCAACCTGACACATCAGTAATCACCAAGTCGCAGTGGTTATCCTTTGAGCAACTCTTCTTGGAAAGATAATGAGGACCACATGATCTACCACGTGGTAACATCTCCTGAGTCCAGATCCACATTAGCATATTTGTTTGGAGGTTCATTCAAAATTTATGACATCATTGCTGATGTCATCTTAAGCTACCATTGGCTGTTGATAGGCCCCATACATTCTTCATGCCTTTCAAAAGGTTGTGTCTTTTAAGACATATGATTGTTTGTTTGAAGTTGCATTTAAACTATTTTGAAAAATGTCACATCCCCAATGTGGGATTAAATGTTTCAAATGTACTATTATCGACTTCCTTTTTAATTCTTCACGCTTTGGATTTCTTTTGATGCTTTGGAATACAAATTCTTGACATTGAATGAGCTTCAAAGTCACCTCCTCTTTTTCTTCAGACTTCCTCTGCCCATGGCTTCTCGCAATCTTTACCTGTTAAGGTGTGCATGCTTCTTTGTTGATAGCTAGGAATTAGGAATGAAAAGTTTTTTTAATAAAAAATAACAAATGTTTGACTTGGGCCCAACAACTTAAACTTTAATATTTTTTAGCTTGCATGCAAAAATCTACCTAGACATAATGGGATTTCCTTTTGTTTTGGTATTGGGCGGCTTTCTTTGCTAAATTCACTCACAAAACTTCCACCAAAGAAGGATTGCAAAATGTCAAATGGATCATGGCCACCACCCCAAGACATTAAAGTAAGTCAAGCCACATAGAATGACTCCACTAGAACCTTACATTCAGATCCATGACAACTGTATTCATTATGATCAGGTCAAATTCCTCTCTTCACCTCTGGTGGAAATAGAAATGCTTTCTTAACATCAAAACCAAATGCTGGTTCTTGCCAATTTCTATCAATTTCAACTAAATTTTCAGTAACAAATTGCCTAATATATATAGGGGTTGTAGACTGCTCTATAGGATTCAACATTCTCTCATCAATTGGAAGATATTAGTCAGACCCAAAAGAGGGTCTGACTAAAAAATTTTCATTTTCAAACAACTCGAACTGGAAAACTTATTTATTCACCATCTAATACTCACTGGAATTAATTTCAAGCATTAATTGATCATTAAAACTCATTTTATCACTTCTTATCTACAAACTAAGAATTTGTGTTTGGAGGCCTGCCAGCTAGCCTTAAAAACTAGCTCAATCAAGCAACCAGGCCATGAAAATTTGCATGAGCATTCAATCCTACACACTCTACCATACTTTAAATTCTCAACCCATGGTGAATTCCAAGTCAAAAGATTTTAATTGCTGAATATCCATACTTCGATTGTCCTGCAGGCAAACAATGTTAAAAAACATTAATTGGGCTCCGATTCGACATTATAAAACTGGGTTATTGATCACTTGGGCTTCTGAAAACTAGGATATAGGTTCTTTGCCATGAGGAGAATATAATTTTGTGGTTTGGGATCATGAAGAATCACAAGATGCATTTGGAAAATTTCTAAAAATAGGCACTTGGAAATTTTAACTGGGAAATGTGCCAAAAAGTGGTTTTTGGTAAATAGACAGACATAAGAAAGTATGCAGATGGATTTGTCATGACTTGAGAATTGGCATAATTCAAGGATTTTTAGGAGACAACATGATGGTACAATCCATTTAGGCTTAGAAATCATAGGATCAAAGTTATAATGTGCCAAACAGGGCTACAAATCAATCAGGATACCTTACCCATACAAAACAATGTAAACTGGGTTTTTAACCATGTTAGCAAACTGACCAAATGGATTTTTCATACTCTCAAAATTGGAACATACAAAGTGTTTGAACCCTAGAATACAATGCAAAAAGAATTTCTTCATTTGGGTCAACTGGGTCAAAGATATCATTGGCCGAACAAGGCATCCCAGAATTATGAACAACTACACATGTACAAAATATTAGATGACCAAATTTGAGGGGTTTGAAACCTACTCAAACAGATTCAAAATGACTTGAAACATGGAATATAGGTTCTTTGGTATGGGCACTAAGCACTCCCAAAGTGGTGGGTCATGACACATTCCTGGGTAAAAGATATTCAAAGACAAACTGGGCCACTTGTTGTTATTTGACACTTGGGCAGAATTGCGAGTTTTGACACTAGCTCAAAATGAGACTTCACTAAATGATTCAAGATGGCAAAATAACATTGTGGATCACATGCATACATCAAATGAAAGGTGTTAAGCCACAGAAACACCATCTAGCCCTCAAACTAACAACCAACTACATACTCATTAAAAGCACTTTAGGGCATTGATTCTTCAAAATTTTCAATATGTGACTAAAAATTGACCATGTAATTTTCAGTCCCAACAGTGTAAATGAAATTTTACAAACAATTGTTTGCAGAAATATAGAGGGAACTCATCCTTCTATGGCCATCTATGATGAGTGGCCAACCAACGAGGATACATGAATGTTGCAACGAGTCGATCAATACACTTTGTTGCAGGGTAGTCTCTAACTCTGTGATGATCTGCATAAGATGGAAACATGGTTTTCACCATGCCGGTGGAAACCTCAGTGTCAATCTGGCTATACTTCACAGTGCCAGTGACACTATGAGATAAAGAAGAATAAAATGTCTCAATGCTCATATCATCAAAAGGGTTGTATGATTCAATGGTCTAAATCATACGAAACAACTCCTCTCGCATTGTTGTGATCTTCTCCCTATTAGGGAGGGTGGTAGAAGAGGAAAGCTAGGTGTCCAAAACCTACATAGAATGAGATAATCTTGCAATTGTATCTCTGAATAACTATTGTCTGTCTTGAGTGGAGGAGGTAGATTTGTGTGTTGTACTCGACTCAGCACTCTAACCCCCTCCACGGACACTAGCATCCCCTGAGGATGTAAGAGCACGATCCCTAGAAGTAGAAGTAGATGCTAGTTGCATAATTTTTTGAAGTTATAGGTGGGATAACACATCATTTCTTGGCAGTGACTCTATGCTTAATAGATTTCTTAAGGCCATTGGTCTATGCTTAGCAGGCAAGCATCCCCTCTGAGTCACCAAGAATGTTGGCCATTTGTGCCCTCCATTCAGCCCATCATTGATAACCGATTTGAGAGATCCTCAATGGGCTAGATTCTTTGATGTGGGTTGACATGCTTCTCAGTCAGGTCAATATCTTGTGTTAACTCAGTTTCTTCATGAGCTGAGTAGGCTCAGTTCCTTCATGTGCTAAGCTAGTTCAATTCCTTCATGTGTTGAGTTGTAGGTTAACCCACATTTTCTGTCAGGGTTAACATTTTGTGTTAACCATTTTTTCCATTTTGAAGAATGACTTTTCTACTCTTTCTGAAGTTCCAAAATAGTTGTTGCTTCTTCAACCAAAATTCAAGAAATGCATCGACCAATTATTGCATGCCACATGGTGGATCCTCCTTGTGTTGGGCTTCTTTTAATTGGATGGTGGTCATATTTTCACATCATTGTTAGGGCCCCTTGCGAAGATATGATGGCCGCTAGATTTTGAAGCATTTTTGGATATTTAGAGATGCATCTCAATTGTTCATGGTTGTGTGAAGATCTTGATCTATGGTTGGGTTTTATTCACTTGTTGAGGAGACTTTTCTACAACATTTGAGCCATTCATATTCAAATGAAGATCTACATTGATGGTTCACATCTATTAGGGGTAGGTCAGATTTATTCCATACAGGTTAATTCTATAATTTTCATGGTGGGTTATCTTGTGTGTTATCCCATCCTGCATTTTTTTTTTACAATGGTGTAGATTTACTTGTTGTGTCCATGACACGTTACAAGGATTGATATTTAATGCTGAATGACATTCTGCGGCTTTGTTTGCATGATATCTATGCATCTCCATGCCTCATTAATGATTGTAATGATCAAATCTCCTGGGATTTGATTTCTTATGGCTGGATGCATTTGTTTTACCATTCCTGTCACTTCTATGGTAGATTGTATCTCATGATCAGATTTATTTATGATATTCATTCAGTTCTACTCTCTGCAACTTGACTCCACCTTGGTTGGGGTTTGAAATTCTAATTAGATCTGAGTTATGTCTGATCTATAAAGGCAAGTTGTAAATATTTTTTCTGATTCTTCTCTATTTGCATTTTTTGTAGCAGCACTATGCTCTACATTTGCTTGCCTTCCATTAATGAAATAGTTTTCCTTCCTTACCTCTTCTTTCCATTTGTCAATTGTGCATGTATCTTGTCTTTTGGTGGGTGTTTCTTTCTAGTTTTTAAGGTTTGTATGTTGTGTCCAAACTGTTGATGGTTGTTGTATATGTGAAGATGTCTTTCCTTTCAACACTTCAAGCAATTCCAAACCTACATGTGGATTCTTGGAGATAGAATAGATTTGAGACTAGTGTGTTTTGGAGTTTTCATTGATGTGTTGTGCATACATGGATAGAGTTGCAACCACCATTCTATCTCGATGTATCACCCCACTTTCCCTTTACGCATTTTTTTTTCAATTCTCCTTCTCCCTTTTCCTTACCAGCAATAGTTTAGTTGCACCCTAATAGTAAGGAAGTTGGCCTTCTCCAGAGATTCAACCTTAGAGTCATTTCCATTTACACAAGGTCACCTAAGAAGTAGTTCCTCAGGAAAGGGTGTAGACTTTTGTGTTAATAGAATCCACTAGTTCTAAGCCCTCACTTCATTTTCATTATACTGAAAAAATTGTTGCATGTTGTTCCACAAGCGCACCCATATCAGAACCTGAAGCTAAACCTTTGTTTCATGACACAATTCAAGAGACATATATGGAAAGGTGGACCTATTGGTGTATTCAAAGGAGAAAATCTCAATGAGCTATTACAACAAGTGTTCATGAAGAACCCATATATATTGAAGTCATGGCTAATTATATTGTCAAAAAATTAACTGAAGCTATGTATCAAAGCAACCAACAAGCATTAGATGGAGCTAACACTCTGGGTTCAATTTCTTCTACAACCTCCCCTATTTTTCAAAGGCCTCTATCTAAGAGTAATCCTCCAACACAAAACTAGTTTAATAGGTCTATCACTAAGGATTTAAGGAGAATAGTTCCGCTAAATATCTTCATTGAAGATATGGTTGGGAAAAGTTTGGGAAAAACCCCTAAGAGAAAGAAGCCCAAAATAGAGACTTTTTTGAGATTGATGAGGAAACATGGAATTGGATGGCTAATGTGTATAAACCTACCAAAAATAACAACTTGAATGACATCATTTTTAGAATTCTTTAGAATAACTGAGAGAGGGGGGGTGGTGGTGAATCAGTTATTCATGGTCTAAATGCCCTAATAATACTTTTTCACCAATTATAGTGAGCCCATTGAACTATTCATCCATCCAAGCTTAAATCAATTATCTTAGCAAGTTACAACAAATCAACATGCAAAAATAAAACATGCAAGATCAACATATGACACAGTGATTTACGTGGAAACCCAATTTGGGAAAAACCACCAGTAACATGCTACTTAATTCTCACTCTTCTAAAGTGATGCGCTGTTAAAATCCTGCCCTGTTAAAGGCTTACAACACACTGTTAAATGTGACCTTCTTAGAGGATTTCACCATACTGTTAGGAATGGGCCTGGTCAAAGGACTTTGGAACATTCACTTGGAATGTCACCGTATTAAAGGATTTACAACATGGCTATTAAACCAACCTAAGTCCATAGGGTTTAAACTAACTGTTACAATTGGTAGAGAGTAACAATAATGGCTTTTGATTTGATACAAATTACAACATATCTTGTAGATTACAGATCACACTTCAGTTCAATCCTTTGCTTGGCTTTAATCACTTCAGCTCTGATAGCTTGTCATCTCAAACTTTGTCTCCTTGAGTCTTTTTTATCATCATACCAATGCAACCATATCTGTGGTCATCTATTGAAATAGAGTAACTATGCTCTTTTTCTCCTTAGCACCTTCTTTAGCACTTCATGCTTTCATGCTTGACCTCTCCTATTGCTTCGTGACCTTATGACTCCTTAAATAGAAATTTGGATTACCTTTCCCGCTCGTTTCTCCCTCTCCAATTTTAGGGTTTCAAATAGATTAGGTAAGATATAATGTATCTATCCCATATCTTGCTCTTATCTAGAAACTTCATCTAGAGTTCAGTTGTATTCTCAAAAATGTTCTACATGGTGTTCTGTGCCACCAGCCCATCACTCTTATCTTCTATTTGATTCACATAATTCTAGATAACTTCCATGTCAGCTTAGATATGGTGAATCTCTGATCTTCAAAATAATGCAGCAACTCGGCATTATTAGTTTACTAATGCTCGGTACCTTCAGTGTTACTCGACACTTTTATCTTGCTCGGCACTTGTATCTTCACTCAACACTTGTTTCTTGCTCAGCACCTATTTCTTGCTTGGCACCTGTAGATAACTTGGCACACTCTAAAGGTGAACTTGCTCAGCTTCAACTGAGAATTTGTTTAGCACTAACTAGCTTGCTCAACTCTCTCCTTTTAATGAACTTAATTAGGCTTTACAAATGACTTAGCTAAACCTACATCTTTGATATGTTTTAGTGTGTCCATTCTCTGTGTCTTAGAATATGTCATCAATACACTATTTCATCAATTTCTTAGCTAATCCTTGTACTTCATTACAACAACATAACTTCAACCTTTCTCTAGGTATTCTAGTTACATCTTATTGATTGCCTTCTCCTTGTTAATCAACCAATTGATAGTATTTGGATCACTAAAGCAATTGTCATTCCTGCAAGTAGCAAGTTTGACATCAATGACAAAACAATGATTGAAAACATTCTTTGCCATGCCCATTACTCTTCATTCATGAGATTTTCAATCATTTCCAAAAATCATGTCATAGGATTATACCATGAAAAAGACTATTCTTAAAGTTGTGAGCAAAACAATGGACATGATAATGTGGGATGTAGGGAACACATGAATCACCAGTAGAATCTGGATGGATTGGAAGGAGAAAAAGGAGCTGAAATAGTCCATTTGACTAATGAAAAAATATATTCATGCAATTTAAAATATTGAGACCGAGTCTCAGACAAATGCACTCTCTATAGTCAATGTTACTTCCCCCACAAACTAACAATTTCCCAATCAAGTTAAAAGAGATAGGTTAGTTTTTAAAGCATTCGATGAATGGATAGAGTATGTTGCTTCTTGCAAGTCTAATGACATCTACCCTATTTGTAAGAAAAAGGTGAGAATAAATCATATAATTGTTGGAATACTTCAGAATAACTAAGAGGGGGAGTGAATCAGTTATCCAAGGTCAATATGTACAAATAAAAATTTTCAGTACTACAACTTATCCTTATGCATGCATTGACCATTCAATTTCTTAAACATATGCATATTGCTGGCCTATGTCAAAATAATGTTTTAGAAATGTAAACATGCAATACCACAAAATAAATCATAGATTTTGACACAAGAATTTTATGTGGGCAAAAATACAAAGTTATGTCACCATTTAGGCTGATTTATCAAAATGACTAAATTTGAGTATTTCTATCTAAAAAAAATTTTTGTTCAAACATATGACCTTAATAAATTTATTCTAGCTAAGTTATATATGGTCTTACACTTTTCCAATTGGAAATGTCTATTAAATGCAAGTTTTATACTAGTTAGTATCCAATTACTAAAGAAATACAATTATTTTAAAAGATTTAATTACTCAAGAATATTCTCATATAGAGTTCATAGTGTTTTAATTAGATATAGTAATTAAAAAATTCTTTAAGTATGTATTTTAACACTCGAGAAGATGTTGATTTTGAGAAAGAAAAAAATACTAAATCATATTTAAAAAATATAAAAATTATATGACATTCTAGAGGAGAGATTCCTCTTCCAGAATCTATAATTTTTCTTTTGATTGGAATAGATTTATTTTTAAAAATGTGGTGGGAGATGAAAACTATCAATTTGAATAAGTTGAAATTTGAATCATTATAAAAGTGAAAATATAGGTCTAAAGCCATTTTTTATTTTTGATTGTTCTAGCTACATATTTTATCTATAACATAATCTAAGATCAAAGGGAAATACATTTATTTCCATGTAGTTTTGTGGTGGGAACTAGACCCCCAATTTCTAGTGTTTTTCAGCAACTGATAGTTATCTTTAAAAACTAGGAAAATATATAATTTCTTATTCCAAATAATTATTAAAAATTATAATCCTAAACTTCATCTATTTCTACACATTTCATTAGTTTACTTCATTTTCAAATTCTAAATAACAATACTAGTTTTATGTCATTGAAGGAAAATAACTATACTTTTGTTAACCTTTTCCTTTGTAAAACGATGACATAGGTTTGTGATTTTACCCATGTGGAAACCCAATTTGGGAAAATCCACCAGTAATATGCTACCAATTTTCACTCTTTTGAAGTGAGCTTTGTGAGGATCCAATCCTGTTAAAGGTTACAATGCACACTCTTAGATGTGAACTGGTTAAATGATTTCAATCATGCTATTAGGATTGAGCCTTGTTTAAGGATTTTAGAACATTCCATTAGAATGTCACCATGTTAAAGGAGTTACTAATGACTCTTAGGTCAACCTTAATCGAAAGAATTTATCTAGACTGATACAATTATTAGAGAGTAACAACAAGACTTGATCTGATGACAATAATAACTTACTTGCAGACTACAAATCTCACATTTAGTACTCCATTCTACTTGGCACTAATCCTCTTTGTCTCTGACAACCTATCCACCCTTCAAGGATTCATCCTCTTAGGCCTTCTTTCTTTGTATGCCAACTACAAACTCTTCTATTCGGCCACAATATGAAGCAACACCCTAGACTTCTTGTCTTCCTTAGGTTCTCACACATGACAACTATTGCTTCTTGCCTATTATCTCCTTAAATAGAGAATTTAGATCTTTTCCCACTTAATCAAAATCATCCATTCTAGGGTTAGGTAGGATTCAATGAATCTATCGACTTTTCCATTTTATTCCTTCTAGAAACTTCCTCTACAATTTTCTTTAAAATCACCTCAAAATGGTTTATCTTGAATTCTGTGCCACCAACTCATAATAGTTGTCTTCCACACACTTCACATAATTCAAGAAATCAACTTTGTTGGCTTAGATTAGTTAAATCTTCAATCTAACACATTTTACTGTCACTCAACAATAACATTATGTTTTCTTAGAAAACACTATTATCTAATGCTTGACCAACACTTAGTTGCTCGACATTCACTAAGTCTTTACTGGTGCTCAAAACATACTAAATTTCTTCACTTGGCACAACTAGTTTCTCTTTCTTGGCTTATACAAAATTTCTTCGCTTCACTTCCATTGTTTTATGTTTGGCCTACACTGACTCTTCTTAGTTTGAATTGTTTTCTCAGTCAAGCTTGGTAGGTCCTACACATTTCTTTACTTAGCCTTCTTCAAGTCTTTTCTCAAGTATCCTATCATTATAGCCTTAAGTAGGTAAGTAATACACTATATCATCAATGTCTTGCTTGGTCTTAGTGCTCCTTTTATACACCAAATAACTCAACCTTTCTCCAAGTTGTCTTGTTATCCTATCTTTTCAAATCCTCTTCATCAGTCAAACAAATGATAGCATCCAAACCAAAGTAAGCAATTATCTCACAAATAAGTAGTAGGTTTGACATCAGTGACAAACTAATGATTTTTCCATGATAGGTTTCATCAATCTTCTTCACTTCAACAATCTCTTTTCAACACTAATGACTAACCTGGAGTCTAAGTTGAGCAACTAGGAAAAAGAAAAAGAAAAATGGGATGAAATCATTATCCATATCACCGAGGTTCAAGAATACAAGGTTGACAAGTTTTTATCAAGAAAGTCAAACACCAACATTGTTAGAGTAAATAAATAATTTACTAATTATTTATTCTATTACTTAAGCTTACTTAGGTAAATGCATTTTATTTATTAGTTGTAGTCTAGGAGTTTGTTATAAGTTGTTGACAATACGAGAGTTTGTTCTCTCCTAAGTCATACTTACCCTCTCACATTGTTCGAGAACTTTCCACCTTATGTGGATGTATGCTTAGTTGCCACACTTATCTCCTAGCATCTTCTAGCTTGTTCTAGGAGATTCCTTAAGGCCTTTATAAGTGGTCACTCCCTCATTGTATTTTCACAACACATTCTCATTGTAAATACAATTTCACTATTTTTGCATTCTTGTTGTCTCTCATGTCCATTTAGGGTTTTTCCCTTGCTCCACACTCTTCCTTCCTTGGCTTCCCTTTGATAGGTTTTCACATGCAGGTGATCTTGTGCATCTTCGGAGGTTAATTTCATCAACTCCAACATGGTATCAGAGCCTTCCTATTGCTGCTTCATTGAAGGATTTTTGAAGCCATGACTTGAAACCACAAACCCTAGTTTGTTTGTGCATTTTTCTTCAAATCAGGGGAACAATGAATTTTGGGAGCACATTAGGCCCAAACGAATGCTTCCATTGGATCCAAAAGGTTGTTTTTAGTCACGATTCATATAAAACTTTTCATTTTTGGAGACAGAGCTCCGAGAAGAAATTTTGTTTTTGCTTGCAGGCCCTGCCGTACGAACTATACAAAATTTTGGCATCAATTTTTTTAAAAAAAAAACATTTTTTGGGGCATTGCCACTACACCACCCTAGGGTACATCCTCCGCTCTCTGTACGTGGTGCCCTCACTTCCTCAACTAGCGTAGCGCCTGATCTCGCCACCTTCGCCATTAGTTGCCGCTTTGCCCTAAGTTCTACCACCCTTGTGCCACATTGTAAAGTTAGCAGACTATGTCAATGTTTAAAGCATAGTCAGCAGCCACTGCAGGGGTGACACGTGGCTTGGGTGCCACGTGGCACCTTGCTACATGAACCCACCACGTCACCCCTGCCATGTCAAATTTTTTGACGTGGCTGCCACATGGACATAGCATATTTTTTTGCTGTGATAGCTTCTGGGCTGTCAAATTTAAGGTCGTGAAATTCTACTGTCAGCATGACATCAGCACTACATCATCCACTTCTTGCACTTGTCCTCCTAGGTCATTTTTGGACCTACTTGTAGTTTTTTGGCCGTAACTTGAGCATACGGAGGTATTTTTTCAATCCAAAAGAAGCACCAAAAAGCTGGTTCTGAGATGGAGACATTGGTGGAGATATTTTTTTAGTTTTGATGTATTTTTATTGCCCCTTTTTTAGTTGAAGTTTGAAGTTGTGTTTTTGACTCTAGCAAGCTTTTCTTTTGCATCCCATGTTAGTTTTTTGAAAATGTTATATTTTTGGAAAGCTGGTTCTGTGTACTTTTCAAAAAAAATTTCATTTCTTTTAGATTCTACCTCATTCTCTTTCTATCATTAGTTTGGCATTTTTTCTATATGGTGGATATCTTGAGTGTTTTAGGTTCAAGGATCATTTTCTTGACACGGTTTCCTTTGTTTTGGGTTGTACTTTGTTTTGTTGCAACTTGTTTTCAGTTTTGATCATTGTAGGTATCATTTTGAAGCACTCTTATGTATCACACTAAGATAAAGTACCACTTTTGCATTCCAAGGATCATGAATGTTGTTTTTGAGTCAGTTGTACATGCACTATTTTCATAAAGCACCATGGGGGGGATAGTTGTCTATTATCTTAGGCCTTCTCCCTTTGTGAAGTGAGTGTCCCTTCCATGACATTAGCCCCATGTAGCATCAGTGTGATCGTGTCTTTATAAGTGTTTGTACCTCTTCCTCTCTCGTCATTCTCGATTCGTCCGCAGGAGACTTTGGTACACCTTCTCAGCGGCCTATCATCACACCCTGTCTGCATTAAGTGGGGGTTATGTTGTTGTTCTAATGCATCCTTGGTTCGATGGTTCGATAGTGTGAACTATGTATTCAGTGGTTGATCCTATATATAAGGCTATTGCAGTGGCTAGCTACCTATGCATTTCGGTGAGATGGATCATCTACCATATAGACATGCTCGGTTCATGCCTTCTTCTTCTATGGAGGTTCTTTAGATCAGCAATTTTTTTTCTTGATGGTAGATTTGTGGCTTCTTCACACTTTAGTGATGCTCTTCATGATCAATCCTTGTTCCTGTTTTAGGGGACATTTCCCCTAGTTGGAGGCTTCTTCAGTTCTTCACTAGGTTCTTACCTCTTTTTGGGGGAGGGTTTTTCCCACGTGGTTTTCTCTCTTTCCCCATTTACAAATGTTGCATTTTGTTGCATTGTTCATGGGTACCTAACATGGCCTCATTGTCGGGACCCATTCTGCATTCATCTTAGTTTCGTGAGCTTAAGGCATTTCCCTAAGTTGCACTTAGGGGGGGGTGTTAGAGTAAATAATTAGTTTACTAATTATTTATTCTATTACTTAAGCTTACTTAGGTAAATGCATTTTATTTATTAGTTGTAGTCTAGGAGTTTGTTATAAGTTGTTGACAATACGAGAGTTTGTTCTCTCCTAATTCATACTTACCCTCTCACATTGTTCGAGGACTTTCCACCTTATGTGGATGTATGTTTAGTTGTCACACTTATCTCCTAGCATTTGCTAGCTTGTTCTAGGAGATTCCTTGAGGCCTTTATACGTCGTCTCTCCCTCATTGGATTTTCACAACACATTCTCATTGTAAATAAAATTTCATTTTTCTTACATTCTTGTTGTCTCTCATGTCCATTTAGGGTTTTTCCCTTGCTCCACGCTCTTCCTTCCTTGGCTTCCCTTTGACAGGTTTTCGCATGCAGGTGATCTTGGGCATCTTCGAAGTTGGATTTCATCAACTCCAACAAACATAAGTTCTGATTTTCCTTACGTATCCAAGACCAATCTAGAATGGAGAAACATGGTGATCAAGTAATGCCTAGATAAGTGTTTAAAATTGGTAAAAGAATTGGAATTCTCGAAACATATCCTTGATAATGACACCTATTGCATCGATGTCAAAATTATGGGCAATGAGGATCTACCTAACAAAGACTTAAAAGATATAGTAGATGCTTGCCAAAATAAATTAAAGTCTATGAAAGACATAAAGGAAGTCTCAGTTGAAAATTTCTCTATCATAGCCCGAGAAGATGCAATGATTTTCATTTGTGATGATTACTTGATGGTGCAGGACAAAAAGTTAGAGTAGGCTCCTAGGGTAATCACTATTTGGCAATTGAGGACTGAACTATTGGGTGTTCCTCAACAAAAGGAAATTATTGAGTTCCAAGAGACACACAAAGAATGGAAGGAAGATGGTAGAAATGTTCCCATGAACTAGGAGCATTAGGTTGATCCAACAAGTGCAACTGGTAGTTAGATTAGCTATAGGGTGCCTTGGCCATTAGTTTATTGGATAATTTTGTCTTTGGACTTCTTCATTTTAACTCTATCAATTGATATTTTCTAGTTACTTTGTAAGGAGTTAGTTTTAAAAACCATTTTAGGCCTTGTGTGACTATATACGCTAGTTTGATCAACATTTTTGGGGTTGACTCTATCAATATATTTGCAAACTAGTTATTTTTGTTACTTCTTTTGAATGTGACATTTTGCATATGGTTAGTAGAAATGATGATGAATTTTTTGGTTCTTCATACTGTGTTATTATATGCCTGCAATCCTACGATTTCTTTAATAATCTGGGCTAATTTCATGTGGAATTGAATCTTGATTGTAATAGCTGATTTATTTTAACCTGCAAATAGCATCTGAATCATTATGTTCAATTGATTTTCTCGGTATATATGATTTCTATTCCATAAGTCTTAAGGTTTATTTATCAATCAATCTTATTGGAAGATGTTTTAACATGTTTATGAGAAAGTATTTTGAATACCTTTGGTTCTATTGGGTTAAAAGATCACATTTCATTTTATTCTATTAAAATAAAGGAGTTAACATCTATTATTTTGGGAGGGAGTTGTGCCTATATCAATCAATCTTATTGGAAGATGCTTTAACATGTTTATGAGAAAGTATTTTTAATACCTTTGGTTCTTTTGGGTTAAAAGATCACATTTCATTTTATTCTATTAAAATAAAGGAGTTAAAATCTATTATTTTGGGAGGGAGTTGTGCCTTGGAACATAGAGAATTATTCATGGAGAACATATTTGTTATGTGATAGTTTTTCTCATTGTCAAAATGTCTCATATGTAAAAAGGAAAAAATGTTACCTAACAAACAACATTTAAAATATTATTTGAAATAATTAATAAATATTTTAATTCAACAATAATAATTAATCATGTTAAATAATAAATATCAAATTTTTTATTCATTTTGAAATATAATATTTACTTATAGTTAAAATTTTCATCTTTTGTAAATATAGATTTTATTTACCAATAAATTGAATTAAATTTATGAATATGAATATAAACAATTTTTTAATATTTAATAATGTTTATAATAGTATTTATTTATTTTTTAATTCATTTTATATTTTCTTAAAATAACTTTTCATTATTGATTTAGATTAGGTTTATCTAGTCAGTGTTAACACCTGCAAGTTTTAATATTTTATATCAACATATAATAAAACATATGTTTCAATGAAAAATATGTGTATTCATCATATCTTGTTTAAATCTAAATTAACTTTTTACATTAATTGTAGTTCATTACATTTATATAAATGATTCATTTTTAACACTAATTTTTTTATATGTATATACTATTCTTGCATTATAATTTATCATCTTTTATAGTTAATTAATATGAACTTATTTATAAAATTGTAACATTTTTATTTTTACTGTCCTACTTTTACTTTATATATAGAATTGTGGAACAGGGCCTATATGTATATAGGCCCTATTCCACAATTCTTCCAGTTCAAATATGGATAGTAGGGTGATAGCCAACATCACTACTAATAGCGGAGGCACCAGTCAGAGGATAGAAGTAGCATCATTGTTGGTTTTGTTCATCTATTTGATTGATTCAATTATATAATCTACCATATAAATATTCAGATCTAAATGTGTCTCTGTCCAAATTTTATTTGCAAAATTAAGAGGTTTAGAATCTCCTTAGAATGGTAGGTGAATAATCTGATAGTAATGCTAGTAGATAAGAAACCTCCCATAGAATAATCTGATAGTAGGATGGGACACATTTATCACCCTACTTCCATAATTAGCAACTAACTCTAACCTTCCCAAAACTGTAGTCCCCGGAACAATTATATACTTAAGCAGGGGTGCAGGGGGAATCATAGTTGTTGGAGGCCCCTACTATCTAAGCAGTGGGATTAGGTGGGAACTAAGATATGGTCATTACCTCCCTCCGTGAAATCAATAGGTTTCTCATGCAGCCCTACCGGAAAAACATAGAAGCATATGGAGCATTTTGAATGCAATTGAGTAATGGACCACTCTCTAATTCAACCTCCCACCCTAACCCAATTTAGTTTGTCATATGATCATCTAATTTTGGGATTGGCTCATTAGACCTTAGAAGCATTGGGTGGATGGTTCTTACTGAGTCTTTGTAAAAACTCATGCATTTTGAAATATTTTTGCATGTTCACACTACTATGATGATGTAGAAGGATAAGCTTAGGAGGTTCTAAAAGATGGTTAGGCCACTTTTGAGCTGACACATGGTTACAAGTGGAGAAGGAACCTAGATGATCTTCAGATGTTCAAGAGGACCTGCATGGAACTCAACCATGAGATTAAAAAGAACATCAAGTCTAAAAAGGACTGGATCTTCATGCTATCTCAAATCTAGGAGTGGACAAATATTGTGTGGATGGAGGGATCTATGAGGTGGACTGCTTGGGTTGACACCCATGATGATATCTTGCACTAGTGTTTTTGTTTCACTTTCTCCCTTTGAACTATGATTTTATTGTACATTCTGATGTAATCTCTTTTTAGTGAGGTCTGCCCTCCTATTTTGCACTCTCCATTAAGACTGATCTAACTTTTGTATATTTTTTTGACCCTCTTATATATAATACAAAAAAACTTATTATTAAATTATTATAAAAGAAAATGTTAGTTCATAATTTTTTATTTCAATCAAATTATTTTATTTTATTTAAATTTTTTTTTGACTTTCTATTTCACAATTTTTTAAAAAATTGTAAAAGAGTGAATGTTTAATTACAAATATTGCAAATATAAACTTTGAAAAAAATTATTAAATTATAAAAATAATTTTAAATTTATATTAAAATGTAATCAACTTAATATATAAAATTATTGTTTATATTTTTTTAAAAATATTATAAAACTATTGCTTCTTAAAAATTGGAAACTTCAAATAAAAATAGATCAGATATTTTTTATATAAATTTAAAGTTAAAATTAAATAAAATATGTGAAAAGTAAAAGAGAGGAGACATGATGGCATGCCATAAGGTAGGAGGACTTAAGCATCCAGCCAACACCACTACTAAAATTGTACAAGCGACTATTCCAAGTTGTAGAATGTAATCACGATTGTAATTTCATTTGTAGCGACAAGTGCCAAGAAGGTAGATTTTCTTTTAATTGAAAGCAACCTTACATTGAATTCAAATTACAATCGTCTACCTGAATAGTCTACCATGCATTTGGTGTTGGAATCGTTGACAAGTCTTTAATTACATGTTGACTCCATTAAAATGGGCCAAAACAGATGTGTTTAGCCAGGTCAACCTTGGTTAACCTACCTCTCAACAAGGTTGATAAACTATGTAGCATGCAAAACCTGGGCTACAAGTCCCATTTTCCAAGTGCCAATGATTAAAGTTTGGACCAATTAATTGCTGGTCTTTACTACGAATACTTCGTAATCAGCATTTGTTCATCAAAATAATAAAATGTAGGTGAACGGAATCCTCTTGTTTTTTTCCCTAAGAAAGAAGAACGTAACAAAGTTTAGAGTTATATTGATTTTTCTTATTAGGAATGTTCGTAGAATAAGAATAATGCATGTTTTAAGGTTTTATAATATAATTTTTTACTTTGACATTTTTTCTTACCCAAATTATCATCTAGATATTGTATTATACAAATTCTCAATAACTGGCATCAGTTAGTAGCTGTGTTGATTGACATATTTTAAATGATATTTCTCTTATAGTATAAATTTTAATACTTATGTGATTGAAGATTCCAGATACCCAAAATGTACCTACACCCACATTAAGTTTTAGAAGTTGCAAATCAAAACATGTAATTACTGAGTTTAGCCAAAAGTCCTTACACCTCCCTCGGCGTAGAATAAATGAGCTCTTAACTATTCAATCATGTGCAAAAGTCAGGCAGACTCTTCTTTGATGTAATGTTTTTTTAGTTTTAATGTGTGGTGTCCATTGTGCTTTTGATAGATTTGTCTGGAATTGAAAATAGGGTGCTATTCACCTATTGACATTGCTAAAAGTATTTCAGTTGACTTGGAATATAAGCTCCAACTACATAACAAAGAAGGTGACTTGAAATAATACAATCACCTTGAATTTTGTGTGTTATAATTCAAGTACCATGGAACATATACCCATAGATTAATCCTCTCAGATTGCTCTAAGTTTTTATATATAAGAAAGATTTATAACTTTTTTATGGTAGAGAATTCACGATTAAAGTTTATGCTAGTTAATTTTAAATTTAGATTTGACAAAATAAAAATTGATATATTATAAATTTTGTATATTTAAGTAAGTCAATAGAAATTAATGTTAAAGCAAACATATTTCTTTATATTATGTTGAAATTTCATAAGTGGAAATGCTTATTCAATTTATACAAAGATTTTCACTTAAGAATACAATGAAGAAAATAATGTATAGACATTTGGTGCTAGATGGAACGAAGATCAAAGATATGAAACCCTAGGGTTTGAAGCTCATTTCAAAGGGGGTACCCAAGATACATATGGTGGTGGATGATCCTCCTCCATAGGTTTGGCATTTTAGGGAATGATTTTCTCTCCAATTTGTAATTTTCATTTTCTTGCCTTTCGTTTCTCCCTATGTTCTATGGCTTTCTATTTGTTTGAGTTTCTCAACTCTCTTTAGCAATTATACAAAGGCATACACTACTCAGATGGGTACAAGTGATTAGATGAAAGAAGTTAGAACCCTTCCCATAAACCTTGCAAATGAGAAAAGGTCCAAACCTATATTGCATTCCCAATCCAAGTCTTTCTGAGATGCAATAGTTCGTGAAAAGAGTCAAGTTTCTTCCATGGCCATTTTTTTGTGTTCTCAAAGTAGCATAGAGTAGATAAAGGGAAGAGGGCATCGAAGGACATGATAATTATCCTTTGACCCCCATTAAAACCTCCACCATTGCAACTATTTAGGAAGTTATTTCTTGTAAGACTACGGGGTTACAAAATGTGGTCAAGCATTCCTTCTAACCATATATTCTTCTAGAGCCCATTTTTACAAATCTCTTAATATTTTAATATAAATTTATGGATAATGTTTCAAGGCACTCGAATATCATTTTGTGGAGTGATATGAAGAGGTCTATTTATGCTCTTTATCGAAAAACATGATATGCAAATAAATATTTTAAGAAGCTTGTTTTGGACCATTCAAAGATGCACACTTGTAACATTTCCTAATCTCAAGAAGAAATTGCTAAGAAAATCCTTGCCCTATCACTCCCTAAGTTTCTTACAATCAAGGATATCTTTATTTTCTTGTGGGATTCCTTGCTCATATTTATTGCTTCATTTTGTAGGATTCTAATTGTGGAGGAGATTAGAATCTTGGTACCAATATACACACAAGGATTTTGATCTATCTATCTATTGTTTTTGATACCATAAATGCCCTTAAATAATCCAGATAGCTTTGTTCACTATTTTGATCATTGAGTTATTACCCGAATTGTATTTGTTTTCATTTTTTATATAAAAAGGGGTATATGAGAAGGAAATATGCCAACATTAGGAGCCTAAAGTCCTACAACCCGAATGTAGCATCCTTAGTGTTGGCATTAAGTTAGTATTTCCATTAGTGACAAAACTTATCCATATAAATATAGCTACTGAGCTCAACACTTTATTCTTTACTCTCACCAAGCATTCCAGTGTTAACCAAGCTTTGAAGAGTTCAACAGTTTACACCAAACATACAATGGCTACCAAGTGAATTTAGGCAATGTGAAGATCAATAGTGTCTACCAAACTTCACAGTGTCTACCAAGTAGTAAGCTTGTGTCATGAAGATTCTGTGTAAATTGAGCATTGGAAGAAATAGTCTTTATCGAGTGAAGCAAGGTAAACTCAGTGTGTAGTATCTACCGAGTGACACTACATCTACCGAGTCACTAGTGGTCACCAATTTTAGAACTACATTGAGTTATTAGTATGGACCGAGCCTTCACTTCTACCGAGTGCATGATGATGCCAAGTAATGCAGTGGACATCGTGTGTCAGAAGGTCACTAAGTCAGTTTAATGAACCTGAGTTATTTACTATTGGGCCGACTTTGTAATGTATTTTTTCACTTGTATTTTGGCCGACCTTGGAGTTTTGTAAATTTGAAAGGTATATATGTAAGGTGTATTTTAAGATATCATATGTGTAAAACAAAAGGATATAGAAAAGTAATGTGAAGTAATTATGCAAAGTACCTACAAATGATTATCAACAGTAGTTCAAGGAATACAACAAGGTCATTACAGAGGCAGAAAGGTTATATCCATCACATAAGGTGATCAGTGCATACATGATCTTATCAGCAATCAGTTTTAAGTAGATCAACTACTTCATCTTAATAGGTGAATCAATTTCTAAATCCTTTAACAAGGTAGACTTAACAATCTTTGTACAAATCTCTTAACCGAGTGCATACTTCATTGTATGTTTGTAAATCCTCTAACAAGGTGGACCTAGCAGTCCTTTATGCTCCTAACAGGGCAGATCACCAGAAGTGGTCAATGTAAGCCTTAACAGGCCAACTTTATGCTGCAGTATTGAAGTTTTGTGGGTGTCATCCCCACCCCAGTTTCACTTTCTATTTGGAAGGTTTCTGGGTCACGAAATCATTGTGTTATTTTGTGTTATGAATGTTTTATCTTTCAGTACTATGTATGCAGTAATGGATGTGTGGTAAATTGAAAATAAAGATTTAAAGTTATTTATTCACCCCTCGCCTCTCAGTAACTTATCATATATTGAATATTTCCAACAATTGTTATTAGAGCTTTGTGGTTCTCAAGATAAAAGTTTGATAACTTGAGCAAAGATCTAAGGATAAATGGAGATATTCAGACTTGACAAGGTAATTGAAAATGAAAAGCTAGATTTGGAGATGGCCATAGCTCAACTCAAAGAAGCAAAGGAGCATCTTTCCCAATCCCTGAAAAGAAGGAAGGAACTTGCAAGACAAATGGATGACCATTAGTATATTGAAGAAAAGATTGAAGACTTTTTCCCATCAAGAAGCTCAAATGAAGCTAATGAGGCAATCAAGGAACTCCTAGCAAAGAATGGCTCTCTACAAGAAGAAGTAAGGAAACTCAAAAGAGAACAAGAAATTCAATCAATCAGGCTATGTGAAATTTTGGAACAAAGGAAAAAGGCAAATGAAGACTTGGAGGCAAGAAACAATGAACAATAGAATCAATCCAATCAGCATGAAGACCTCATTGATCAAATCATTGGAGAAAATGACGAAATTGAAATTCTCAAAGCACAAAATGAAAGAATAAGAAGTGATCTAAATTATGAAAGTGAAATCAATGAAAGAATAATGAGAGAATTGAGATGTGAAAAGAAAATCATTGAAAAATGTAAGAATGACCTAAATGCTGAAAAACAAATCAATGAGAGAATGTTGAAATCACAAGAAGACATGAATCAATTGAATCAGCAAAATGAGCAAAATCTTCATAGGCAAAAAGGTAAAGCAGGACTAGGATATAATGAAGAACAAGCTGAATCTTCTAAGAAAGGTGCAAAAAGAAATAAAAAATCCTCATGTAATCATTGTGGGAAAATAGGTCATATATCAAATAAATGCTGGAGCAATTGAAAAGAAAAATTCAATGGGAGGTGCTACAACTACAATTAGCATGTTCACAAAGCCAATGAATGTAAGGAGAAACCAAAATTTGAAGGTAAATGTCACAAATGCAAAAAGCATGGTCATAAGGCATCTCAATGTAGATCCAAATCATTCAATCTAGCTAAACAATTTGTAAAGGCAATATTCATATGGGACTACAATACCTAGTGCAAATGTCATTACTATGGAGAATATGGACACACTGGCATAAATTGTGCAAGGCATCACCTAAGAAAGAAGGATATGACTATAAGGTGTTACACATGCACTGAACTTGGTCATATAGCTAAAAACTTCATGAATATAGGCAAAGTTGAAGATGAAAAGAAAGCAAGGGCTAACAACATAAGGAAAAAAATGAGGCAGCAATGGATTCCTAAATCTATTGAGGATACAAGGTTGAATCATGGTAATGAAGTCACTCAAGAAGTGGGTGACTCCATCCCCTCAAACTAAATTCCTAAGAATGTATTGGAGCTTTACTTAGTAAGAAAATCATAAGAAATTCCAAGAAATATGAGAAATGCAAATGATTCAACTAGTATTTTAGATACATAGGAATCACAGAAAGGTTATCCTTCGCTGAGTTGCATTAGACTCCACTGAGGAAAGTTGGTTGAAGACCTTACCGAGTGAGTTTGGGAGTAAACGAAACTTGGTTTATTCACTAATTTGATACTCTTGCCGAGTTAGGTTAGTGGATGATATTCTGTCATGCACTACATCAGAATGGCGCCGAGTATTTATGAAATTTTTCTCAACAAAAGGGGCAATTTTGACTTCATTTTTTATCGCATTCACAACATTCAAAGAGTAGAGCAATTTGAAAGAGAATTGTAGTGTTTTCGAGGGATTTAGCAGCAAGATCTTCATGAATTTTATTGTCTACCGAGAAGTGATGGTATCTACCAGTGGAAGTAGCACTAAACCAAAGAAGGGTTCTGAAATGCTAGTTAAGGGTGTTGAATGGAAAGCACCAATCTTCACAATTATTTTGGCTGTTGTTGAATCACTTGATCCTTATGGAGCTCAATCACAAATCTCACCTAAGGTACTCCTAATTAATGACATTCAAACTCATTTTAAATGCTCTGTTCAAGAATTAGGGACATTAGAAATGGATATTGCCCTATCTAAAATGTGTGTTGATAGAATTTTAAAACCCAAGCATAAACATTTGGAAGCTAAAGGATTAACTCATATCCCTCACATGCCTCAAAATTTCCAAGTGAAATGGATAAGATACATATTGAGTTAGTTCCACAATGGTCAATTATGGTTGGAGCAACCCATTCTGATTACAAAGAAGATGATATACAAGGTTATGAGTCTACCAATACTAAGTAAAGCTAAGTCAATGAAAACCCTAGGTGAGGAGGAACTGTAGAAGGAAACTATAGCCAAGTGGGATAGTAGAGGTTTGAAACTAAACAATGTCATTGACATAGAGCTTAGGTTTGGCATCCATATCATTGCATATAAAATCTATAGCTCAAGTCATTCAAATAACGTCCCCTGTGAGGCAGTTGACTTGGCATACGAGATTATAAAGAATAATCTCAAATTTGATCTGTCAGATGTGTTATTGAAGAAATTGAACAAAAACATTGAAAGTGTGAAGACTTCCAAGAATAGTTCTTTCAAGTTTGGTTCATTGCTTACCTATTTATTCTTTTATGTTCAAAAATTCTTTCCATTTAAGGGAATAGTCATATGGAGGAAAGATACCCCTATTCTTTATTAGATAAATGAATTTATTGAAGAAATGGGCAAAAAATTTGAAAGGGTGTTGGATAATTATTTTTAGGCATTCAAGGAGAAAATGAAGGCTACAAGGATGACATATGCTTCATGGTGGACTGTAACAGAGTGTACATTCAAGCAGTCATACCAAGAGTGGCATGGATAAAACCATTGCCTTATGAAATTAACATTGATGAAGCTAGAGACATCATTGAGGCTTTAGTAATGTGCAGTAATTTTGCGAAGTACCTACAAAGGATTATCAACAGTAGTTTAATGAATACATCAAGGTCATTACAAAGGTAGAAAGGTTATATCCATCACATAAGGTGATCATTGCATAAAGGATCTCATCAACAATTAGTTGTAAGTAGATCCACTACTTCATCTTAACAGGTGAATTAGTTTCTAAATCCTCTAACAAGGTAGACTTAACAATCTTTGTACAAATCTCTTAACCGAGTGCATACTTCATTGTATGTTTGTAAATCCTCTAACAAGGTGGACCTAGCAGTCCTTTGTGCTCCTAACAAGGAAGATCACCAGAAGTGGTCAATGTAAGCCTTAACAGGCCAACTTTATGCTACATTATTGAAGTTTTGTGGGTATCATCCCCACCCTAGTTTTACTTTCTATTTGGAAGGTTTTTGGGTCACCAAATCATTGTGTTATTTTGTGTGATGAATGTTTTATCTTTTAGTACTAATGTATGCAGTAATGGATGTGTGGTAAATTGAAAATAAAGATTTAAAGTTACTGATTCTCCCCTCCCCTCTTAGTAACTTATCATATATTGAATATTTCCAATACCTAAGAACCTTGTTGAGATGTACAATTTATTCTTATCCAACACCTATTTTAAAATATTTTTATTTTTAGTCTCATTTGAGTCCTTCAATTAATGCCCTTATTTATAGGTGTGTCCTCTTTAATTATTTCATTTAAATGTTATCTTTTACACACCTCGACCCATTTGGTTCCCATTTTTTGAGTCCTTATTCATCGTATTGAGCCTGATTAAAAATTGATACATTGTTTCCTCAACAAGGATGACCTATGTAGAAAAATTTATAAATATTATGAACCTACTAGTGGAAGTTTCCCTTGTCATGCTAACTTTGGCCCAATTTTGAATTGGAATTCAATGTCATAATTTTAGTTATGATTCTAAATTTAGAGTTATCCCTACTTAAACTCTTAGGGTTGGTTTGGCTGCTAAAATAGGAATTGATCATTGAAATTTGTTATTATGGACTTGTTATACTAGAATTTGTTATTCTAGATTTTTTATTCCAAACTCATTTGGTTTGACAAAAATAATTCTGAATTTTTTGTTCTAAATATGTTTTGTTCAAAAAAACTAATTTTGGATTTTTTATTCACAATGTTATTTAGCCTCACCCAAATTTGGATCTACTCCATAATTGAGCCTGGACCAATGTCGGTTTGATTGATCAATGATGTCACTAGTCTTAGCAAAAATTCCAAAGTGAACTTCTAAGCTAAGAATGCTAGATAAATTGAGGATATTAGACATAAACTAGTATCCTTACTTCACTACTCGCATAGTACCTTCACATCCCTCACCTCCTCAATCGTATTTATGCCCCTTCCCTGCCCCATGACTTCCCCATTGATCACACTAATTGGAAACCTAAACACCTCACCCCCACTCAGCTCATGACCATGGTGTACAAGTGAACACATAACCTCATTTCCTGATGTAACATAAACTAGAAATATTAGTATTTATGGAAAAAGGAAGGGTTTTTTTTCCTTCCTCTGAACGATGTGAGCTGAAAAATCACCAAGAGAACAACTGCATGTAGTCACCTGTTTATTTTAAAACACATGATCCTACGTTCGACTCTAAGGAATGCAACCTTTCCCTGTAGAATTGTTGACACATATCTTATAGGACTGCCACATCTTGTTAGGCGTTATAGGTGCAGGAGGCTCGACCCATCAAGGCAAGAGAATATATTCAATAGTAGGTACCTATTTTCCACCCTATCATTTTGGTTTTCTATTCTCACCATTTTTGTAATGACGATGGTAAGTTTGATGCTTAGGTTGAGGTAGATTTGAAAATTTCATCAAATATTAAAAAGTCAAAATTTGAATAAGAATTGGTATTTTGATTCCACCTATTTAGGTGGAATAGAAAGTGCTCACTTTTAGATCAAAATTGGAATACATATTTCTATTCTCAATTTTGATTTGGTGCACCCAAATGGAAGATTTGATATTTTTGGAAATTTTAGATACTTATTCTAGTCTAATTCCCACTGCCAAATGGTTCATTAATCCTTGAAGTGGCTCAAACAAGTATAAAATGAATGTTGTCTCTCCCATATTGTTTCCTGCCAATTTTGTTGCCCCAGATAAAATTACAATCATTTGGGAGACCCCAAAACAATCTATGGTAGGGGAGACAAACCAATAGTTGAGTGGGTACCAATAATTGATCACCCTATTGTGAACATATTATCCAATCCTCCAACACTTTTTAACTATATATTGTAATTAATTGATCTATTTGTAAATAAATAAATAAAATCCAAATGTTGATAACAAATATACAATTACTTGAACACTTAAAAACTTATAAATGTTATAGAATAAATAAATAAATAAATTCATTAATGAGTGAAATAAATTACTTTTTATCTCAAAAAAAATATCATAGCTATCTAATATATGTGTGTCACTCAAAACATAATATGCTCACTTAAATAAACATTGGTATCTTAGTGTACAAATATTATTCTTATGTCTACAACTATTGAGGTAGCAATGTATATGCATAAAGTAAATCATATCAATAATATGTCTCATCATAAATATAAAAGGTGAATACTAATAAATGTAGATTGTATTTTCTTATGAAATGTGTGAGATTGTCAAAAACTTTTAGTGTTCAACTAATGATCCCTTTGTGTTGGATATAGGTTGTATTTTATATAAGAATGTGTTTTTTTTTTTTTTTTTTTTTTAAATTCTGTGTTAAAGTATTAGTCCTTCTGTGTTTAGTATAAAAGTTATATATAACAAATATTTATGATTAATAATAACAATTTGGTTGATTTAAGTTGCATATATGTTACATTTCATATAGTTATACAATATTCTATTAACAAAACTTTTTATTTTTGATGAATAGACCTTTCCTATTAATTAAATATTAATGACACATATCCATAAAAAAGGGGTTGGGGGGCACAAGATCAACCCACAAGTTCGCTTGGCACAAAGCTAGATAAGACAATTATTCATCAAACAAAAAAAAACCCTTAGGCTGTAAGAGCAGTGCTGGTTGAGGGAGGTCTTTATCATCAAAACTCTAAAAGTCCTTAGTGTTAGAAGTTGGCTTAGGGAGAGCCCAACCATCAATAGGGGGTTACAACAACATCATCATTAGGTTCTTTTTTGGCCTCCACTTTAGGCAAAGAGATAGCTAAGTCCAACCAAGGGAAAGCCCATTTAAGGTCTCTATGTGTAGAAGGCCAGCCCACGTCAAGTGAAGTAGTAGGAGCCATAGGGGACCAACCTAAACCCAACCTCTATGGAGGCAAGGTTGAGTGGCAGTGACCACTAAAACATCCACTAGTAGAGCAATGATGAGGCTATGACTTGAGAGTATGTAAGTGGCACACAGAATCTCTCTAGCCTCTTTGACAACTGTGAGGAGGAGTATTTTCATTAGATAAGGCATCTGGTGGAATCCAAGAAGCTATACAAGGGGCATTTCCCCAATGTGTTAAAAGATCATGCAAGTAAGAAACCTAAAATTGCGACCTTGTTTATCTGTACTTGAATCGACATCATGACATTATTAAAAATATATGTTTTAGAGTACATAACAATATGTATATCAAGAAAGTTGTGAGAGAATAAAACAACATTCTAGTCCTTCCAAATAAAATCTCCATTCTAAAAGCATTCCATATCTAGGAGTACTTAAAAGGAAGCCTGGGAAAATCTCCTAGCACAACCATATGTTATGCAAAAGCCTCTAGACAAAAAGGCTTAAAAACATCATTGATCTATAGCCAATAGTTTTGGACTATCCTAAAAAACAAAAAAATATGTAGGAAACTTTCTGGTTGGCTACTAAGACTCCAAGTCTAGTAAGAGGATTTCAAATGCCAATGCTTATTGTGATAATCAATCATCGGAAGTTGGGTAACTAGCCACTAACAGCCAAACTTAGATTTGTAATTGGTCATAGGAGTCGTAGGGTACCACTTTAAATCTTTCCACCATTTGCGAGATGAGTGAATCCAAGATTGAGTAACAAAGGGGGAGGCACCACAAAAACTAGAAGATTAACTCTGTATTGATCTAGACGAATAAGCTTTAAATGCACTTGCAGTTCCTCCCATGAGAAAATGTGCATAGTAACCATGGAAAATAAATGTTTGGATGTTTTGATTCCCCTTTGAAATAAGCACAACATGCTAGCTCCTTGAAATTAAGCTAGTTAGACCACCACAAGTTTTTCTAGTTTATAGAGAACCCATCTTGAAACCCATTGCCAACCCAGTGAAGCCACAACTTGATGACATTCAAGGCTTTCCAAAATCTTCTAGAAAAAAAAGTGCCCTGAATTTGCATAGTTTCAAGTGGTCACGAGAAGGGTTTGAAAGCCAATCCCCTTCTAGGTAGGCTATTTAATTAGAAAGGTTGAAGAAATGTAGTGTCACAACAAGATTTTCCAATCCCTCAACACCAGTGAGAGCCTGAATGACCTACTTGGCATAGTGGGAAATCCCCTATTTGTGAGTGGAAAGTACTCCAAGACCACCAGAGTCTTTGGGTAAACAACCATGATGCACAACATTAAAGGTCTAGCGGAAATTCCTTAGGAGGCATTCAAGCTTGAGGTGTGATGCTTTGGATGGGGCTCAACATGAGTAGTAGTAGACATGCATAGCAACCAACACTTTAGAAAAAATTTGAAAATTTCCTGCAAGGGAGAGAGGCTTGGTGATCCAATAGTCCAATTTCTTCTCAATTCGTGCCAGGACAACATTCCATAGCTCTACAAAATAACCTTGAAAAGAAAATGGAATGTCCAAAAACTTAAAGATTTTGCCATGTTCAACTCATTTCTAACTGTAGTGCTGCAGCTATTCAGTGCTTGGCCAAAAGGATTGTCTATAACAAAGGGTCTTGTGCCATTAAATAACAAATCCAAAGGCAATGGAAAATGTATGCAAGCATTGTAAGGCATTGGAAATTTTTCCTTCATCCTCTAGAAGGGTAAGAAAGGATTCATCAACAAAATGGCCATTCACAAGCTGCATAGTGGAATCTAGAAGGGAATCTGATGCACCAAACCCCAAGAGACAATGTTAGCAAGAATATAGGAAAATCCTTCAACCATCAGCACATAAAGAGAAGGCACTAAAGGGCAGTCTTGATGGATAGTTCTATAGGGCCCAAAGGGCTTAGATTGCTAACCATTTATGGTAATACATGCAGACACATCACCAAAGAGCATCTAAACTAATTGCAGAAAGACAAGGCCAAAACCCCAACACTTGGAGCATGGCCAAAATGAAAGGCCATTCAATCGAGTCATAAGCTTTAGCAAAATCAATCTTAACAAATAAGGCTTTTTGTTTGGACTGTCAAGCCCACTCCACACCTTGCCAAAGAGCAATAATATTGTCTAGAATGTATCTAGATTTAATGAAACAAGTTTTTTTATGATGAACACTCTAAGGGAGTAGATGCCAAATTTTAAGGGAGAGAACCTTAGCAATAATCTTGTAAGAGACATTCAACAAATGATAATTTTAAATTCAATTATTAGAGATTTTTAGACTAAGCTTTGGTCGAATGTTTAAAAATTTATTTTTTGGAAACATTTCACTAGGTGCACTATTTTACTGAGTTCTGTGTTGAGTCACACCTTCAAAACTTAGTTGTAAGTAGTTTAGTGTCCATTTTACATATCTAAAGTATATGAAGGTCGTACAAAACCACATGTAGCATCTACATGTTGATGAAGTTAGCCCTTACAACTACTTTCCTCTCTAATAGATAATTACCAAAGCCTTGCTCTTACCCAGTCAACCCTATAGTCCACTATTAATTTCTATAGCATTTCATTCTTTGTACATTCAATTTTTCAAATAGATTTCCACAAACTTCATAAGTCAAAAATCATTTAGTAGTTTTTCTTAGCTAGGAAATGTTGTTGCAAATGGAAATGGATCAAAGAGTTGTGGTTCACTTTGTAATCTATGTGTGTTTGGTGGGGATTAGCACTTGTGTTGCAAAATGTGTTCCTAAAAAGTGTGGTTCTATGAACATGAGCTACCCATTTTGGATTGACAATCTTGAGTGTGGGTACCCTGGCTTCAATATCACATGTAGGAAGGACACATTTAATGGGATACTCAGTCCATTCTTGACTACCTATCAAGGTAATTCTATAGATGAATGGCTTCAAGGCTACTATTATAACCTTATGGATATCGATTATATTGGTTCTCTAATAACAAATTCTTGATTTATCAGAGACTAGTGTTGTAGTGCAAATAGAACCGAGTCAGTTTTCTTTCAACCATGTAATGGCAGGCTTTTCACTATTTTCATGTCTAATAAGTTTGTAGCTATTGGTTGCATCACATTAGGTACATACAGATTGAATTGTTGGGTGATGCGACGCACTCCCCTGCCCACAGGTGGTTAATTATATGGTGTTCCATGTTCATTAACAGTCATGGCTTTTGGTGCAACGGCAAATGGGCCCTACAATTGGTATCAGAGCCTGGTTTTGGCCTGGTCATGGGTTCAAATCTCCCTGGTGCCTTCCCAACCCGTGTAAGCACCTGGTATGCGTGTCGAGGGGGAGATTGTTGGGTGATGTGACGCGCTCTCCTGCCCACAGGTAGTTAATTATGTGGTGTTCCATGTTCACTAATAGTCATGGCTTTTGGTGCAACGGCAAATGGGCCCTACATTAATGATTTAGGAGATGCAAGATGTTTATCAACATGTGACTCTCAAACTAATCCACCGTATTGCTACAATGGTTGTTGTAAAATTACCCTTCGAGATCATTGGAAGTAGATAAATTTGACTGGTGGAGGTGTGTTTGGTTTATCACATTCTACAACCAAAAAAGATGATGTCACTTATGGCTTCTCCACCATATTGGACCCTTCCAACTTTACCATAGTCAATAATAAAACAATTCCCTTTTGCGGAGATGGCCTCAAGGCTTATTATGGTCTCCACCTTAACTGGGGCATCGAGATTCAAAATTGTTCCATGGTCGAAGGAATTGTCCATAATTATTCATGCTCCTCCAAAGAATAATGCATTGACTTCCCTTCTAGACTAGGCAATGTTTGTAGATGCCTTCTTGGATGCAAAGGAAACGTTTAAGTAGCATAGGTTGCACATGTATTATCTAAGGAGCTTAAAATAAAAGCCCTTATGCTATTCTGATAACCAAAGAAAATAAAAAGAAAGCATAAACAATGAACAATTGAAATCATAATAAAAACCCTATTTTTATTGAATATGTTCCAATTATGAAAATACATAATACATTATAAAGATAAACTCGAACACTTAACCTTGAATTTTGATCAGGGAAGAGAATATAAAATCCTAAACAATTGCATGCAAAGAGATTGTACAAAAATAATAATTTTTCATACTATGCAAACTAATTAAAAATAATTTAAAAGCATGCCTATGAAGCTAACTGCAACATAGAGTTTTATTATGCATGAAATAAATAAAAATAAACTTAATTAAAAATGGATGCATATGGTTCACATTGTGAATTCATGATTGGTGACTGGTGAATGCATGAATGCAATGCATGCATTCTTGAGTGGTGAGCGGTGCATGCCGCAAGTCAAGAACACACCCCTTCAATCTCTGCCTGCGTGAACAATGAGAATGAGACCAAGTTGATTTATCAAGGTAGTAAAATTGGATGTAGTGAGAGATTTGGTGAAGATATCAGCAACTTTCTTAGAAGTTGGGCAAAATTGTAACTCTACTATACCATTCTGAACCAAATCTCAATTAAAGTGATGACAAATTTCAATGTGCTTTGATCTAGCATGAAACACTAGATTCTTGGTCAGTGCAATGCAACTATAGTTATAAAAAAAAATAGTTGTAGGATGGTCTTTAACCAAATGAAAATCTTCTAGAATCCCTCGAATCCATATCACTTGACAACTAGCTACTACTACTACAATATACTCTACCTCTACTAAAGAGAGAGCCATGGTTTCCTACTTCTTGCTACTTCATGAAACAACTCTAGAACCAAATGAGAAAACATAACCAAATGTTGATTTTTGATCTTTCGTTGAACTGGCCAATCAAAATTTGTGTAACCAACCAGCTAAAACTTATAATTGGGAGAATAATGAATACCTAAATTGTGTGTACTGCTCACATACCTTAAGATTCTTTTTGCAGCACACCAATGAGGCTCATGTGGAACTTGCATAAATTGAGAGATGAGGCTCATGGCATACATAATATCAACTCTCGTTGTAGTAAGGTACATGAGGCTCCCAACCAAACTTTTGTATAATGTAGGATCAACATGGGGACTTGGATCATCCTTGGTTAACTTTTCACCAAAACTGCCATGCATGACATCATTCTAAACCACTTCAATAAATCAGCAACATACTTGGTTTGAGAAATGGATATACTATTAGGTTTTTGCTACACCTCTACCCCAAGAAAAGAATTCATAAGTCCTAGATTTGACATCTCAAATGCTATTACCTATAAAAACTAGATCATCAACATAAAGGAAAATAATTAGAATGTCATTACCAACATGTTCGATATAAAGTTTTGGCTCTAAAGGACATCAAATAAATTATTTCTTCAAGAAAAAACTATCAATTCATGCATACCAAGTATGTGGTGCTTGCTTCAACCCATAGAGTGATTT
Source organism: Cupressus sempervirens (assembly GCA_028749045.1). Taxonomy (NCBI): domain Eukaryota; kingdom Viridiplantae; phylum Streptophyta; class Pinopsida; order Cupressales; family Cupressaceae; genus Cupressus; species Cupressus sempervirens. Next base: position 8,660,085 of record CM053787.1, on the reverse strand, counting down.
TGTCATCTTGTAAACCAAGTGTTCTTTTCCTAAAATTTCATAGCCAATAGGCTGATCCACATCAATCTCTTCATTAATATAACCATTTAGGAAAGCTGATTTTACATCCATCTAATAGACTGGCCACTTGTTTTGAGCAACAATAGACAATATAATTTTAACTATATCAAACTTGGCAACTAGAACAAAAGTCTCTAAATAATCTACACTAGGTGTTTGTGTGAAAACCTTGGCAATTAGTCTAGCTTTGTGTCTTTACACATAAACATGAGCATGATATTTCACCTTTTAAATCCTTTTGACACCAATCACATGTTTGTCTTTTGGAAGTGGAACCGATTCCCATGTATCAATTTTCTCAATAGCATTCATCTCTTCATTCATAGCATCAATCCACATTGGTTCTATGACAACTTCTTCATACATAGAAGGTTCAACTTGAATGGAACTTAACAATACCAAGTTAGAAAATGGATCCACAATAGAACTCTAATATATTTCATTTAAACTTTCTACCTTTTTGTGAGGAACTTGGACTAGATTGTGAGTTTGAATTTTCACCTGAAGAAGAACTTGGTGAACTTGATGGACTTGGGCTTGAGCTTCCACTTGAGCTTGTGGGGAGCAAAGGGACTTGAACATCTTCATTACCCATGATGAATGGTGTAGATTGTTCATCTTCTTTCTTCCATTGTCATACTCCCCCTTCATCAAAACCAAAATCTTGACTAATAATCCATTTCTTTGTGTCAAGTTCATAAAATTTATATCCTTTTGTAGAATCTAAATATCCCACAAAATACAAAGTTTGGATTTGGCATCCAAATTTTTCCTCTTTTGAATAGGAACATGAACATATGCAGGGAAAACAAATATATGAATGTGAGCTACTAAGGGCTTGTGTCCACTCTAGGCTTCCTTTGGAGTGATATTCTAAAGTACTTTTGTTGGGCTTCAATTCAAAATTTAAACTATGGTTGCCACTACAACTCCCCAAAAAGAATTTGGAAGGTTCTTAGACTTTAACATCCTTCATGCCATCTCCATTATGGTATGGTTTTTTCTTTCTGCAATACCATTCTGTTGTGGGGTAAATTCTCCCACTCTATCTATTCTGATTATTTTAATGGAATACCCACTTTGATTTTCTGCCATTGTTGTAAAATTCTTGAAGCATCCAAGTGCTTTATATTTCTTCTTAAGAAAATAAACTGATGTTTGGAATGAGAAATCATCAATAAAGGTTAAAAAATAGATATTCTTACCCAAGGATTCCTCTTGCATACAACCACAAATGCCAGAATGCACAAGCTTTAGAGGAGATTTTTCCTTCCATGAGTTGTTGATGGAAAAAATTTCTCGATGTTTCTTACCAAGAGAATTCCCTAAACAAACATCTTCTTTTTCCTTAATGATAGGAAGTCCTCTCACCATATCTTTTTTATGAAGCAAACTTAAGCCCTGAAAATGTAAATGACCATACCTTTGATATCATCTCTATTTTCCTTAAGAGCATGCATATTAGCAAAAACCAAAGTGAGAGGAAACAATCTATTCTCTTTCATACAAGTCTTTTCTACAAGATGGTGGTTATTTGTCATGTCCCCTTTTCAAATAATTTAAAAAAATAAACTTTTGCGAAGGCAAGTAGGCTCAAAGAATGAAGTTTTGGAAAAAGAGGCTAATATTTCAAAAAATATGGATTAATAAATGAAAATTATTATTAAAATATGTATTATTGACCCCTATTGGTCTTGATTTAGGGTTATGGCCTCTTTTAAAGGGATTTAGAGGCATTTTGGGCTCATTTTGGAACTTAATTTTTGCTCATTGCTTTGTTGTTCTTTAGAGGATGCCAAACCTGTGGAGAAAAAGACCCAAGGATGGGAGTTTGTAGGTTTCCAAGGAGGCTAATTATGGTATTTTTAAGCCATTCCATGTGCAAGCTCATGCAACATTTCCCCTTGTGCTGAATAGTGCAAATTTGTTAGTTTTATGGTGTATTTCTTGTAAGAGTTTGGTGTTTCTGGTTGAGTATTTCATATCAGTTTGGTTTGCTGCTATATTTCAGGCATTTATATGTTAAAATGGAGCTAAATAAATGTATTGAGGTCATGGTTATACATCTATGATAGATTACTAGTTTTTTGTGGTGTTTTTGGGCTATTTTTGTGTTGTTTTCGGGAGCCCGTTGAGCATTGTTTTTGTCCTCTATTTGGGAGCTATTATGTAAACCCTATATAGATATGGAAATGTCATTTTGTGAGATGTTATTCTGGAAAAATTTCTAAAAAAATGTCTATTTTTATATTTATTAATAATATGTGAGGCTGTGAAGATTTTGGTACTATTTCGAGCATACCCGATTTGGGTTTTATTGAGAAATTGGTTGATCTTTTAAAATATTATTTTCTTGATTTTAAAATATTATTAGAGGCTTTAAATATCATATAAAATCAGCAAGGGGATATTACAGTGGTATTAGAGCTGTGATCTTGCCAACTTGAGGGTTTGTAGAAGTTTGTATGCGACCAAGTAAAAGAGGAAAGGGATATTCACAGCGAGAAAAGAATAAAAAATTTTTGATCAAACCTCTGGTTAAAAGTAAAATTACAAAATCCAAGGAACAAAAAATTATGGCTGACCCAAATGAGATGGAAAATAAATTCTTCCAGGACATCTAGAATAGTCAAAAGCAAACAATGGATAATTTGGCAAAAACTAGAGAGGCTTTGCGAATATTGACAAAAAAACTACAAGGAGTTGCATCTACTAATGAGTAAGGGAGCACTTCAGAGGAGCCAAGAAATATGAAAACCACATCATCTAAGTCAACAAAAATTATTTTCCTAGGTGCAGATGAGCCACCAGTACCAAATCTAGCCCTTAGTCCTGTGAAAGAGGTTACAAGTAGCTTGATTGCATTAAGAGCTACTTACAATGGCTTAGATGATGACTTTCATAGTTTAGTTCATTTTAGAGAATATGTGGATATGATAAAATCTTTGATGCCCAAGAAAGAGTACAGGAGGGAGCATGACATAAATGGAAGAGAGCTAAAAAATAAAATAACCAAGTTTACAGCACCTACTTTTGATGGAACAAATAAAATTTTAGCGAGAGCATGGCTGCAAAAATTACAAACCTTCTTCACACTTAACCCCATGAAGGAGAGTGATGCCATTCAATTTGCAGGTCTACACTTGAAAGATGCAGCCTATGATTGGTGGTATCATGGAATGACTACTCAAGGTCATGATTAGGTAACGACATTTGATGATTTCAGTCAAAGAGTGATAGATAGATTTGACATCAAGGATGATGAAGAGTATTTTAAAGAATTGCCAAAGTTGAAGAAAATCAAATTAGTTAATGAGTATATAGAAGAGTTTCAAAAGTTGGCTATTATGATACCCTATATGAGTGAAAAGACGATTTTTTATCTTTTTCTTGATGGTTTGGAAGATTTTGGTAAGGTTATGGTTAAGGCTTTCTCACCCTCAACCTTATAGGAAGCTATCAAAAGAAGCTTGCAACTTGAAACTTGTGTGCTTATGAAACTAGTCACTAATAAAAAAACCCCAAATCTTTGGCAATATAAGGGGAATTTTCAAAGAAAGACTTTTCCAGCACTACCACCAAAGAATGTGATAAATGTAGCAAAAAAGAAGGTAGATGAAGAGACTAGGAGTGAATTACGAAGGAAAAAACTTTGTTTCACTTGTAGAGAACCATGGGTTCCAGGACATAGATGTTTGGAGAAAGGTCAAGTGCACTATATTGAAGTTGCTTCAGAATCTAATTCAGATGAGCATGAGGAATTTCATGATACTAAGGAGGAGGAAGAAGAAGAGAGAAGGAAAAACAAATCAGCGAGGATTGCACTTTAGTAGCATTATCAGGAGTACCAAGATACCATCCCTTTCAAATTCAAGGGGTACTAACAGGGCAAAGGTTGATAGTTCTTCTTGATAGTGGGCCAACTCACAATTTTATTGATGAGGGATTTGTCATGAAAATAGGGCTCAAAGCAGAAGGTTTTGAGGGATTCAATGTTACTGTAGCTGATGGATTCACTATGCCTTGCACATGGGTGGTGAAACAACCCAAGATGACTTTAGGAGATTATGAGTTCTGTGATGAATTCTATGTTGTTGGCATTGGGGAGACAGATCTTGTATTGGGTGTTCAATGGTTGCACTCTGTTGGAGGCTATCACATGAAACATCAAACTAAGGAGTTTAAATTTCATTCCAATGGGAAAGAAGTCTTATTGAGAGGCTTATCAAATGGAGCACCTAAGGTGGTCACTACAAAGAGGATGGAGAGGACTTTTTGAAGAGGACAAGTAGCATGGGCAATAGGAGTCATAATCCATCCAACAAGCTCTCCAAAGAGTCAAGGTAATTTCCATTTTGAAATTCAAAATATTCTTGATAAGCATTGTATAGTTTTCAATGATTTTCCTCTGGGATTACCACCAAATAGAGGTTTTGAGCATGTTATAGAGTTAGAACAGGGTGCCAAACTAGTTACAACAACTCCATACCACCATCCAAGGGGTTATAAGGAAGAAAGAGAAAAAAATATTAAGGAACTCTTGGACATGGGATTCATAAGGCCTAGCTCTAGTCCATTTGCATCATCTAGATGGTACTTCTCAAGAAAAAGGATGGGACAATGAGAATGTGTATAGACTATAGGGCTATAAACAAGAAGACCATAAAAAATAGGTACCCCATACCATGCATAGATGAACTCATTGATGAGTTACATGATGTTGTATACTTCTCAAAAATTGACTTGAGATCAGGGTACCATCAAATCAGAATGAGGAGGGAAGATGTGGAAAAGACTACTTTTAGATGTCACTATGGGCACTTTGAATTTCTTGTTATGCCATTTGGCCTCACTAATGCACCGGAAACATTCCAATCTTGTATGAATAAGGTTTTCAACAAGCATCTTTGAAGATTTGTTTTGGTATTTTTTGATGATATCTTGATTGACAATAAAACATGGGAGGAGCATCTAAAGCACATAGACACTATTTTGGGAATCTTGAAGCAGCAATCCTTCTATGTTAAGCTATCTAAATGTAAGTTTGGTTTGATAGAGATCTTATATTTGGGACACATTATAAGTTCTAAAGGAGTACAGGTTGATCAACAAAAAATTCAGGCAATTTTGGATTGGCCTCCATCCATTAATCTTGCATAGTTGAGAGGTTTCTTTGGGTTGTGTAGCTACTATAGGAAATTTTCTAAGAGATTTTCTCAGCTTGCTACCCCTTGACTGATTTGACAAAGAAAGGAGCTTTTTTTTGGATAGAACAGGCACACAAAACATTTGATAAGCTTAAGGAGGTAATGAGTTCATGCCCTGTGCTTGCAATTCTAGGTTTCTCTTTACCTTTTGTTGTTGAATGTGATTCTTTTGGAGAAGGTATAGGGGCTGTCCTAACTCAAAGGGGAAATCCAATAGAATTTGAGAGTAGAAAATTAAATCAATCAGAGAGAGGTTACTCCATCTATGATAAGGCAATGTTGGCAATCATGCATGCACTTCATAAGTTTAGACAATATTTGGTATGTGGGAGATTCATTATAAAGAGACCATAATAGCCTTAGGTTCTTCTTGAACCAAACGGATTTGAATGATTGTCGACAAAAATGGGTAAGAAAATTGCAAGATTATGATTTTGATATTGAATACATGAAAGGAAAGAATAATGTGGTTGTTGATGCTCTCTCAAGAAAGCCCATTTTGTGTTCCATAACATCTATCTCTATTGATTGGAAAGTCTCTATAATTTTAGAATATGCTAAAGATTCCTTTGCCACCAAGATTTTGGATAAGTTAGTGGATGATAACAGGTACAAGGTTGTTGATGAATTGATTTTTAAAAGAACATGATCTTTTTAGTGCCAGGATCAAAAATTAAGGAGAGGATATTGAGGGCCTTTCATGACACACCTTTGGTTGGTCATCAAGGATACTTCAAGACATATAGGCAACTTTGAGAATGGTTTGCATAGAATGATATGAAGGAGGATGCCCTTAAACACCTTAAGGAATGTATGGTATGCCAACAGAATAAGAGTGAGCAAATTTTTCCTACAAGGTTGTTGCAGCCACTTCCTATTCCTAAACAAAAATAGGAAAGTATTTCCATTGACTTCATCATTGGGTTGTCCAAGATCCAAGGTAAGGACTGCATATATGTGGTGGTAGATAGACTAACTAAGTATGTGCATTTCTTTCCCATCACATCTAATTTCAAGGCATCACAAGTGGCTAAATTGTTCTTCAAGGAAATTTTTAGATTACATGGCTTGCCTAGAAACATTGTCATTGACAAGGATAGTAGATTGCTTAGCTCTTTTTGGAAGGACCTCTTTCATTTGGTAGGAACTTATCTCACTCCCAGTGCTAGCTATCACCCTCAAACATATGGACAAATAGAGATAGTTAATAAATGGATAGAGGGACATCTGAGGAACTATGTTTCAAATCAACAACATGATTGGGTGAAATGGTTTCACCTAGGGGAGTATTTTTACAATACATCTCATCACATGTCTATTGGAATGCCTCCTTTTCATGCTCTTTATGGTTATTATTCCCTTTCCTTTGTTGATTTATTACTTTCAGATAGCAGAGTACCTGTAGCAAGTGATTTCATCAAGCAAAGCCAAAACATAATAAGGTCCCTCAAGGATAATCTACAACATGCACAGAACCAACAGAAGTTGTATGCTGATAGGAAATAGACTAAAAGATCTCTTGAGGTGGTAGATTTGGTATTTTTTAGGTTACAACCATATAAGCAAAGCACCTTGAAGAGGAGTGGGGCAGAGAAGCTCAAGCCAAGGTTCTATGGGCCTTATAAGATCATCAGGATGGTAGGAGAGGTAACTTATGAATTGGAGCTCCCACCAAATAGAAAAATATGTAATGTTTTCCATGTCTCTTTCCTAAAGAAGGTTCTAGGCCAGAAAACCATAGTATCTATAAAAATACCACCTCTTGATGATGAAGGGAAATTAGTTTTGATACCAGAAGAGGTTTTGGATACAAGAGAGAAAAGATTGAGAAATAGGAGAATGCAAATTGGGAAGGAGCACATATTTGCAAGCATACCAACCTTCATTTCTTGAGGACAAGAAATATTTGGGAGGGGAGGACTTGTCATGTCCCCTTTTCAAATAATTAAAAAAAAAAACTTTTGTGAAGGCAGGCAAACTCAAAATGTGAAGTTTTGATAAAAGGGAACAATATTTGGAAAATAATGGATTAATAAATAAAAATTATTATTAAAATATGTATTATTGACCCCTCTTGGTCATGAGTTAGGGTTATGGCCTCTTTTAAAGGGATTTGGAGGCATTTCGGGCTCATTCTAGAACTTGATTTTTGCTCATTGCTTTGTTGTTCTTCAGAGGCTGCCAAACCTGTGGAGAAGGACACCCAAGGATGTGATTTTGCAGGTTTCAAAAGAGGCTAAGGAAAGGATTTTTAGGCCATTCCATGTGCAAGCTCATGCAGAGTTTTTCCTTGTGCTAAACAATGCAAATTTGTGAGTTTTCGGGTGTGTTTCTTGTAAGAGTTTGGTGTTTCCGGTTGAGTATTTCATATCAGTTTGGTTTTATGATATATTTAAGAAATTTAGATGTTAAAATAGAGCTGAATACATGTATTGGATCATGGTTATACTTTTGTGATAGATTATTAGTGTTTTGTGGTGTTTCTAAGCTATTTTGTGTTGTTTTCGGGAGCTCATTGAGCATTTTTTTTGTCCTCTATTTGGGAGCTATTGTGTAAACTCTATATATATATCTATAAATTTCATTTTTTGGTCTTTTGTGCTAGAAAATTTTCTATAAAAATGTCTATTTTCAGATTTATTAATAATATGTGAAGCCATGAGGATTTTGGCACTATTTTGGCCATACCCGATTTGGGTTTTATTGAGAAATTGGTTGATCTTTTAAAATATTGGTTGTTTGATTTTAAAATATTATTAGAGGCTTTAAATATCATATAAAATCAGCAAGGGGATCTTAAATTAGCTGATTTATTAAAAACTTTGTAGCTATTATCCTTAAAAAAAACTTTATAATTTTTTGCTACAAGCTGCCCAATACTCAAAAGATTATGCTATAATTTTGGCACATGCATGGTGTCACAAATATAAGTAATTTATCCTTGATTATTTTTCATTGTATGGGTACCTTTTCCCATAACATCAACCTCTTTATCATCACCAAATTTGACTTGACTTCTCATAGATTCATATAATTTGACAAAGAGATCAGATTTACCTGTCATATGATTTGAGCACCTACTATCAAGAAACCATATGTCCTTTTGAGGTTCTTTTTCCAAATTGCATGTAAATAACATAGAGTGGTTTGTATCTTCAAGAGATTCTTTAGTATAGTTGGCTCTTGAATTATTCAAATCATATTTTTTCTTTCTACATTTTGATTCATAGTGTCCATACCTTTCACAATATCTATACTAGATACTTCTTCAATCCTTAGAACCCCTTCCTCTTCCTTGGTTATTTCCTCTTCCTCATCCTCTACTAGGTCCTCTTGATGTAGAAGACTCCCCTTGAGTTTTTTTTGATTGAAAAGGGGCTTAAGGTTTTGCACTAGATTCTCTGTTGAACGCTGCATGCACTCTTCACGTGATCACAAAGAACTTATCAACTCTTCAAATTTGATGGAAGATTTATATTTACTATGTTCAATGGCTAAAACCACTAGGTCAAACTTTGGAGAAAGAGATCTCATAATCTTCTCTACAACTTTTCTCTCTATTATATTTTCTCCTTGAGTTTTAAGATGATTGATAATAGTTTGAGCCCTCATAATAAACTCATGAGTGGACTTAGCATCTCTCATCCTTAAAATTTTTGAAATTTCTTTCAAGGGTTTGAAGTCTCACCAATATTATCTTATCAAATCCTTGGTATGTTGTTTGAAGGGCTTCCCATGCATCCTTTGACTTTGTCACAACAGCTACATGGAAGAAAATAAACATATCCAATGTAGTTTGAATGAGGAAAAGAGCTCAATTATCCTTTTTTTTGTCTTCTTTCAACTGATTCCATTGACCTGTGTTAAGGCATGTAAAGCATTCAAGTTTCCAAACTCTATGTATCCTCCTTCTACTAATTCTCAAAGTTCTTGAGATAATAATAGGGTCTTCATTTTGATACTCTAATATTCATAGTTGTCTCTAGAAAATAGTGAAAGTTAGAATAGAAAGTTGCTACCATTTGCCATTCTAAAAGATCTTGGAGAAAATTGATCCTCTACCTACAAGAGAACAATATTCTACAACCTGCTCTAATACCAATTGAAGATCTTAAAATAAAATCTCTTATGATATATTGATAACCAAAGAAATAAAATACAATGCATAAACAATGAACAACTAAAATCAGAATAAAAACCCTATTTTTGTTGAATGTGTTACAATTCTAAAAATACAAAATACATTATAAAGAAAAACTAAAAAAACTTAACCTTGATGACTAATCAAGGAAGATAATAAAAAATCCTAAACAATAACATACAAAGAGATTGCATGAAAATAATAATTTTGCATACTATGCAAACTAATTAAAACATAATAAAAAATGATGCCTATGAAGCTAACTTTAACATGTAGCTTTAATATGCATGAAATAATTAAAAATAAACTAAATTAAAAATGGATGCACATGCTTCACATTGTGAATGCATGATCGGTGAGTGGTGAGTGCATGAATGGAATACATGCATTCTTGAGCAATGAGAGATGCATGCCGCAAGTCAAGAACACATGCCTCCATTATCTACTTACTGAGAAAAATTATTAGTATTATGTGTTCTTATTTATAATTATGTATCTTTCAAAATATCAAAGCTTCTAATGATAATGGTGACGAATGTTCCTATATAGATGAATGCACTGTTAAGGGGTTAGGTTTGTGCTTTAAAGGAGAGGAGGGAGGAAAATGCCATAATTTTGTAGGTTCCTATAATTTTTCATATGCAAAGGGATATTTGGGAGATGGCTTTCACAATGGCACAAGATGTGTATCAAAAAATCCAACTACCTCAAACTTTTAATCATAGGTGAGAGCGAATGGTGTGTACCTATATGTTTTCAATAAATAAATAAAATTCAACATTATAGTTTAAAAAAAATCTTTGGTTGGTGAAATTGCAAGTTCTATTTCTTCATTTGTTGGAGTTTATCTAGAAGCTACAAGACTATTTTGGTGGCTGAGCATGTGTCATCTAAAACATGTAAGAGAAAAGAACTTCCATCAGAATGGTGGGATGTACAGTTGCAAGAATGCATTACTTCCATGGGAGGAAGAAAAAGCCTAAGAATCTTTCTTGAAAGAGAGTTGGAAATAGCCTCCAACAATTTTTCTATAGAACTAGGAAGAGGTGGCTTTGCCACTATGTATAAAGGAGTTCTTGTGGATAGCGTGCATTTTCAAATTAAAAAACCCAAATTAATTGCAGATGAGTTCATCAATGAAATCATAATTCTATCTCATATTAGCCACAAGAATGTAGTGAAGTTGTTGGGTTTTTGTATGGAGAGTCAATTTTGATTGCTAGTATATGAATTTGTGCCAAATGGGACAATTTTTTAACATTTTTACTTGTGAGACAAGGAGTTGATATGGGAAGCAAGGCAACAGATTGCCATGAAAATAGTACAGACAATAGCCTATGTGCATCTTCAAGCCTCTCAACCCATTTTTCACTGCAACATAAAATCTTCAAATATCTTGTTAGACAACATACTCACACCAAAAGTATCAGAATTTGGTATTTCTCAGCTATGCCCTATAGAAGATAGGCACCTTAGTATCGTGATTACATCATGGATTGAGTAAGAACCTTGATGATAGAAAGGAGTGTTGCAATCTAATACTAGAAGGAAGCAATCAGTACTATAGTGCATACCTTGAACAGAGTATAGTTGAAGAAAGACTCAAATCAAACTCCTTTTGAAATATGGTATGGCTACAAACCCAATGTAAGTTACTTGAAAGTATTTGGTAGCAAATGTTATATCTTGAAGGAATCTAGGAAAGGTAAATTTGATGTCAAAAGTGATGAAGGTATATTCCTAGGATACTCCTGTAAAAGTAAAGCATAAAAGTGTTTGAATCTATATGCTTGTAAAATAAAAGAAAGTGCACATGTGAAAATTGATGAATTTGCAAAAAAGAGTGAAGAGGAAAGCAACAAAGAACCTAAGGATTATAGAAACTTTGTTTATTATGAACCTGATACTATACCAAATCTATCTAGAAGTCAGGAGGTTTCACCTCCTGTGTCCCCAAAATCTCCAAAGGCTATTGAGCTGCATCCAGTGCAACCTGAGTCATAGTCTAAAGGATTTGAGTTATAGTCAGACACTACCGAGTCAGTGCCTAAGCAAACCAAGTCAGAAGGACCTGAATCAAAGATGGTGGGACCTAAGATTAACATAAAAGATCATTAAGAGGTTAATGGAACATGTTCTAAATCCAAAGGACCTATGTTGGCAAGATAATTTAGAAAGCATCATGCACCTAATCGGATCATTAGAGACAAGTCAGATGGAACAATGACAACAAATAAATTGAAAGGTACATGTTTGCTTACTTAATTTGATGCAGGAGCATCTTGAGTTTTCTTGGTGACTACTTTGGAATTCATGGGAGGATGTTTGGTAGTTTCTTTGGAGGGTTCTTGGATGGAGCTAAGCATGGTCTTGGTTTCTCGGTATGGTCTTGGTTACTCAACATTGTCTTTGGTTGCTTGGCATGGTTTGGGAGGAGTTTGGCCTTGCTTAGTAATTTGGTGCCTATTGTAAGCTTTATAAGTAATTTTCCACAAAGAGTTAGAAGATAAAAATTTTAGGAATTGAAGGGGGCATAGATTTATACCTATAGTTTGAAGCACGAGTTCTAATTCATTTGGAGCTAGGAGATATCACAATATTACTAAGACATCAATTTTGGGAATTTAATTGTTGTAGGAGATCAACTTTGGCATTGAATTTATGTATTGTATTTAATTTGTGGTATTGGATGACTTGTGGCTTAGATTGCTATAAGTAGAGGTTGGGGAGAAGTCTTTAGTCATTATTCATTCACTCAAAAGAGGAGTGAGTGTGGGGAGTAGCTAGAGAGTGAGTTTTCCTAAGTCTATGGATAGAGCGCTAAATGTGAGGTAGTTTACATTAGGATTATGATTATTCATCCATCATGGAGAAGTGGAGGAGCTTGGAAGAGAAAATTTGGAGAAGGGCTAGTAGCTACAGCTTAGAAAACAAGGAGATTGCTTGGTGGGCTTGCGAGCACAAGTTGAGACTTTTCTTGGAGGTTTCTACCAGAGTGTGGATTTGGACTAGCTAGGGTTTGAGGTTGAATCTTGAGGGATCTTGCAGAACTATTACTTTCTTTGTATTTGGCCATAGCCAAGAAGGCCTTATAGCCTGACACATTTGCATGTAATCAGTTATATATTATGAATATATTATTATGATTTGGTATCAGATTTTGCATCGTTGCTTCTTGTAGTTGTATTTCCACTACATTGTTATCTTGCTGGGGGCTAGGACATCTCCTTTAGGGATTCTCCTACCTTGCACTACATTAGAATTTGAACCTATATATTGTTAAAGATGCTTTAGATAATGAAAGTTGGATTAAAGCTATGAATGAAGTAATAGAGTAGATTGAGAAGAATAAGACCTGGACTCTTGTTCCCAGACCCAAGGATAAAAATATAATTGGCACAAAGTGTGTATTTAGAAATAAGCTAAATGAAGATGGAGGAGTTTCAAGAAACAAAGCAAGGTTAGTTTGTAAAGGTTATTCTCAAGAAGAAGGTATTGGTTATGGTGAAACTTTTGCTCTTCTTGCAAGATTAAAAGGTGTTAGGACTTTACTAGCATATCCAACATATAAAGGATTTAAAGTTTATCAAATGGATGTAAAATCTACATTCTTAAATGGAATTATTGATGAGGAAGTCTACATTGAAAAAATTGAAGGTTTTGTAGATCTTAACAAGAGAGATATGGTCTATAAATTGCACAAATCTTTGTATGGTCTCAAGTAAGCTCCCAGAGCTTGGTATGAAAGACTTTATAACTACTTGATAAAGATTGATTTTCAAAGAAAAAATGATAACAACAATCTATGTATCAAAGAAGGACTAGATAAGAAGATTGCATTGAAAGAAATATTTGTGGATGATAGTTTATTTATAGGAAATGATGACTTTTGCAAGGTAGTTTTAGTAGAGATGAGTAAAGAACATGACATGTCCATGTTTGGGGAGATAAATTTCTATGTTGGATTGTAGATCCAGTAGAAGAAAGATAGTATCTATATTACTCAATCCAAATATATCAAGGATATATAGAAGAATTTTGGGATGGAAGACTCAAAACCTATTGGAAAACCTATGTCTAGTGGACATAAGCTTTCCCCAAAATGATGATTCCACAGAGGTAGATCAAACCACATACGAATCAATGATTGGAAAATTGTAGTATGTAGAGTACACAAGGCCTAATATTGCATTAACAGTTGGTATGGTGGCAAGATTCTCAGCAAATTTTAAAGAAAATCACATCATTACAATCAAGAGAATCATGAGATATCTAAAAGGTACTAAAGAATACAGACTATCATACAAAAAAGGAGGCAGCTTGGTTTTGAAGGAATTCATAGATGCTGATTAGGTAGGAAGTGTTGATGACAGAAAAAGAACAAGTTCTTGAGTATTATTTGTTGGTAAAACACTAGTATCTTGGACAAGCAAGAAGCAAAATTATATTTCTCAACCCATAGTAGAGGTATAATCTATGATAGGAATAATTAATTGTTCTAATATTGTTTGGTTCAAACAACTATTGGAAGGTATGAAGATAGAGATCAAGGATCTAGTTGTCATCTTTTGTGATAACATTAGTGCAATCAATATAACAAAGAGTCCTGTGATGCATACCAAAACTAAGAACATTGCTATAAAATATCATTTTTTGAGAGAATTGGTACAATATAAAGAGGTAAGATTGGAATATGTGAATAAAAAAGAGAAAATTGTAGATATATTTAGTAAGCTATTACCTAAGGATGCATTTTTATATCTTAAAAAGTTAGGGGTCATTCCCCTATTTGAAGCTCACTAAATGCAGTTTAGTGATGCATCAACTAGATCATGTTGAAGATTAGACAGTTGATGGAGTATTGAAAAGGCACATTGCAAATGATTCAGTGCATAAGGTACATTGATATTCACTAAATATTTTCTTTGGCATGATAGGTCAAAGAGGGAGAGTTTGGTTCTCATATGAAAAGAAATTTTGTTTGGTGATGTCAAAGAGGAAGAACTTGGTCAGATATCAAAGGGGGAGAGTTTGCTATTAGACAAAGATGTTGCAGGTAGAGTTTTGCTAACAGAGGTAGAAACTAAAGGCATAGGGAGTTCTCACTAATAGAGGGAGTGGATGAGAATCAAAATGAAACTAAGGATATGTTCCTTACTTTATTCTTGCTCTAAAAATTTCATTGTGTAACAAAATATTTTGTTTCCATCAATGTCAAAGAGGGAGATTGTTTGAAATAATTGGTTAATTTTATATTGTCTTTGATGTTACACAAAATGTCATATCATTTCCAGTCAGTGTATGCCAAGCTCAGCCAGGCGATGAAGATAGTTTCATGTATCTGCCAAGCATTCCAAAGTTTACCTAGTTTAGAAGACAATGTCTGCCAAGTTTGCTCGGTTACCAAAGTAATGTTTACAGAAGTTGAGTGTTAATTGAGCTCACTTGATTAATGAAGAAAATGTTGGATGTAACTAGTGTTAACCAAGCTCACTTGGTTACCAAAGGAACTTTGCGAATATGCAATGTTAACCAAGTTCACTTGGTTAACACAGGAAAATTATTTCTAAGTTAGTATTTACCAAGCATAGTCAGCTAATAAAGGATTTTCTTGTTTTGGCATATTGAGTTCAATTGATTGAGTTGCTAGTTCTAGCTGACTGAAAAGTTGAATATTAAGTATTCTAATTTGTATTCAAGCTAATTTCACAATGTGTAAGATATAAATATAAGGTCAAGTTAAGGATTTGAATGATACACATAAGTGGAAGTGAATAGAAGATTTGATGATGCTTAGAGGAAGTGAATTAGAAGGATAAGTAGAATATCCTTCTTGAGCTACAAAGATACATTTGATTAGGAAGGATCAAGAATACAAGCCAGAATTGAGATCTCTAATTAGCCATAAATCAGGTCATTTCATTGGTACTCTTTAACCATTGTAGTAGCGATCTAAATCTCTTAACTAAGATGGCTTAAAAACTATTTGAAAATCTTCTAACAAGGTGACATTTCTAATTGAATTCTCTAAATGATGCAGGAGCATCCTAGGTTTCCTTGCAAACCTACTCTTTTGTTCTTTCTACCTGTTGGTGACAAGTGATCCTTTGGGTGTTGAGTTCCTATTGGTGTTGAGTTATCCTTTCGGTGTCGAGTGGTCCTTTGGGTGTTGAGCTCCTATTGGTTCTGAATGATCCTTTAGGTGTCAAGTTTCTAGTTGATGCCGAGTGAAATTTTTTGATTAATGTTGAGTGTTAGTTTTCTAGTATGTGCCAAGTTATCCAATGTGTGCTGAGTTGTCTGTGTTTTTTGTTATTAGTGGGAGCTAACTTGTGTATTTAATTTTGATCATGAATTTAATGATAGGATCTTGTTTAGGGATGAGTGTTGACCATCTTGAGGGTGGCTTTTCTATTATGTAATGTTCTAGAATCTTTTTTAAGCCATTTTGGCAAGTATAAATAGAGTGCTTAGGCTTAGATTAAAGGTAGAATAGAGAGAACTTAGAGGATGAAGTAGAAGATGTGACCTTGAAGTTGGTTTGTCTAGATTTAAATCTATTTTTAATTGGTCATAATCCAAAAGGCCTTATAGCTGGGCATGTATGTTGTTTACTTGATGAATTAAGAAAGATATTCTTGTTCTCTCTCCTTGGTGATATATTTTTGTGTTTTGTTTTCCACTGTGTACTCTGGCAGGTTGATTGGGATATCTAGGTGTGGCCTAGGCCCTGGTTGTCCTACTTTCTCCCTACATCAGGTGCTATTAAAGTTTGAGATTCATCCTTGTGGTGATTGGATCATGTAGAGCCTTAATTTGGATTTGGTTATAGGGTGGCAGATCTGTAGATTTGATCTATAACTTGTAGAGGGTTATGATAATGTAGGAACCTAATTTGTAAAGATGGTTTGTGGTAAAGGAAATGTTGATAATGCTATATTGGATCAATTAAGACAAATTATAGCCAGATTAGATGTTGTGGAGACATCCAGAGGAGAGGAGCACATCTTGATGATGAAGCAGTAGCTCCAAACCCTAATAAAAAACCTAAAGAAGATCAAGATGAAGCTAGATTGTTGAGAGTGTTGTCTAGAGTGAATTCAAAACCTACTATGAAATTTGTTCCTTATGATGGAAAATTGGATACCAATGCTGTGTTGGATTGGATCTTTGATATGGAGAAGTTCTTTGAGTATGAAAACACTTCTAATAATAAGGAGGTGGAATTTTTAGTTACTAGGTTGAAAGTTCATGCCTCACTATGGTGGGAGCATTTTCAAACTGATAGACAAAGGAGAGGAAAGGAAAAGATCAAAAATTGGGTGAAAATGGTGAACAAGGTAAAGAACAAATTCCTTCCTACTAATTACAAAGTAAGCTTGTTGAGAAAGATGCAAAATTTAAAACAAAGAGACAAGAGTGTGAAAGAATATACTGAGGAATTCTATAGATTGGACATCAGATCTGGACATGTGGATGATGATGTTGAGAAAGTTACAAGGTACATAAATGGATTGAGATCTAGAATTCAAGATGAGATAAGTTTTATGAAGTTGGAAAGTGTGGAAGAAGCATACCAATATGCCTTGAAAGCTAAGGAGATCTTAGCAAAGAAGCATGAACAAAGACAATAAGGTAGAGGTGGTAGATTCTAGAGAGGCAAAGGTAGATCTTATGGTGAAGGTGGCAGATCTGACAATTTTGTGCAAGATAAGGAAAAATTAGAATGGAAAAATGATGACAAAGGCAAGACTGAGTGGAAAGGTGCTAATTCTTACTGAGGAAGAGGTAATTCTTATTCTAGAGGTGGTTTTCATGGTAATTGTTTTAGATGTGGTAAAGAGGGACATATATCTTTTGAATGTAGATCCTTTGAAAGTGGACAAGGTAACAGGAATGTTGTGCTTCAAGGAGATGATGAGGGTTCACCAAGTGGACCTGAGGCTAGAGGAAATCCGATGGTGAGAAGAACCTTATGTAATAAGGGAAGTGATGAGGAACCTATTTTAAGGAGAAGTATTTTCAAGAAAAGGTGTAAGACAACTGGAAAATGCTGCAAAGTAATCATTGACAATGGAAGTTCTACAAATTTGGCATCAGAAGCTAGTTACAAAATTGCAATTATAGAGGTTGAAACATCCTAAACCCTATGATTTTTCATGGATCAAAGATGAGCATAAGATATCGGTAAGTGAACAATGCCTTGTGAAGTTCAAGATTGGACATTACTTTGATGAAGTTTTGTGTGATATTATGCCTATGGATTGTTGTCATATTTTGTTGGGTAGACCTTGGCAATATGATGGATATGTTATACATGATGGAACATTGAATCAATATACTCTTTTGGTATATGGGAAGAAACAAATATTGTTGCATTTGATTGAAAGTCCAGATGAAGTTAATTGTACTACTGTGAAAATCTGCATGGTGAGTGGAAAACAATTTGAAAAGGAAATGAAAAAGAATCAAGTATGTTTTGCCATAATTCTTAGAGAATCAAGTGTTGGTAGTAATGATTGAGTAGTAAAAGCTGGTAATAACCAAGTAACAACAGATAGTGATAGTTGAGTACCATAAGAAATTGTTGAATTGTTGAATGAGTATAAAGTGATTGTTGTAGAGGATATACCTAATGGTTTAACTCCTATGAGAAGCATAAGTCATTGTATGGATCTGATTCTTGGAGCTAGTTTGCCGAACAAAGCACCATATAGATTGGCACGAATGAAGAACTTAATAGACAAGTGCATGAGTTGTTGCAAAAAGGTTTGATCAAAGAAATTTTGAGTCCATGTGTTGTATCTACTATATTAGCACCTAAGAAGAATGGAGAATGGAGGATGTGTATTGATTCAAGAGCTATTAACAAGATAACATTGAAATATAGGTTTCCTATGCTGAGGATGGATGACATAATGGATTGTTTGAGTGGAGAAAAGTATTTTACCAAGATTTATTTGAAGAGTGGTTACCATTAGATTAGAATTAGAGAAGGTGATGAATGGAAGACTACTTTCAAGACAAAAGATGGTTTGTATGAATGGTTAGTTATGCCTTTCAGTTTGACTAATGCACCTAGTACTTTCATGAGGTTGATGAATGAAGTCCTTAAAAGATTTTTGGGTAAGTTTGTGATTGTTTATTTGGATGATATTCTGATATTAGGTAAGGCTAAGGAAGAACATCTTGAGCATATTAGACAAGTATTGCAACAGTTGAAAGAGGAAAAGTTGATGATTAATTTGAAAAAGTATTCTTTTATGCAAGAGGAGATTGTGTGTTTGGGATTTGTAATTTCAGCTGATGGATTGAAGATGGATCCTCAGAAGGTTAAAAAAATTTGGAATGGCCTACACCTAAGAATGTGAGTGAGGTAAGATCATTTCATGGTTTGGCTAGTTTTTACAAAAAGTTTATAAAGAATTTCAGTGTTTGTAATTCTATGATTGAGACAATGAGAGGAGATAAAAAGGAATTCAAGTGGATACATGGAGCTAATAAGAGTTTTTAGACTTTGAAACAAAAGGTTGTTGACTTACCTATATTGGCTTTGCCTGATTTCAATAAGGTATTTCAAGTTGAATGTGATGCAAGTGGTAGTGCAATTGGAGCTATATTAAGTCAAGAAGGTAAGCCTATTGCTTTCTTTAGTGAAATGTTGAATGATGCTAAAAGAAAGTATTATATGTATGATCAAGAGTTTTATGCTATTGTTCAAGCTTTGAAGTAGTGGAGACATTATTTGATTTCTAAGGGGTCTTAAAGCTTTACAATACTTGGGAAGTCAACATAAATTGAATCAGAGAATATGAAGTGGGTTGAGGACTTGTAGAATTTTACATTTGTTATTAAGCATAAGTGTGGAGCTACTAATAGAGTTGTCGATGTATTGAGTAGAAGACGTTCTTTGTTGAATAAAATGAAGGTTGAAGTTCTCGATTTTGATGAAATGAAAGAGTTGTACGATGTTGATCCTAATTTTCCTGAGGTGTGGAGAGAGTGCAGAGCACCAAATCTGACATATCACATAAGTAAGTATGATAAGTATTTCATTCAAGAAGGTATGTTGTTCAAAGGTATTTAGTTGTGTATTCCTAGAAGTTCTATGAGGTTGAATCCGATTAAGGAAAAGCATAGTGGTGGATTGGTTGGACATTTTGGAATTGATAAGACAGGGAGTTGGTTGAAAGAAAAGTATTATTGACCAAAAATGTATAAGGATGTTCAAAAATTTGTGAAGAGTTGTGGAATTTGTCAAGTTGCAAAAGAAATAAGTCAGAATACTAGTTTGTATACACCTATTGTTGTTCCTAAGAAACCTTGGAGTGACATCAGTATGGATTTTGTTCTTGGATTGCCTAAGATGGTGGAGGGGTATGATTCTATATTTGTTGTGGTGGAGATATTTTGTAAGATGGCTCATTTCATACCATGTAAGAAGACATCAGATGCTGAGCATGTTGCTAAACTTTTCTTTAAAGAGATTGTGAGATTGCATGGATTACCAAGAAGTATTATTTCTGACAGAGACAGTAAGTTTGTTGGTTATTTTTGGAAGACTTTGTGGAAGAAGATGGGTACTAAGTTGAAGTTTAGTTCTACATTCCATCCATAAATAGATGGATAGAAAAAGGTTGTGAATAGAAGCTTGGGTAATTTACCAAGATGTTTAGTTGGAGATAAGCCAAGTAATTGGGAGATGGTATTGGCACAAGCTAAGTCTGCATATAATAATTTTGTGAATAGAAGTACATGGAAGACA
The DNA here is from genome assembly GCA_028749045.1 of Cupressus sempervirens. Lineage (NCBI taxonomy): Eukaryota > Viridiplantae > Streptophyta > Pinopsida > Cupressales > Cupressaceae > Cupressus > Cupressus sempervirens. The sequence continues at coordinate 8,639,912 of CM053787.1, read as the reverse complement.
CCTTTTGATATTATTACTAGAATGAACCCTAGAGGAATATCAAATTTGAGAGATGTTGGTGAAGAAAAGAGAAGTGTTGTAGGAGGAGAATTTGCTAATTTTATGGAGTCTTTGCATAAGGAAGTGAAGTTGAGGTTGGAACAAAGTAATCAGAAGTATAAGGAGAATGCTGATAAATCCAAAAGACATCATATTTTTGCAGTTGGTGATGAGGTAATGGTTCATTTGAAGAAAGGAAGATTTCTTGTTGGAACATACAATAAGATGAAAATGAAGAAGTTTTCTCCTTGTAAGATCTTGAAGAAGTTTGACAGTGGTGATGCATATGCAGTTGAGTTACCTAATAACATGGATATATCTCCTATATTCAATGTTGCTGATTTATATAAGTATCATGAGTCAGATGTTGAAGTGGCTACACTTGATGATTATCCTAAGAAGTAGATTGAAGAAGTTGAATAGATTTTGGATCAGAGATTTGGAAAGAGTACAAGAGGAAAAGATTACTATGAGTATTTGGTGAAATGGAAGAATAGACCAAGTGAAGATGCTACATGGGTTTCTCAATTTGAGTTGGATTTAGCTCAGGCTTTGACACTTGCATAATTTAGGAGAATCATTTCTTCCAACCCTAGTTGTCTAATGTAGGAGCATCTTGGGTTTCCTTGCCAACCTACTCTTTTGTTCTTTTTGCCTATTGGTGTTGAGTGATCCTTTGGGTGCTGAGTTCTTATTGTTGCCAAGTGATCCTTTGGGTGCCGAGTTCTTGTTGGTGCTGAGTGATCCTTTGGGTGTCAAGTTTCTAGTTGATGCCAAGTGCCAGTTTCCAATTGATGTTGAGTACCAGTTTTCTAGTATGTGCTGAGTTATCTAGTGTGTGTTGAGTTGTCTGTGTTTTTGGTTCTTAGTGGGAGCCAACTTGTGTATTTAATTTTGATTGTGAATTTAATGATATGATCTTGTTTAGGGATGAGTGTTGACCATCTTGAGGTCGGCCTTTCTATTATGTAATGTTCTAGAATCTTTTGTAAGCTATTCTAGCAAGTATAAATAGAGTGCTTAGGCTTAGATTAAAGGTATAATAGAGACAACTTAGAGGATGAAGTAGAAGATGTGAACATGAAGTTGGCTTGTCTAGATTTGAATCTATTTGTAATTGGTTGTAACCCAGAAGGCCTTATAGCTAGGCATGTATGTTGTTTACTTGATGAATTAAGAAAGATATTCTTGTTCTCTCTCCTTGGTGTTGTAATTTTGTGTTGTGTTGTCTGTTGTGTACTCTGGCAGGTTGATTGGGATAGCTAGGTGTACCCTAGGCCCTGATTGTCCTACTTTCTCCTTGCATCACTAAATACCTCTAACAAGGCCACTCCTAATAGGAACCACAAATGGAGGATTTTTGGACTAATTGTGAAGAATATAATGAAGGCAAAGATGATGGTCTTGGTTCACTTTGAAATAGGTAAAAGACTTCAAGTTGTGTATCGACATATCTAATATTGAAGAGAATGAGCACAAAGATGTGATAGACCCTTTTTATTCTCAATAATTGGAACCTTTTCCTATACCTAGGGGTGAACCCACAATAATGGGTTTCACTTTAGTGGGAGGAAGAAACTTGAAAAAGTTGACAAATTTTTGCATCCCTATTTGACACATGTTCGCACGAACACATTAGACACGTTAGCGCGAACATGTACCTAGCGCATGTTTGTGCGAACATGTCATGGTATGTTCGCGCGAACATGTGCTAGGTAAATGTTCGTGCGAACATGTGCTAGGTACATGTTCGTGCGAATGTGTAGCGAGAAGATTTTCGGTGCTTAAAAACATTTTTTCCACTTTTCCAACCCCATTTTTTACGGTGATTACTGTTGATTGAGCATCTGGGTGAACGTGTGGCTTGAGGAACTTTCGTCAACATCATCTTCTTGTTTTCATTCTCCTCTTCGTTATCAGGTATTTCAAAATAATATTAAATTAATATTTTCAACATTTTTAAAGTTTTTTTTATATTATCAAAGTATATTTTAATGTTTTGAATGCATTTTTTTTTCTGTTTTTAAAACAGATTTGAATGTTATTTACATTTTTAATAGTTTTGAAAACATATTTGAATGTTATTTACGTTTTTAATAGTTTCGAAAACATATCTAAATGTTAATTTAATATTTTTATTGTTTATTTATATTAATTTAGAAAACAAAAAAAATTATATAGAAAACATTAGAAAACATTAGAAAAAATAGTAAAAAACATATAATATAAAATTTAGGAAAAACATTAGAAAACAAATTTAGAAAAAACATTACGAAAAAATTAGAGAATTTATAATTTAATATAAAATTTAGAAAAAAATCATAAAAAACATTACAAAAAAATTTGAAATTTTATAATTTAATATAAAATTTAGAAAACAAATTTATTAAAAATAGTTTAAAAAAATAGAATTTTTTAAAAAAACATTAAAATAAATTAGAAAATTTAGAAAAAACATTTTTAAAAATTAGAAAATTTAGAAAAAAATATTGCAAAAACATTACAAAATTTAGACAACAAATTTATAAAAAAAATTACAAAAATATTAGAGAATTTATAATTTAATATAAAATTTTTAAAAAATATTAAAAAATAAATTTTAAAAAAATTAGAAAAAAAATTAGAAAATTTATAATTTAGTATAAAATTTAGAAAATAATTTTTTAAAAAAAATTGCAAAAACATTAGAAAATTTAGAATTTAATATAAAATTTAGAAAAAAAATTTAGAAAAAAAATTAGAAAATTTATAATTTAATATAAATTTTTAAAAACAAATTTAGAAAAAATATTAGAAAAATGTTTTTAGAAAACAAATTTAAAAACATATTAGAAAAATATTAAAAAATTTATAGTAATATAAAATTTAGAAAATAAATTTAGAAAAATATTAGAAAAAATATTTTTAAAAAAATTAGAAAAAATATTTTTAAAAAAATTAGAAAAACATTACAAAATTTTAGAAAACAAATTTAAAAAAACATTAAAATGTGTGTGTGTGTGTGTGTGTGTGTGTGTGTGTGTGTGTGTGTGTGTGTGTGTGTGTGTGTGTGTGTGTGTGTGTGTGTGTGAATGTTAAATGTATATATGTCAAATTCACTTTAATGTCTTAATCTTAGAAGTTTAATTAAATGGCATATCTTAAGGGTCTAGATCTTGAATTGTACATGTAAAAATATAGATTAAAATATATAATTTTTTATTTTGAACATAGATGTACATGTATATTTATTCATGGTTAAAAGTAGATGTATGTACATATTTTTAATAAATTCATATTTGTATATGTATAATATGTGTATATGTTAACTATTGATCTTAATTTATCTTATAACTAATGGTAATTAACTCTATTTAATAACACGTCTTAAGGGGAGATCCTAAATTATAAATAAGAATGTAGATTAAAATGTATATTTTATTTCATAAATGTACATGTAAATATGTTCATGTGGTAGATATAGATGTACATACATATGTTTTCAATATTCATGTTTAAATGTACATATGTTATTATTTTTAATGTCTTAATAATTAGAAGTATATAAGTCACTATATAATTCAATGACATGTCTTAAGGGGAGATCCTAAATTATACATGTATAAGAATGTAGATTAATTTGCATATCTAGGTATGAATATAACATACATGTACATCCAAACCCTAACCCTAACCTAACCAAATCCTAACCCTAACCATTATCCAAACCCTAACCCTAACCTTGATCTTAAAATTTAATTTATAAACGCAATATTATAAATGATAATAAATACCCTAAATCATAATCTTGAACCAAATCATAAACTTCATATGCTAAGTTCCCTTATCCTAAATTCTTAACCATGGACTTTAATATTAACCCCTAAATTTAATGCTAGAAATTATTTAAGTTCATGTAAACCCTGAGAGTGTCATAAGGTCTTAAATCTTACCCTAAAATTGAGCCTAATTACACTAAAACCTTATTTGAAAACCTAATTAAAGCCTAACTTACATAAAATTAAAACAAGTTGACCCTAATCCTAAATTGTTAAAAATTACATTTGAGATACATGCACATACATTCAAACACATGTACATACATGAAGTATGACCCTTGTTTTAAATGATATATATGTAACCCAACTTGAAACCTAAACTTCGAAACATTATCATTTAAGAGTAATATAAATTATTTTATTAGGTACCCTTTAATTGAATTCTCTAATAATACCCCCCAAAGTATAATAAAATCTTAGAACACCAAATTATCTCTAACCATAACCAAACTCTCAATTTTAAAGTCATCTTATACTTATATGCAAATTAATCTAAGTTTGGATGTGTTACAAATTATCTAGGTCCATGATGCGTGATGTATGTTTAATTACATGTGTATAATTTTTAATGTTAAAAATAAAAAATTATGTACAATAGGAAATTTATCTCTTCATACATTTCTATAGATATGGCTTCACACGATATGCTTGATGTGGCTTCTGGTGCGACACCTGATGTAGTTCCTACTGCGGCTCCTACTGTAGCACAAGTTGATGCAGTTCCTGTTGCAGCACCTGATGTAGTTCTTGATATGGCTCCTCATGCAGCTCGTGGTGGGGCTCGTGTTGCAGCTTCTGGTAGGGCTCCTCGTGTACCTCAACATAGGGCTCATCGTGCAGCTCATGTTCCAACTCCTGGTGCGGCTCATGTTCTAGATCAGGCTGCACCTGCAGCTTCTACTAGAGGTCTTGCTGCACCACCTCCATGCATCGATTTCGATGCATCATTTGCATTTTCAGAGCATGAGGTTGCTAGACTACAACAGTCTATATTGACCTCTGATGATGGTCTTTATAGAGACATATGTACTACGATATGGAGGAGTTTACAGGATTTGACAGCTAGGTTTAGAGGTCACCATTCATTTACTCTTGCCATATTAGCTTCCATATCTAGGGAGCTTAGGGTTGAGGTTTCAAGAGATGCATCATTCGATGACGTCAAGAGGCTAGCCCCCAAAGACATCATCCAGAGAGAGTTATTTCCATCTTATGAGGGGGCACAGGGTAGGGTGAGAGGTTACAGAGTCACACGATGCAGAGACCCTATTATTGCTAGCATGATCTATCCACGATTTTTAGCTACATATGGTCGTTATCCTAATAACGACCAAATACCCCTTTATTTTGCACAACAGTTGTACGTTGAGTTCCGTATAGGGCTCAATGTCAACTACTTAGATATTCCTGATTATTGCGGACATGGGTGTGGTCGAATTGCAGATCATGACCAATACTGTAGAGTAGATCATCTGCCAGCTGTAGATCTTAGACAGTTTGTTGGACCGAGTGTTAGATTGTGGTGACTAATCAGGAAAGTACTGTACATACTTCATAATTAGTGGGGTTCGATGCCCTAAGATAAATTTTTTGGGTACTATTTGCCAATCATTTTGGTACTATTCGCCATTCGTAGATTTGCCACTAAAGTTATGGCTAATTATGGCTGACATGTTATAACCCTAAAGCAGTTTATTACTTGTATAAAAGGGTTTAAGGTTGCGTATTTTTCATTATGTTGTGATGCAAAATTGGTCCTTGCGGTGGTATTGAGCTGTAAGGGATTACAGATTGTAATCAGGTTTAATCACTGGATTGTAATAAGATTGGACTTGCTGTTCGGTGGACGTAGCCCAAGGATTGGGTGAACCACGTTAAATCTTGGTGCCTTGTGTTCATTTTTTTATGATCTATTATTTTCTATTATTGGTTATATTTGCATGTATTTTTTATTTCTATCGGTGGTTTATCCTAACAAGTGGTATCAGAGTGAGGTTGTCTTTCAATTATCCTCTGCAGGAAAGTCTCACGGTTAAGTGGGAGTCTCACGGTTGAGTGGGAGCGATGGAAAATGAAGGTAAGCTAAGGGTTGATAGGTTTAATGGGCAGAACTTCCAGTTATGGAAGATGCAAATGGAAGACTATCTATATCAGAAGGATTTATGGAAGCCGTTGGAAGGAAAAGTCAAGAATCAGGGAACTATGTCAGAGGCTGAATGGGATCTTTTGGATAGAAAGGCACTCGAAAGCATTCGGTTAAGCTTGGCACCATTAGTGGCATTTAATATTACAAAAGCAAAGACGACAAAAGATTTAATGAAAACCCTACTGACACTATATGAAAAGATCTCCGCTTCAAAAAAGTTATTTCTCATGAAGCATTTATTTAATATGAAAATGGCAGAAGGTGGATCTGTTGCAAATCATTTAAATGAGTTTAATACTATTAATAGTCAGTTATCTTCTATGGGTATCAATTTTGATGAAGAAATTAGGGCTCTCTTGATTTTGTGTTCTTTGCCTAAAAGCTGGAATGGCTTGGTAATGGCGGTGAGTAATTCTATTCCTGGATCTAGTACCCTAAAATATGATGATGTGATCGATGTTGTTTTGAGTGAGAAAACTCGTAAAAAATCCTCAGGTGGATCTACATCAAGAATCGCTTTGAATGCACAAAGCAGGGGCAGAACGACTGAGAGAGGAAGTAACTTTGGAAATCGTGGGAAATCAAGAGGAAAGTCAAAGGGGAGGAGGTCTCAATCGAGAGGACCAAATGATTGTTGGTACTATGGGAAACCAAGGTACAAAAAGAAATATTGTTGGAATCGAAAGAAAAATGAAGGAGATAAATCAGATGGAGACAAGGAGCCAAATGTGGTAAGTAACAAATCTGAAGAGGATGCTTTGCTTCTATCTTTAGAGAGTGTTGATGATTTATGGGTTTTAGATTCTGGTGCTTCATTTCATGCTACACCTCATAGAGGTTATTTTATTAATTATGTCCAAGGGGATTTTGGGCTTGTTTATTTGGGGGATAATGAACCCTGTCAGATTGTTGGAAAGGAAAAAATTAAGATTAAGTTACAGAATGGAAATCATTGGCTACTACATGAGGTAAGACATGTTCCAAGGCTGAGTAGAAATTTAATTTCAGCTGGGCAACTCAGTAATGAGGGTTGTGTAGTTACTTTTAATGATAAAAATTGGAAGGTTTCAAAAGGTTCTCTTTTAGTAGCAAAAGGTGTGAAAGTAGGCACCTTATATCTTTGTATAGGTCATATTGTTCCTACTACTTTGATTGTTTCAGGGAAAAATGAATGTTCAGGAACAATTGTTGCAGCTGAGCAGGGAGAACAAATAGCTGTTGTAGATTCTGATACAGTGTTGTGGCACAACAGACTTGGGCACATGAGTGAGAAAGGTATGAAAGTACTTCATTCAAAGAAAGTTTTACTAGGTCTAAAATGTGTTAATATGGATTTCTGTGAATGTTGTGTGTATGGAAAATGAAAGAGAGTGAATTTTGTAAAGACTGGGAAGGAAAAAAAAAAGGAGAAATTAGAGCTTGTGCATACAGATGTATGTGGACCAGCTCAGGTATCTTCCCTTGGTGGCTCTCATTATTATGTTACATTTATTGATGACGTAACTAGAAAAGTATGGGTTTATTTCCTTAGACAAAAATCTGATGTATTTCAAACTTTTAAGAAATGGAAATGCTTGGTTGGAAATGAGACTGGTAAGAAATTAAAATGTCTCAGATCTGATAATGGTGGTGAGTATTGTAGTCATGATTTTGAAGATTATTGCTCCACTAATGGTATTCATAGACAGAAAACTGTTCCAAGGACTCCATAGGAAAATGGAGTGGCTGAACGCATGAACGGGACTATAATGGAGCATGCAAGGAGCATGAGGTTGCTTACTGGGTTGTCCTTACACATGTGGGCAGAGGCTATCAATTCTGCAATATATTTTATTAATAGAGGTCCCTCTACTTCTTTGGGCTATGGTATTCCAAAGGAAGCATGGACTGGTAAGAAGGTGAGTTATTCTTTTCTCAAGACCTTTGATTGTGAAACTTTTGCTCATATAGACTCTGAAAATAGAACCAAGCTAGAAGCTAAATCAAAGAAATGTGTCTTTGTTGGATATGGCATTAATGAATTTGGTTATAGGCTTTTGGATTTTAAAAATCTTAAAATTGTTAAAAGTCAAGATGTCATATTCAATGAGAAAGTGTTGTACAAAGATCTGTTGCAACAACATGAGAATAAAGAAGATGATTATGTAGTGCTAGATGACACTCCAAAAGCTGATGTTCCAGTCGTTCCTCATGATGTGCAACAAGTGCAACAACAAATAGCACACACACCAGTGAATGTTAGACAGTCAACGAGGCAAATTAAACCTCTACATAAAATTTCTCCCTCTTTGTATTCTATTTTACTTACTGATGCTGGTGAACCTGAAAGTTATGATGAAGTTGTGTAGGTGGATACTAAGATTCAGTGGGAGTCTTCAATGAAAGATGAAATGGACTCTTTGCTACAGAATAAGACATGGGATCTATGCAAGTTGCCTGTAGGTAAAAAGGCTTTATAGAATAAGTGGGTTTATAGGTTGAAAGAAGAGGAAGGAGGTAAGAAAAGATTTAAGGCTAGTTTAGTTGTAAAAGGATTTGCACAGAAAAAGGGAATTGATTTTGATGAGATATTTTCTCCTATTGTTAAAATGACTTCTATTCCTACTATTTTAAGTCTTGTGGCAACTGAAGATTTGCATTTAGAGTAGTTGGATGTTAAAACGACCTTTCTTCATGGTGATTTGGATGAAGAAATATATATGGCCCAACCATGGGGATTTGAGGTCAAAGGTAAGGAGAACTTAGTGTGAAAATTGAAGAAAAGTTTATATGGCTTGAAGCAAGCACCTCGGCAATGGTATCTAAAATTTGACAGGTTTATGCATAAGCATGGCTATAACAGGTGTCATTTAGATTATTGTGTTTATTTTAAGAGGTTGGATGATGATAGCTACATTATTTTATGTCTATATGTTGATGATATGCTTGTAGCTGGGTCTAACATGGATCATATTAAGGGGCTGAAATGCCAGTTAGCACATGCATTTGCTATGAAGGATTTGGGGGCAGCAAAAAAAATCCTTGGTATGAAAATTTGCAGAGATAGGAAGAATAGAATATTGACACTATCTCAAGCTGATTATGTTGAGAAGGTGTTGCAATGTTTCTCTATGGAGAATGCTAAAGCTATCAACACACCTTTACCTGGTCATTTGAAATTGACTAAGGAGATGTGTCCCAAGACACATGAAGAGGAGGATAAGATGTCCAAGGTACCCTATGCTTTAGTGCTTGATGTATGCTATGGTATGCACTAGGCCAAATATTGCACATGTAGTGGGAGTCATCAGCAGGAATATGAGTCATCCAAGATTTGAGCATTGGAATGTTGTCAAGTGAATTCTCTAATATTTGAGAGGAACATCAAATAAGTGTTTACAATTTGGGGGCTCTACTACTAATTTACAGGGCTATGTTGACTTAGATTTTGTAGGTGATATTGATACCATCCAGAGTACTACAGGTTATGTCTTTACTGTTGGTGGGGTAACTGTGAGCTGAGTTTCTAGGTTACAAAAGATTAATGCTCTATCCACTACAGAGGCAGAGTATGTTGCTGCTATAGAGGTAGCCAGGGAGATGATATGGCTTCAATTCTTCTTGGAAGAATTGGGATATCCTTAGAAGGATAATTATTTGTTCATAGATAGTCAAAGTGTCATTCATCTTGCTAAGAATTCAGCTCTGCATTCTAAGACCAAACACATACAGTTGTGGTACCATTTCATTCGGTTAGTTTTGGAGGATGGATAGTTAAAGTTGGAGAAGATATACACCAATGACAATCCAGCAGATATGTTGACAAAGGTTGTAACAAGGGAGAAATTGAACTCCTCTTCAGCTTTGGTTGGTCTTTTAGACTGAACATGAATAAAAGAACAACAGAGTCCAAGGTAGTGGGAGCCCCATGTGGTAGTGGTATTGCTACAGGATCAGTCTCCAAGTAGGAGATTAATGCTTAGTGTGTAGCCTGATCAGTCCCCAAGTGGGAGATTGTTAGATTGTGGTGACTAATCAGGAAAGTATTGTACATACTTCATAATTAGTGGGGATGCCCCGAATTTTTTTTTGGTACTATTCACCATTCGTAGATTTTCCACTACAGTTATGGCTAATTATGGCCAACATGTTATAACCCTAAAGCAGTTTACTACTTGTATAAAAAGGTTTAGGGTTGGGTATTTTTCATTATGTTGTGATGCGAAATTGGTCCTTGTGGCGATATTGAGCTATAAGGGATTACGGATTGTAATCAGGTTGTAATCATTGGATTGTAATAAGATCAGACTTGTTGTTTGGTGGATGTAGCCCAGGGATTGGGTGAACCACATTAAATCTTGGTGCCTTGTGTTCATTTCTGTGTGATCTATTATTTTCTGTTATTGGTTATATTTGCATGTATTTTTTATTTCTGTTTGTGGTTTATCCTAACATCAAGGATGCCTCCTGTGATTCTTACACATGCGCCTATTGCAGATAGAGTCATCATTGCTTCCCAAACAGAAGCAATTGACACTATTGGGCACATTGCATCTGCGGCGGCTAGTATCACATCAGATTCTATTGGTCATTATCTTCATAGTCGACATCCTCGTCCACTTGGTCGACCATCTTCATAGGCATCTAGTAGCACTTCAGGTGCCTCCTCTGATGATGCATATAGAGCTGATGGGCTACCACTGCTAGGCGATATTCGTGGTCTTTTAGGACAACAGAAACATATGGATATGGCATTGTATTTTTTGGAGGATATGTTGCACTTTATTAGCTATATTTCTGATACACAGAGGATTCCAGTACATGCGGTGATGGATGTTGTTAGAAAACATCAGAGCCCTGACACAGTTCCACAGACACAGGCCACCACACCAGTGACAGATGATACACCTATTCGTAACTCACAGCATTTAGCACTAGACTCACAACACTCTACAGATGACTCGAGCATACAAGTTGGAGATGTCCATATCACAGTTGAGGGCCTTGATGATTTTGGTGAGCAGTTGCGAGGCCTATCTGAGATTGATACTAGTTCAACCCTAGGTATTTCATCATACATGGACCTATTATTCGGACCTGGCAGCACTAATTCTACACCAAATGTACCCAGCTAATTACACAGTCCACTTCACTCAGATTTACTAGCAGTTGGACATGGAGTTTTGGGCTCAGGTACATCAGTAGACGATATGATGGAGTCTGTTGATCATCCTCCACCTCCGGAGACCCAGGTACATATATAATTTATTTTTAATTTTAAATATATATGAAATTAAAAAATATGTTCATTTATTGAAAAATTTAGTTCAAATATATATGTAGATATTTAATTTAATCTTTAACTCGTAATAAATCATGTAGGCACAGGTCGCTGAGCACATGGTTACACCTACTGTTGGTTCAGAGCATCATATACATGAGAGAGATGATTCTATTGAGGCACCTGGTAGTGCTCAGGTACTTGAGTATTAAATAGTTTGTTTAAAGTTATTTAAATATTTTGAAAACTAGATATATATCTCTATATATATATATGCAAATTTGTATTTAATTTGAATGTATATGTACATGATGCACGTATGTATATATATGTTTTAAAGATAGAACTATAACACATGTATGTATATATGTATATATATATTTGCAGGGCTTGGTTGATGTGCCTCGGCGAGAGGATGTACAGGAGACTCGATCAGAGGGTCATTCTATTCGTATGCATCTTGAGGGGTCCTTCTAGTAGTAGATCATATTTATATATTTTTTGATGCATATATATTGGTGGTCCAGTTTACATGTACACGTGTATTTCAGTTCCTTGATGACATGCATGTACTTTCACTATTTATTTGATTATTGAGTATTTTAGTGTTAGATACCATCACATGTACGTATATATGACTTTTTATATTTTGCTACATATGTATATTTATTCAAGATTTATAGTTTGCATTTCAAATACATAGAGATATATTAGATCTATAGATGTTTATTCTTGAGACGTGTATATGTGTACATATGTTTATTATTTTGTGTTATAGCTATAGAACATAATCTTGAGACACGTGTGTACATGTATATCAATTATCAATTAGTAAGAAGTTAGAAAGATACATATTTCTTAAATTATCAATTACTAACCTGCTAAAGATAAATATTAGTTTTATGTGGATAAAAATATGTTAATTAGGTAAGCCAATACATTATTTTAGAGAAATTTTACAAAATATAATATTAATAAAATATATTAATTTAAACTAATTTAAAATTTAAGAGTACATGACCGTAGATGTAATAAAGTAACATTAAAATATATAATTTTTTAATAAACTGACCTAAATGATAACTATGAACTTATAATCTTACAATTTTAAAAACACATACTTTAATTTTCACTTATGAAATTCAATCTAGTTTGAAAACAAGTTGATAAATGAATTTAAATTATTAAATTCATCCATGGTACAATTAATTTAAATTATTAAATTATATAATTTTTTAATAAACTAAATTTGATAATCAATTACTAACTTGCTAAAGATAAATATTAGTTTTATGTGGATAAAAATATGTTAATTGGGTAAGCCAATACATTATTTTAGAGAACTTTTACAAAATATAATATTAAAAAATATATTAATTTAAACTAATTTAAACTTTAAGAGTACATGACCGTAGATGTAATAAAGTAACATTAAAATATATAGTTTTTTAATAAAGTGACCTAAATGATAACTATAAACTTATAATCTTACAATTTTAAAAACACATACTTTAATTTTCACTTATGAAATTCAATCTAGTTTGAAAACAAGTTGATAAATGAATTTAAATTATTAAATTCATCCATGGTACAATTAATTTAAATTATTAAATTATATAATTTTTTAATAAACTAAATTTGATAATTAAGAACTTATGATCGTACAATTAAAAACACATTTAATTCAAGATGAAATTCAATAGTTTGAAAAAAAGTTGATATTTAAGAATTATAACATAGATAATGAAATTGTGTAAGTTCGAAATTGTAACATAGATAATGAAAGTGTTGAAGTATGAAAAATGCATAGAGTGTATGCAAGACAAGAAAGCAATGTTTGAAGTATGTGATGCAATCCCTAATTTGTGTCCCAAGGAACTAATTGGTTTTGGAGTTCCTGGGAAACCTATTGGCTAGAGTTCAAAGGAAATCAATGTGTTCATGCAAGGGCCACATTTCTTCTACTATGAGAATGATGCTTTTACATCGAAGGATATTTGGAAGACAATATCCAAACAATTTAATAGTGTTGAACCAGATTTGGTGCACTGAATGTTCTTTTCAGCTTCCAGAAGAGCAAGAGGGTATGTGCATAACCTTCCAATAGAAGAGTGATTTCGAGCAGAACCTTTCCCCCCATGATTATTTAGGAAGCACTTGTGCAAATAAAAAAGTATTGGCCTTCATGGGATCAGACAACAATAAAAAAAATTCATAGACTCAAGATGATGTGGCGTTGTCCTTATTGATCAATTGAGAGTTATGATTCAGAATGCACGAGGGAAATTGCAAGATAGTGTGTAGAAATATATACTTCAAAAGTGTGAAGAGTGGAATTTGGTATGGGTGGGGCCAGGTGACCTCGTCCCTCTAGAGCTCCATGAGATAGAGCTTATATTAAAATTTGATAGAGATCACACTCGTGGAACTTCTTGTCCGACTGACCACTTGTGTTGTTTGGGTAATTCATTCCAAATAGATACAGCTACATATCATTTATCAGTCTTGAAACCATTATATCCTGATGGCATCAAAGTAATTTCTCTATTTTCTGGTATTGGTGGAGCAGAAATTGCTCTTCATCGATTTGGAATACATTTAAGTTGTGTTGTATCTATTTTAAATTATGAGTTTCCTCACATTGTGATGGAAGTGAGAGAAATAATGCACTCAAAAGCCTCAGCTAATAATTTTTCCTGATCAATGTGTAGGCTCATGTTTTTTGTAAATAACTCAACGTTAATAGACTACTTGAAAAATGGAAAAGGATTTTAACTAGAACAAAATGTTCTCTACTGATTTTAAATTGTCAAATCAAAAGATTACATACCCTAACTAAGAATACTAAAATTTTTTCATTTTCAAATTAATTTTATAAAGGTCTACAATCAGAAAATACTTTTTTTTTTTAATGAGAGTTCAATTTTCAGTCATCCAATGAATTTCTTTGAACTGACTCTAAAGTGTTTTGTCGTGGAAGCTTATCGTAATAATAATATTTATGATCTTCTTTAACAGATGGTTTTTAATTATAACTTTTGGAGGACCTCAGTGGGCTTAGAAAGTATGCGTTTTGTTTTACCATGATACAAAATCACCATATTTATTGTTTGCAACTACTTGAATTTCCTTGGAACTTTTAAAGGTGGAGTATTATTAAATTCATCCATGGTACAATTAATTTAAATTATTAAATTATATAATTTTTTAATAAATTAATGAAAATTAAGAACTTATGATTGTACAATTAATCTAAACACATTTAATTCAAGATGAAATTTAATAGTTTGAAAAGAAGTTGATATTTAAGAATTGTAACGTAGATAATTCAATAGTTTAAATTCATCCATAGTACAATTAATATTATAGTTTTTAAATAAACTAATGATAATTGAAACTCAAATATTCAAATCAAAAACACAATTTCACCAAAGTTGATATTCACAATTTCACCATAGTACAATTGAAAACACATTTCACCAAAGTTGATATTCAGATTATTATAAAATAAATCTCAAAGGTCTAATCAACCATGATGTACACTTATAACATGCAATATTTTTTCATGATTTTCACTGTCTAGTCTCCACTTGCGACGTACATGCTTAAGTTTGACTAGATGCAGACAAAGCCTTGTAGCAACGACCAGGTGGTTATATTGTAAAACTTTGTTGTTAGGTTGATAATCAGCAAAGTGTATTCCATGTTGGACTATTTTCTCTTGCTTCAAATATGTTCCCTCTATCACAACAGAACCTGTACCACATACTTAAGTGTTTTAAAATTTGACAGATATGAAGCTACCTAGATATATTTATTTATTTAAATATATATATGTGCATGTACATGTATATGTATAATTTACCTATGGGGAACAACATTCCATCACTTTCTTCAGGGTCATATAACTTTGTCCTCTCTGCAGTACATCGCAATAAATAATTACTAACACATTCATGATTTCCAGGCTCAACAATCACTGCAAAGACATCTCCTACATAACAAGTATACATGAATGCATGTATACAATATAGATAAGACAGTTGAAATCGATAATTAAATAAAAAGTTGAGATTAATTTTTATGATATTCACCCACTTTTACCAATCCAGAGATATGATTATAATCATCAAAAATCAATGGAATATCATCAAAATTTTCATCTTCTTTATCAAATGTATCGGTAACATCAAGTGGTACTAAAATCCATGCACCTGTATATCCATGTGTCTGATTGATGCATTCTTCATAGTTTTCATCAATGCAACTGTCACAAAAACATGAGTATTCTCTTGTCTTCAATGTCCAACTGCAATTATCTGTACTCATGACTGAATGTAAGGAATGTGTCTTTTCTATCCTCTTGCAACCATGCATGTTTTTTCTACTGACACCTGAAAGTTCGTTAAATTGAAAATATAGAAAAATTAAATTTAAACTTCAACAAATTCAAAAATAAAACTTAACAATAAAATTTTATAATTTAATTGTGCATAAAACTTAAACAGACGTACACATCCATACCTGTTATCTCCCAAAAGACTCTATATGGTGTTTGTTGACTCATTGTTGATGATTTCCTAACCTCATCTAATGCAAAATGAGTCTTACACCATTCAAAAACATCGTGTGCATCATTTACATGAACTCCCTGATAATTCATTTGATACTTTCGCAAAGCACGTTTGATGCAAGCTCCAACACCATCATGTTCACCTTTTCCATGGCCACTCTCAAAGAAATTCCATATGTGTTTTATATTCTCATTATGATGATATCTACACAATGCATAAAATGGTCTAGATGATTTAAACTGTGTGGCACATTCGTCAGACCAAACATAATGTTTATCAACATTTATGTTTCTTTCTTTCAAATAAGAAAAGAATGTATTAAAGCAATGTTCTACATAGTGAATGTCATGTTCTTTATCATCACTTATATAAAAATGATATTCCTTTATAATTACTCATGCTTGAACTGTACTCTGAACACCATCCAAATCTAACTGTGCATGTCTGTAAAAAAACATGTACCATAATAGTGACCTGCTTATTAAAGCAATAATCTGATTGAATTGCTTTCTGATGAATAAATGAATAGTTCTCTGCAAAATCAACAACTAATACAATTGTTCCAAGTGGAAAATTATCTCTCAGAGTTTGAAACTGTTGTGCTTGCCACTTTGCAAAAAATGTATGACAAATATAAGGTTGAATCAATTTTTTAAATTTGTCCATAAATGTTAGAACAAGAAACTCCTCTTAAACATATTCCAACTTTTTGTTTCTTTCCCCAACTTTGTTTCATTCTTGACATACTTGTAACTTTTGCAATTCAATATTTTTGTTGCATCAATATTTTCAGTTTTCAAAGGAAATAGAGCCAATTCACCACATGTTTCACATAATCCTTTGATGCAATTTATTTTACAAGTTGGATCATCTATGTTGTCACACAAAATGGATGATATAAACTCACTTCTCCTACTAGGAGGAGCAGCATGAAAACCATATGTGTCTTCTATAAACTTTCGAAATACCTGATAGTGGAGATCAAACTCAATATGATGACAACAACAAGAAGTTTCAAACACTTTGTTTGACCTCACAAAGTATGGCTTCAATTTTTCAAACAATGTTTGCCCAACTTTTACATTATGATGTTCGTTACAAAATGACACATATAACTCATGATGTGTTGTGTCCAACCAATGTTTTGTATGATGTTCATATTGACCAGGTGCAATCTTATACCTGATAACATCTCTACTATTTGATTAAGGATGAGTATTATCAATCCAAAATGGTATGACTAAATTTTTTAATAACTCTTCAATTCTATTAGAACGAGGTGCTCTACACATGATTTCCCAGTTGCCCTCCATAGTACTATCATCCACAATTAATCTTCTCTTAACATATTGTCTCATTGTTTTCCTACTAAAACCTATTTCAGATGAAATTGAAGATATTTGTCTATTTTGAGACATATTTTTACTTACAACAGACATCAACATCACTTTTCTTTCCAGAGACTTATCTTTAGTTCGAGAGTTTTTTCCTATGTTTCTCAAACCTTGTTTAACATTTTCAATCAGATCAGTTTGCATGCTAGAAAATCTTCTCTTCTTTGATGTTGTGTTTACACCTAACAATTTCAACGCCTCTTGCAATTTTTTTTGTATAAGAAAAAGTGAAAGCAACTGAGCTTGTTCAAGTGTTTCAATATTATCAAATTAAGTCATAATTTCTCTTATCTTCTTCTTCATTGACCTTCTCTTAGACAAACTTAAAGGTTGAACACTAGTTGCAAGTTTTCTCAATTTATCTACATCCATTTTAAGTAAATGATCTAAATTCTTATGAGAAATACCATACTTTACAGATTGGACAATATTTAAAAGCTCACCCATACTAGTTCCTACACCTGATCTCGACCCTTCTTTGATTTATGTTACTAGAATTTCTACAGGGACCTATCTTGAGCCTTCTCCAACATCCATTGTTTGAGATTCAATAGGGAAAGATTCTGACCTTTCTTTGACTTCTGTTATTTGAACCTCTATAGGGACTGATCTTGAACCTTCTTCAACAGTCATTGTTTGAGATTCCATAGGGAGTGTTCCTGACCTCTCTCCCATACGCACTACTTCTACTTCTGTTGAGCCTTCTTCAACATTTCTTTCACCTTGTTTAATTCGATGATAATGTGCCACAGTCTTCTGAATATTTCTTTGCTCTGCTTCATTAGATCTTTTTCTTGCATATTTATTTTGCCTTCCTTTCTTGTTTCCCATTATAAAATAAAAAATAATAATAATTTATCCCTTGCCTCAAGATAAATTTTGCACAATAACCAAATAAAAAAACCACTGTATAGATTTGTCTGTCGTTGTTGGTACTTTTAAATTGTTTCACAGAAATCAATAGAATGCAGTCATCTGCAACAAAGCATAAATATTCTTCATTATAATATGATTAAAATATGTGAGTCATAAAAATTCTTCAAGAATAAACATTATAATAAATATTCTTCAAGAATAAATTTCTGCGTAAAAGACAATGGCATCGGCTATCAAAAGAAGCAAACATAATGTTAGAAATCCCCTCTTTCGTTTGTAGCTCTCATGTCCTTCTTTCTTCTCCAAATGATGTGAGTCCTAAAATCAAGTCTTAACATCCTTTTGGGATATTTAGGAATTGGTGGTATCTCATCAAACAAGGGATTAACATTGATGTGTTCAAATGTACCTTAGATGATTTCGATGGTTGATTCTTGATGAGACCTTATAGGTGTCATTATTGCATTTGATAACTCCAAAGGTTGTGCCCTAGTGAGTGCTGGCATGATACCTCAAAATGCAGATGCAGTGGAGGGAAACTTAAATGAACTTTATGCCTCTCAAGTACATACCTAGACTACCAACTACACACTTGAAGTGTGTAGTTGATAAAAAAAGGTTGCAGTTGGTAAAATAGAGTTGCAGGGTGCCTAAAATGCAAATTTTAAATGTTTTGAATAATTTAGAGTGTTTCCTAAAGTCTTGGGATGCAATGCAAGGTGTGGAAGTGCAGATTAGGGTTCTTGAACTTAGAATGAAACACCTAATTACCAAGTGCGCCCTAAAACTATCAACTATGCCCTGAAACTACCAACTTCACCCATGAAGTGTGTAGTTGGTAAAACAGGGTTGCAATTGGTAAAAGAGGTCAAAAGTTGATAATTAAGATGTGGGTATGCAAGATATGAGTGTTTTTGAGATTTTTAAATGTTTAGAGATGTTATGCAATGTGAGGAAATCTTAAATGACATAGGGTTTTGATATGGAAAGTGCAAATGTCCTAGGGATGTTATGGAAGTGCAAATGCAAGGTGTCGTTTTGAAGGTATGCAAGATGAAGAATATGATATACAAAATGAAAGTTAGAGTTATGTTTTGGACTTGGAAAAGATGCTAAATTTAGGTGTACGCCAAGTGGACTATGCAAGGGATGGTTTCCTAGGGTTGATAATGACATTTAGGCAATGTAAAATGAGGATAGGTGATCAAAAAGACAAGTTGGTTGATCGACAATTTGATAGGGTTTGATAGTGAAAATGATGCTAGGGTTTGCAAAATGCAATATGAGGGGGATATACCATTAGGGTAATTCAAAAATGAAATTTAGGAATATGATTATGCTAATGATAGAGGTACGCATAAGGTTTTTTAAACTTAGGTGAAATCTTGACAAGGTTTTGACAATGTTTAATGTTTTGACAAGGTTTTGCAAGTTTCCAAGGTGTAAATTTGAATGTTAGCTTTTATCTTGATTATGTTTTACACACACGCAAGACACATTAAGACAAGAATAGCTATTGTTAAAAGTGAACAATCACACCACAACCTAGGCTTTAGAACTATATCCACTGAATTCTTAATTGAACCAAACTTCAACGGTGCTTATCCAGAGTGGACAACTTAGGACCTTGGCACCACAGGCTCCCCCTTACAGCACACTCACTTCTCAAGGCCACCAAGATCCACATCTCAAGGGGCATGACTTCCCAAGGGACTGTTGTCTCTACTAAGGACCACGAGAATGTAGGATGTCTTCACGAGCATGGGTGACCCCTTGAGTCAGTGGATAGAAAGGATTTTGGCCACTAAAACATGGTTTTTAGTAAGGGCATTCCATTCAGCAAGTGAGTGATAAACTTCCTTAGAAGGTCTCCTAGCCCCAAGAATTGGGGTTTGACGCACCATAGAGGTACTGGAGGAGAGCTATCACTCAACAATACTGCCAACACGACTTTCACCGTAATCAAGTTTTATATAGTGGCTGGAATGTTGACCTGGCTTTTGGCTCGTTACCACTCTGAGGTTGTCCCCTAGCATACCCAATATCGAGTATCTTGGTCCAACGCAGGCCTCCTATAAAAGTTACATGGATTTCTCTTACACCCAAGATCCACGAATGGCGAGGGGAGAGGATACATCCAATGCAACTCTTAGGGATTTAAACACTGTAGACACACTAGACAGAAAATAAAAAGTTCATTTTAAGCACCAAACAAACTATTATTTAATCTAATAAATCCACACACATGGTTTTGACAAACACACAATGGTCTTTGACAATGTCTTGCAAAACAAGCATTAGTTGTTTGTTACAATCATGTCTTTAGTCCACGATTGCCACATGCTACAAGGAGACCATTAGTAACACAATAAGAATATACATTTTTTAACACCATTAATATGTTACTAATTTTTAATTTAACTTCAATGCATCCGTCAAACAACTTCACTAATGAAAAAATAAATAAACAATTTAAATGTACAATATTTTTACCAAATTGATGCTTTCAATTTTGCGAATGAAATTCATGGCAAAGACAAACAATGCACGTCGTCAGGTTGATGGAAAATAGTTATAAAAATGGCAAATAAAAAGACAAATGTCAACTTTTTCGATTTGTTTTTGGATGCTCGCACAAACATGTTAAATTACACATGTTCGAGCGAACATGTGTCCAAACTTTTTCGATGATCGGAAAATTTTATGGCACATGTTCGCATGAACGCCATGTTTGTGCGAACATACAAAATTACAAAAATTTTCACCTCTTTTTCAGATTTTTTTTTTTTGCTCTTTTGACTTCCATAATTACAAGAGAATGATCTCCTACTGTAAAATAAAAAATGTCAAAATGTGCTGCTTGAAACAAGCTTTCCAATGACTATAATTTTAATACATAATTTAATCATTAAGACTTTCAAATATGAGTTTAACTCATTATAGGTTCATTACCGAATGACCATCAACCGACTTTGACACCTCGGGAAAATTAGTAAACTAGGTCAAATTTTTTTTGAAAAATATGGAGGAATTGGCTTATTGAGATACCTTTCTATTCAAAAAAAAAATGGTTTATGATAAATTGACTTCAAATTATCTGTGTCAAATGGAACGTATGTCTGAATTACGGTTCATGTCACTTCAAAAATTCATAAACTATAAAATATTGAACCAAATAAATCAAACCAAATGCATCCTCTGGATATTGATGTTACAAATCTAAGATGGAAAGAATTACTTCATTATCATTTCTAGAAAAAAGTTATGTGTGTCAAACGGGCTATCACTTTTTAAAATATTGAATTTTATTATGTACCACTTTTCGAAGGAGATAAAAAAATTGACATAAATAATTTTTTTTTTTAGATTAAAAAATATGGTTACAAAGTAGGAACAAAGTACTCAAAATCACTAGTTTATTTAATTTTGAAATTATTTATAGTTTTGGAGATATAGTCACTTGAACGTGATGTTTGTTGCAAAAATATTGATTTCAGTGTCAAAATTGGTCAAAAAGTGGAACCCATTATTGTGGGATCACCCCTAGGCTAGATTGGGATTCACTAGAAGAAGATGATCTTCAAGCTAGAAGACTTCATGTTATTGAAAGAGACAAAAAATGGCTGGAAAACAAAAGAAATTTGAAGTTAGGACAAGCCAGGTCAAGCTCCTTGAGAGGACCTATTGACACAAAAGTCTGCACCCTTGCCTAAGGAACTACTTCTCAGGTGACCTTGTGTAACATGGAAATGAACTCCAAGTGTGGGACTTGTGCTCTGAGGTCGAATCTCTAGAGAAGGCTAGCTTTCATACTATCAGGATGCACCTAAACTACTATTGGGAAGGAAAAGGGAGAAGGAGAACTAAAATAAAATGTAGAAAGGGAAAGGGGGGTGATGCACTAAGATAGAATGGTGGTTACGACTTTGTCCATGTATGCACAACACATCAATGAAAAGTACAAAATACACTAGTCTTGACTCTATTCTATCTCCAAGAATCCACATGCAATTTTGGCATTGGTTGAAGTGCTGAAAGGGAAGACATCTTCACATATACAACAACCATCAACAATTTGGACACAACTTACAAGCCTTGAAAACTAGAAAGCAAAACCCACCGAAATGCAAGATACATGCACAATTGACAAATGGAAAGAAGAGGTAAGGAAGGACAACTATTTCATTAATGGAAGGCAAGGAAATGTAGAGCACAGTGCTACTACAAAAAATGCACATAGAGAAGAACCCAAAAAAATTATTTACAACTTGCCTTTATAGATCAGGCATAACTCAGATCTGACTAGAAGGTTAAGCCCCAACCAAGGTGGAATCAAGTTGTAGAGAGTAGTAATGAATAAATATCATAACTAAATCTAATCATGAAATAATATCTACTATAGAAGTGACAAGAAGGACAGAAACAAATACATCCACCCATAAGAAATCAAATCCCATGAGATTTTATCATTACAATCATTAATGAGGCATGGAGATGCATAGATATCATGCAAACAAGGCCGAAGAATTTCATTCAACATTAAAGATCAATCCTTGTAATGTGTCATGGCTGCATTAAGTAAATATGCACCACTGTCAGAAAATATAATGTGGGATGGGATAACACGCAAGTTAACCTGCCTTAAAAATTATAGAATTGACCTGCATGGAATAAATTTTATTTGCCCCCAAAAGGTGTGAACCATTGATATAGATCTTCATTTGAATATAAATGGATCGGATGTTGTAGAAAAGCCTCCTCAACAAGTGAATAAAACCCAACTGTAGATCAAGATCTTCACACAATTACGGATGGTTGAGATGCATCTGTAAATATCCAAAGATGCTTCAAAATCTAACAACCATCATATCTTTGCAAGGGGCCTCAACAATGATACAAAAATATGACTACCATCTGATTAAAAGTATCCTAGCACAAGGAGGATCCACCATGTGGTATGTAATAGTTGCTCGATGCATTTCTTGAATGTTCAATTGAAGAGGCAGCAACAATTTCATTGCTTTGGAAAGAGTAAAAAAGTCATTCTACGAAATGGAAAAAATGATTGATGCAAAATGTTAATCTTGGTAGAAAATGCGTGTTAACCTATAACTCAACAAATGAAGGAATTGAACTAGCTCAACACATGAAGGAACTGAACCAACTCAGCTCATGAAGAAACTGAGTTAACATGAGATGTTAACCCAACCGAAAAGCGTGTTAACCCAGATCAAAGAATCCAGCCCATTGAAGATATTTCAAATCAATTATCAATGATGGGCTAAATGGGGGGCAATAATGGCCAACATTCTTGGTGACTTAGAGGGGATGCTTGCCTACTACGCATAGATTAGTGGCCTTAAGAAATCCATTCGGCATAAAGTCACTACCAAGAATTGATGTGTTATCCCACCTACAACTTCACAAAATTCTATAGCCAACAAAAAACAAAAACTCTAGGGAGCTCCAGGAAGCTCATAACCACTCCAAAAAAAGGAGCAAATGTGCTTGTGCACTTTTTTGGAAAGAAAAAAAAACTCCTACTTTACTATGTACAAGTACTTATAATTTTCAAAAATCAAACAAAGCCATTGACTAGCTTGTTAAAATAGTTGCTCTTCCTTACAAGTTGGTTTCTTAACCCATGCACATGGGTAGCTAAAAATGGTAGCAAGCATAACAAACATGCTACTACATGGAACACCTCTTTCCTAGTGTTGGATGCTTGGAAAAAGAAATCAACTTGTGAGGAAGGGCAACTATTTCAATAAGGTGGTCAATGGCTTTGTTTGATTTTCTACATTGTAAATATTTGTACATAGTAGAGTAGGAGTTTCCTACTTTCCAAGAAGTGTACGAGCACACTTTCTCCCTTTTCCAGAGCTCCCTGGAGTTTTTTTTTTTGCTAGTTGCAAATTTTTTTGAAGATGTAGGTGGGATAATGCGTCAATTCTTGGTAGTGACTCTATGCCCAATAGATTTCTTAAGGCCACCGGTCTATGCTTAGCAAGAAAGCATCCCCTCTGAGTCACCAAGAATGTTGGCCATTTTTGCCCCCCATTCAGCCCATCATTAATAACCAATCTAAAAGATCTTCAAAGGGTTGAATTCTTTGATGTGAGTTAACACCCTTTTTGGTCAGGTTAACATCTCATGTTAACTCAGTTTCTTCATGAGCCAAGTTGGCTCAGTTCCTTCATGTGCCGAGCTAGTTCAATTCCTTCATGTGCTGAGTTGGCTCATTTTTCCTTCATGTGCCAAGTTGCATGTTAACATGCATTTTCTGTTAGGGTTAATATTTTGTGTTAACCATTTTTGTCATTTCAAAGAATGACTTTTCTACTCTTTCCAAAGTTGAGAAATCGTTGCTGCCTCTTCAACCAAACATTCAAGAAATGCATCAACCAACTATTGCATGCCACATGGTGGATCCTCCTTGTGTTGGGTTTCTTTTAATAGGATAGTGGTCATATTTTCACATCATTTTTGGGGCCCCTTGCAAAGATACGATGGCCGTTAGATTTTGAAGTATCTTTGGATATTTACGGATGCATCTCAGTCATCCGTGGTTGTGTGATGATCTTGATCTACAATTGGGTTTTATTCACTTGTTGAGGAGACTTTTCTAAAACATCTGATTTTTTCATATTCAAATGAAGATCTACATTGATTATTCATGTCTATTGGGGGCAGGTCAGATTTATTCCACAAGGGTCAATTCTGTAATTTTCATGGCAGGTTAACTTGTGTGTTATCCTATCCCGCATTTTATTTTCATTACAATGGTGCAAATTTACTTGTTGCAGCCATCACATGTTACAAGGATTGATCTTTAATGTTGAATGACATTCTTTGGCCTTGTTTACATGATATATATGCATATCCATGCCTCATTAATTATTGTAATGATCAAATCTCATGGGATTTGATTTCTTATGGTTGGATGCATTTGTTTTGCCTTTCCTATCACTTCTATGGTAGATTGTATCTCATGATCAAATTTATTTCTGATATTCATTCATTGCTACTCTTTGCAACTTGACTCCACCTTGGTTGGGGTTTTAATGTCTAGTCAGATTTGAGTTATGCCTGATCTATTAAGGCAAGTTTTAAATATTTTTTCTGGGTTCTTCTCTATCTGCATATTTTTGTAGCAAAACTATGCTCTACATTTCCTTTCCTTCCATTAATGAAATAGTTTTCCTTCCTTACCTCTTCTTTCCATTTGTCAATTGTACATGTATCTTGCCTTTTGGTGGGTTTTTCTTTTAAGTTCTGTATGTTCTGTCCAAACTATTGATGGTTGCTCTATATGTGAAGATGTCTTTCCTTTACACACTTCAACCAGTTCCAAACCTACATGTGGATTCTTGGAGATAGAATAGAGTTGAGACTAGTGTATTTTGTACTTTTCATTATTGTGTTGTGCATACATGGACAAAGTCGTAACCACTATTCTATCTCGGTACATCACCCCCTTTTCCCTTTCTGCATTTTCTTTCGGTTCTCCTTCTCCCTTTTCCTTCCCAATAGTAGTTTAGGTGAACCCTGATAGTAAAGAAGTTGGCCTTCTCTAAAGATTTGACCTCAGAGCATAACTCCTAAACTTGTAGGTCATTTCCATGTTACACAAGGTCACTTAAGAATTAGTTCCTCAGGCAAGGGTGTAAACTTTGGTGTCAACAAGACCCACCTTGTGTTCGTGAAGAACCCATATATATTGAAGTTGTGGTTGATTATATTGTCAAAAAATTAATTGAAGCTATGGATCAAAGCAACCAACAAGCCTTAGATGGAGCTAACACTCTGGGTTCAATTTCTTCTGCAACCTCCCCTATTTTTCATATGCCTCTATCTAAGAGTAATCCTTCAACACAAAACTAGTTTGACATGTTTGTCACTATGAAAAGGAGAATAGTTCCATTGAATATCTTGGTCAAAGATATGGTTGGGAAAATTTTGGGAAAGACCCCTAAGAAAGAAGCCCAAAATAAAGACTTTTCTTGAGATTGATGAGAAAACATGGAATTGGATGGCTAATGTGTATAAACCTACCATAGATAAGAGCCTGGATGACATCATGTCCTAGGATTATACCATGAAAAAGACTATTCTCAGAGCTGTGATCAAAACCATGGACAAGATAATGTTGGATGTAGGAAACACATCAGTCACTAGTAGAATCTAGAAGGATTGGAAGGAGAAAAAGGAGCTGAAATAGTCCATTCGACTAATGACAGAATATATTCATGCAATTTAAAATACCAAGACTAAGTGTTAGAAAAATGCACTCTCTATAGTCGATGTTACTTCCCCCACAAACCAACAATTTCTCAATTAGGTAAAAAGAGATAGGTCATTTATTCGACTAATGACAGAATATATTCGTGCAATTTAAAATACCAAGACTAAGTGTTAGAATAATGCACTCTCTATAGTCGATGTTACTTCCCCCACAAACCAACAATTTCTCAATTAGGTAAAAAGAGATAGGTCATTTTCTAAAGCATTCGATGAATGGATAAAGTGTGTTGCTTCTTGCAAGTCCAATTACATCACCCCTATTTGTAAGACAAAGGTCAAAATCAATAATATAATTGTTGGAATACTTCAGAATAATTGAGAGGGGGAGTGAATTAGTTATCCAAGTTCCAAATGTACAAATAATTTTTTTTAGTACTGCAGCTTATCCTTATGCATGCATTGACCATTCAATATCTTAAACATATGCATATTGTTGTCCTATGTCAAAATAAATTTTTAGAAATGTAAACATGCAATACCACAAAATAAATCACACATTTTGACAAAAGGATTTTATGTGGAAACCCAATTTTAGAAAAACCACTAGTAATATGCTACCAATTTTCACTCTTCTGAAGTGAGCTATGTGAGGATCCAACCTTGTTAGAGGTTACAATGCACACTCTTAGATATGACCTAGTTAAAGGATTTCAATCACCCTATTAGGATTTAGCCTTGTTAGAGGACTTTAGAACATTTCATTAGACTGTCACCATGTTAAAGGAGTTACTAATGACTATTAGGTCAACCTTAATCCAAAGAATTTATCCAAACTGGTACAATTGTTAGAGAGTAACAACAAGACTTGATCTAATGACAATAATAACATGCTTGCAAATTACAAATCTCACATTTGGTACTCCATTCTACTTGGCATTCATCCTCTGCATTTCTAACAACTTGTTCACCCTTCAAGTATTCATCCTTTTAAGTCTTCTTTCTTTGTATGCCAACTAAAAACTCTTCTATTCGGCCACAATATGAAGCAACACCCTAGACTTCTTGTCTTCCTTAGGTTCTCACAAATGACAACTATTGCTTCTAGCCTATTATCTTCTTAAATAGAGAATTTAGATCTTTTTCTACTTAACCACAATCATCTATTTTAGGGTTAGGTAGGATACAATGAATCTACTAACTCTTCTATTTTATCCCTTCTAGAAACTTTCTCTACAATCCTCTTTGAAATCACCTCAAAATGGTTTATCTTGAATTCTGTGCCACCAACTCATCATAGTTTTCTTCCACACAAGTTTCACGTAATTCAAGAAATCAACTTTGTCAGCTCAAATTCATTAAATCTGTGATCTAACACATTTTATTGGCACTTGACTATTAATAACATTATGTTTTCTTAACAAACACTATTATATAATGCTTGACCTTAACACTTAGTTGCTCAACATCCACTAAGTCTTTACTGGTGCTCGACACATACTAACTTTCTACACTTGGAACCAACTAGATTTCTCTTGCTTGGCTCATACAAACTTTCTTCACTTGGCTTCCATTGTTTTCTATTAAGCCTGTAATGACTTTTCTCAGTTTGGATTGTTTTCTCGGTCAGGCTTGGTAGGTACACATTTCTTTACTTAGCCTGCTTCAAGTCTTTTCTCAAGTATCCTATCATTATAGCCTTAAGTAGGTAAGTAATACACTATATCATCAATGTCTTGCTTGGTCTTAGTGCTCCTTTTATACACCAAATAACCCAAACTTCCTCTAGGTTCTCTTGTTATCCTATCTTTTCAAATCTTCTTCATTAATCAAACAAATGATAGCATCCAGACCAAAGTAAGCAATTATCTCACAAATAAGTAGTAGGTTTGACATTAGTGACAAAATAATGATTGTTCCATGATAAGTTTCATTAATCTTCTTCACTTCAACAATCTCTTTTCAACAATAATGACTAACTTGGAGTCTAAGTTGAGCACCTAGGAAGAAGAAAAAGAAAATGGGATGAAATCATTATCCATATCACCAAGGTTCAAGAGTACAGGGTTGACAAATTTTTATCAAGAAAGTCAAACACGAACATAAGTGCTGATTTTTTGTACATATCGAAGACCAATCTAGAATGAAGAAACATGGTGATTGAGCAATGCCAAGATGAGTGTTCAGAATTGGTAAAAGAATTGGAATGCTTGAAACATATCCTTGATAATGACATCCATTGCATCAACGCCAAAATTATGGGCAATGAGGACCTACCTAACAAAGACTTAAAAGATATAGTAGATGCTTGCCAAAATAAATTAAAGTCTATGAAAGAGATAAAGGAAGTTTCAGTTGAAAATTTCTCTTTCATAGCCTGAGCAGATGCCATGATGGTCATCTGCGATGATTACTTGACGTTGCAAGACAAAAAATTGGAGCAGGTTCGTAGGGTAATCACTATTTGGCAAGTAAGGACTAAACTACTCAGTGTTCCTCAACAAAAGGAAATTACTAAGTTCAAAGAGACACACAAAGAATGGAAGGAAGATTGTGGAAATGTTCCCATGAACCAAGAGCATCAGGTTAATCCAACGAGTGCAAATGGAAATTAGATTAGCTATAGGGTGCCTTAGCCATTAGTTTATTGGATAATTTTGTCTTTGGACTGCTTTATGTTAACTCTATCAATTAGTATTTTCCAGTTACTCCATAAGGAGTTAGTTTTAAAAACCACTTTCGGCCTTGTGTGACTATATTTACTAGTTTGATCAACATTTTTGGGGTTGACTCTATGAACATATTCACAAACTAGTTATTTTTGTTACTTCTTTTGAATGTGACATTTTGCATATGGTTAATAGAAATGATATTGAATTTGTTGGTTCTAAATACTATGCTTAAATTATGCTTGAAATCCTATGATTTCTTTGGTAATCTAGGTTAATTTCATGTGGAATTGAATCTTGATTGTAATAGCTGATTTATTTTAACTTGCAAATAGCATCTAAATCATTATGTTCAGTTGATTTTCTCGGTATATATGATTTCTATTACATAAGTTTTAAGGTTTATTTATCAATCAATCTTATTGGAAGATGCTTTAACATGTTTATGAGAAAGTATTTTGAATATCTTTGGTTCTTTCGCGTTAAAAGATCACATTTCATTTTATTCTATTAAAATAAAGGAATTGCAATCTATTATTTTGGGAGGCAGTTGTGCCTTGGAACATAGAGAATTATTCATAGAGAACTCATTTGTTATGTGATGGTTTTTCTCGTTGTCAAATGTCTCATATGTAAAAAGGAAAAAATGTTACCTAACAAACAATATTTAAAATATTATTTGAAATAATTAATAAATATTTTAATTCAAAAATAATAATTAATCATGTTAAATAATAAATACCAAATTGTTTATTTTGAAATATAATTTTTACTTATAGTTAAAATATAAATTTTATTTACCAATAAATTAAATTAAACTTATGAATATGAATATAAAAATTTTATATATTTAATAATGTTTATAATAGTATTTATTTATTTTTTAATTTCTTAAAATAACTTTTCATTATTGATTTAGATTAGGTTTACCCGGTCAGTGTTAACACCTACAAGTTTTAATATTTTATATCAACATATAATAAAACATATGATTCAATGAAAAATATATGTATTCATCGTATCTTGGTTATCTAAATTAATTTTTTACATTAATTGTTGTTCATTACATTTATATAAATGATTCATTTTTAACACTAGTCTTTTTATATTTCTTATTGATTGCATATTGATGTAGAAACTCATTGAATATTTATGAAATCAACAAGCAAAGAAATTCATATCTAACTAATTGGTCCTAAAAATGCTCTATACCAATAAGAAGTTTAAGTGAATATATAAAGAAATTAAAAGCACCCCTAAGTGCAAATAATGAAAGTAAGAAAGGTAAAATGGGAAGCTTAAATAATTAAAAAAAAATTTTAAGGATTCTCAGAATAAGATATTTTTTCCTTTCTTTTTTGGTTACTCTCATTTAAAGGTTTCATGTGATTTTGAAGTTTCATGTAGAAGACAAAAAAACACAAAGGATTATGACTTTGTATCTCTAAAAGTAGTTAAATGAATCAAGGAAATAAAAAGAGGCTCAAATGTGGATAATCAATCACTATGTAAAAATCAACATAAGGAATCCACAAGATGCAAAGGAAGGAATATTTTTTGAAAACCTTAACAAGGATAGGGGCATCTGAATATAAAATCAAGAAAACTAAATTGAAAATAGATGAAAGAATTGAAATTTCTTCTAAAGAGTGTTATATCTCTTGTAGGCTATGAAAACTAGAGTATGACCCTTTTAATTTTATACTTTATATAGGACCTTGGTCCTTAACAAGAATGAAGGTTTTCTTTCTCCGTTCTTTCCTACACACACACACACACACACACACATATATACATACATACATATATGTATATACATTATGTGTGTGTGTGTGTGTGTGTGTGTGTGTGTGTGTGTGTGTGTGTGTGGGCCTTATTTCACAATTCTTCCAATTCAACTATGGATAGTAGAGTGATAGCTAACATCACTACTAAAAGTGAAGGCACCAATCAAAGGATAGAAGGTGCATCCTTGTCAGTTTTGTTCGTCTATTTGATTGATTCAGTTATAGGATCTTCCATATAGAGATTCAAATTGAAAAGTGTCTCTGTCCCAATTTTATTTGCAAAATAAAGAGGTTTAGAATCTCCTTAGAATGGTAGGGGAATAATCTGATAGTAGGGCCAGTAGATAAAAGATCTCCCGCAGAATAATCTGTTTAGGGGGAATGTTAGGGGAATAATCTGATAGTAGGATGGGACACATTTATCACCCTACCTCCATAATTAGCAACTAACTCTATCCTTCCTAGAACTTTAGTCCTCGGAACAATTATATACCCAAGCAGGGGTGCAGAGGGAATCATAGTTGTGGGAGGCCCCTACTATCTAAGCAGTTGGGTTAGGTGGGAACTAAGATATGGCCATTACCTCCCTCTATGAAATCAACAGGTTTCTCGTGCAGCCCTACTGACAAAACGTAGAAACATATGGAGCATTTTGAATGCAATTCCTTAATTGACCACTCTCCAATTCAACCTCTCGCCATAACCCAATTTAATTTGTGATCTGATCATCTGATTTTGGGATTGGTTCATTAGACCTTAGAAGCACCGGGTGGATGGTTCTTACTAAGTCTTTCTGAAAACTCATGCATTTAAAAATCTTTTTGCATGTTCACACTACTATGATGATGTAGAAGGATAAGCTTAGGAGGTTCTGAAAGATGGTTATGCCACTTTTGAGTTGACACATGGTTACGAGTGGAGAAGAAACCTAGATGATCTTCAAATGTTCAAGAGGACCTGCATGGAACTCATCTAGGAGATTAAAAAGAACATCATGTCTAAAAAGGACCGGATCTTCATGCTATCTAAAATCCAGGAGCGGACGAATATTGTGTGGTTGGAGGGATCTATGAGGTGGACTACTTGGGTTGACACCTATGATTATATCTTGCACTAGTGTTTTTGTTTCGCTTTCTCCCATTGAACTATGATTTTATTGTACATTCCGATGTAATATGTATTTGGTGAGGTTTGCCCTCTTATTTGTATTCTCCATTGAGATTGATCTAACTTTTATATCTTTTTTTGATCTTCTTATATATAATACAACAAAAACTTATTATAAAAGAAAATGCTTATAATTTTTATTACAAATATTGAAAATATAAAATTTGAAAATAATTGTTAAATTATAAAAATAATTTTAAATTTATATTAAAATGTAGTCAACTTAATTTATAAAATTATTGTTTAAATTCTTTTTAAAATATTATAAAACTATTGCTTCTTAAAAACTAGAAACTTCACATAAAAATATATTAGATTGTTTTTTTATATAAATTTAAAGTTAAAATTAAATAAAATATGTGAAAAGTAAAAGAGAGGAGAGATGATGACATGCCATAAGGTAGGAGGAGTTGAGCATCCAGCCAACGCCACCAGAATGCAATCACGATTGTAATTTCGTCTATAGTGACAAGTGCCAGGAAGGCAGATTTCGTTTTAATTGAAAGCAACCTTACATTGAATTCAAACTACAATCGTCGTTACAACTTCCACACCACAAATTTAGGCAGTTAATCAATGGAGAATAGTCTACCGGAATTTTCCACAACATGGAATAGTCACTTGTACAACTTCACCGTGCGTTTGGCGTTGGAATCGCCGAGAAGTCTTTAATTACGTGTTGACTCCGTTAAAATGGGCTTGGAGTCACAATGAACGAACAGATGTGTTTGGCCAGGTCAACCTTGGTTAAGCTACCTCCCAAGAAGGTTCAGAAACTGTGTGACATGCAAAAAGTTTACAGTGTAGTCTCCGGCTACATTGGAGCGTATAACCGCGATATTAAGTTATCTTCCCGTTTTCCAAGGGCCAATGATTTTGGACCAATTAATTGCTGGTCTTGCAGTTTTTACTACTAATAATTCGTAATCAGCATTTGTTCATCAAAATAATATAATGTGGGTGAACGGAATCCTTTTGTTTTCTTCCCTAGGAAAGAAGAGCATAACAAAGTTCAGAGTTATATTGGTTTGTCTTATTAGGAATGTTCGTAGAATAAGAATAATGCATGTTTTAAGGTTTTATAATATAATTTTTTTCTTTGACATTTTCTCTTACCCAAATCATCATCTAGATATTGTATTATACAGATTCTCAATAACTGGCGTCAGTTATTAGCTGTGTTGATTGACAGATTTTAAATGATATTTCTCTTATAGTATAAATTTTAATACTTATGTGATCAAAGATTCTAGATGCCCAAAATGTACCTACACCAACATTAATATCAAATGATGAGACATGTAATTACTGAGTTTAGCCAAAAGTCCTTACACCTCCCTTGGTGTAGAATAAATGAGCTCTTAACTATTCAATCATGTGCAAAAGTCAGGCAGACTCTTCTTTGATGTAATGTTTTTCAAGTTCATAACGTACTATGATTAGGCCAACTAGACCCAGATCTATTGCAAGCTTGCTTCTTAGGAGAATTGGAAGGGCAAGAAACTCCCTCTGCTATCAATCAGATCAATCTGGAAACAATTCTATTTAGTGTTGGATATGCTGAACATGGGACATAATATTTTCAATCAATTTCTGAAAATGGCAGATAAAAACATTGTATATCTGGACTGAAGACTTTTCCGAAATGAGATGGAGTGTTCTAGAAATAAATAACCTAAATAAAAATTTCTAGGAATTGTATTATTGCTATTGCTGAATTGCAAAATTCAAATAACCCCTACAAAAAATATGGATTACCAAATCATAAAACATAAATTATTGTTTAGAAAATAATTTAAAAATAAATCTATTTTCAAATTTTATAGATTCAATATTTTTTGTTCTACAAATTAATTTAGGGAACAAGTGGAAAGTTCTAGGCGTGGAATATTAATATTTGATCAATATATAAGTATAATACATTTTATAAAATAATATAAGATTCTACATATCAATTATAAATTATCAATATATGTTAACTTGAGAAAGTTTAGAAGCTTATATTTTGCATAATAATATTTTCATTTGTATGTTATATGGCTTTCTATTTGTTTGAGTTTCTCAACTCTCTTTAGACATTATGCAAAGGCTTACACTACTTGGATGGGTACAAGTGATTGGATGAAGGAAATTGCAACCCTTCCCATAAACCTTGCAAATGAGAAAAGGTCGAGACATACATCGCATTACCAATCCAAGTCTTTCCAAGATTCAATTGTTAGTGAAAAGAGTTAGGTTTTTTCCATGGCTAGTGTTTTGTGTTCTCAAAGTAGGATAGAGAAGGTAAAGGGAAGAGAGCATCAAAGGACATGATAATTGTCCTTTGACCCCATTGAAACCTTTATCATTGCAACTAACTAGGAAGTTATTTATTTTAAGACTGTGAGGTTATAGAATATGGTCAAGCATTCCTTCTAGCCATAGATTTTTCTAGAGCCAATTCTTACAAATCTCTTAATATTTTGATAGAAATGTATGGATAAAGTGGCAAGGCATTCAAATATCCTTTTGTGGTGTGATATGAAGAGGTCTCTTTATGTTCTTTATCGAAACACATGATATGCAAATAAATATTTTAAGAAGGTAGTTTTGGACCATTCAAAGATGCATACTATGTATCATTTCGTAGTCTCGAGAAGACATTACTAAAAATCCTTGCCCTATTATTCTCTAAGTTGTTTACAGTCAAGGATGTCTTTATTTTCTTGTGGGCTTTCATGTCCATATTTATTGCTTCATTTTGTAGGATTCTAAGTGTGAAGGAGACCAAAATCTTGGTACCAAGATGCACACGAGGATTTTGGATTCTCTATCTCTTGTTGTTGACACCATAAATGGCATTAATATTAATCTAGATAGTTTCATTCACTATTTTGTTCATTGAGTTATTAGGAGCCCTAATATATTTATTTTCATTTTTGATAAAAAGGTGTATATGAGAAGGAAATACACTAACATTAGAAGCCTAAAGTCCTACAACCCAAATGTAACATCCTAATAAGCTTGTTTAGGTGTTCAATTTATTCTTAGCCAACACCTATTTCAGTATATTTTTATTTTTCTACACATTTGAGTCCTTCAATTAATGCCCTTATTTATAGGTGTGTCATATTTAATTACAATACATGATTCCGTGTTTGAATCTAGGGAAGGCTATTTTGCCCTACACAATTGTTGACACAAATCTTATAGGACTCTCACCTCGTATCAAGCTTTGTAGGCACAAGAGGCTCTGCCCAGGCTCGACTTGTCAAGGCAGGAGAATAGCTGCAATAGCAAGTACCAATTTTCCACCCATCATTTTTGTTTTCTATTCTCACCATTTTTGCAGTGATGATGATAGGTTGGATGTTGAGGTTGAGGCAAATCTGAAAATTTCATCAAATATGAAAAACTCAAAACTCAAATAGGAATTGGTATTCTAATTCCACCTATTTAGGAGCTCATTGGTAGCGGGAATACGAGTGGAATAGGCATATGTAAAATCTTAAAATTTCAAATTCTCTGTTTGGGTGCACCAAATTGGAATTGCGAAAAATATAAAAAGAATACGTATTCCAATTTTGACACAAAAATGAACATTTGCAATTCCACCTAAATATGTGGATTTGGTATACGTATTCCTATTCCAGTTAGAAAACATAAATTTCTGGGTCTGTGAATTCCCCATCAAATTCTGGCTGAACCGAACTCAGTGAATAGGAATATGTATCCCTATTTTCTATTTCAGAATAACAATTTCGATTCATGCAGTCAAACAGACCCTTATAAGTGGAATAGAAAATACTCATTTTTAGACTAAAATTAGAATATGTATTTCTATTCTCAATTCTGCCCAACTAAACGAAAGTTTCGAACTTTTTAGAATTTACATATACCTATATGCGTATTCCAGTGTTATTCCCATGGTCAAACGGAAATCCTTGAAATGACTCGAGGAATGTTGTCTCTCCCATATCGATACTTGCTAATTTTGCCGCCACAGATAAAATTACAACTGTCCGGAAGATTTGGAAACGTTCTATGGTAGGTGCTTACCAAAGTCTTCTGCTCTTACCCAGTCAACCCTGCAGTCCGCTATTTATTTCCCGCAACATTTCATTCATTTAGCATTCGTTTTTTGAAGTACATGTCCACAAGTCATAAGAGGCGAGATTATTTCGTTCTTGCCATATTCATTGAGTAGGAAGTTTTGATCATCTAGGAAATGTTGTTGCAAATGGAAATGGATCACGGAGTTGTGGTTCGCTTTGTAATCTGTGTGTGTTTGTTGGGCATTACTTGTGCTGCAAAATGTGTTCCAGAAAAGTGTGGTTCTATGAACGTAAGCTACCCATTTTGGATTGACAATCCTGAGTGTGGATACCCTGGTTTCAAGGTCACATGTAGGAAGGATAAACGTAGTGGTATACTCGGTCCATTCTTTACTGCCTACCAAGATAATTCTACAGATGAATGGCTTCAAGGCTATTATTATGAAATTATGGAGATCGATTATACCGGTTCTCTCATCATAAATTCTTCTACCATCAAAGCCTCCTCCTGTAGTCCAAACAGTACCGAGTCAGTTTTCTTTCAGCCACCTAATGACGGGCCTTTCACTATTTCCATGTCCAACAAGTTCGTAGCTATTGGCTGCGACACAGTTGGTGCCTACAGATTTAATGATTCAGGAGAGGCGAGATGTGTATCAACATGTGACTCTCAAATTGATCCACCGTATTGCCGCAATGGCTGTTGTGAAATTACCCTTCCAGATAATTGGTCTTGGATAAATTTCACGGGTGGAGGAGTGTTCGGTTTGCGCAATAAGATTACCAACAAATATGATGACACTTGTGGCTTCTCCACCATATTGGACCCTTCCACCTTTACCATAGTCGACAATAAAACAAATCCCTTTTGGGGAGATGGCCTCAAGGCTTATTATGGTCTCCGCCTTAACTGGGGCATCGGGATTCAGAACTGTTCCACGGCCAGAGGAACTGCCCATAATTATTCATGCTCCTCCAAAGCAGAATGCATCGACTCACCTTCTGGACTAGGCCACGTGTGCAGATGCCTTCCTGGATACGAAGGAAACGGTTACTCTAATGGCACAGGTTGCACAGGTATTATCTACTTACTGAGAAACATTATTAGTATTATGTGTTCTTATTTATAATTATGTATCTTTCAAATATCAAAGCTTCTAATGATAATGGCGACGAATGTTCAGACATAGATGAATGCACTGTTAAAGGGTCGGGTTTGTGCGTTAAAGGAGAGGAAGGAGGAATATGCCATAATTTTGCAGGTTCCTACAATTGTTCGTGTGCAAAGGGATATTTGGGAGATGGCTTTCAGAATGGCACAAGATGTGTATCAAAAAGATCCAACTATCTCAAACTTGCAGCAATCATAGGTGAGAACGAATGGCGTGTATCTGTATGTTTTCAATTAAAACTAATAATTATAACAATATAGTTAAAAGAAAATCTTTGGTTGGTGAGATTTCAGGTTCTGTTTCTTCATTTGTTGGAGTTTCTCTGGTAGCTACTGGACTATTTTAGTGGCTAAGCGCGCGTCGTCTAAAACATGCGAGAGAAAAGAACTTCCGTCAGAATGGTGGGATGCAGCTGCAAGAACGCATTGCTTCCATGGGAGGAAGAAAAAGCCTCAGAATCTTTTCTGAGAGAGAGCTGGAAATAGCTTCCGACAATTTTTCTACAGAACTGGGAAGAGGTGGCTTTGCGACTGTACAAAGGAGTTCTTGTGGACGGCGTGCATGTTGCAATTAAAAAGCCGAAATCGATTTCAGATGAGTTCATCAACGAAATCATAATTCTATCTCATATTAGCCACAGGAATGTAGTGAAATTGCTGGGTTGCTGTATGGAGAGTCAATTTCCGTTGCTGGTATACGAATTTGTGCCAAATGGGACAGTTTTTCAGCATCTGCACTCGCGAGACAAGGAGTTGACATGGGAAGCAAGGCGGCAGATTGCCATTGAAACAGCAGAGGCAATAGCCTATGTGCATCTTCAAGCCTCTCAACCCATTTTTCACCGCGACATAAAATCGTCTAATATCTTGTTAGACAACACATTCACACCAAAAGTAGCAGACTTTGGTATTTCTCGGCTATGCCCTACAGAAGATAGGCACCTTAGTACCGTGATTCCATCAGGCACTCCAGGTTATGTGGATCCTGAGTTCGTGAGGAGCAACCAATTTACAGACAAGAGTGATGTTTTCAGCTTTGGTGTGGTTCTCGTGGAACTTCTCACTGGTTTGATGCCTCTGCTATCTAAAGAAGGATCTACATGTACTTTGTATGACCATTTTCTATCTACAATGAATGAGAACCGCCTCATTGAAATATTAGATCCAAAAGTGATGAGAGATGAAATCCAAGGGCAGATGGAAAATATGGCAAAGTTAGCGAAGGCGTGTCTGCTAGTGAAAGCAAAAGCGAGGCCTTCAATGAGAGAGGTAGTTGAGGAACTGGTTTGGATAAGGGCTGCCACAAAACAGCGGGGTCTTTATAGAGATGTTAGCCTTGTGGAGCATAGGGGTGATCCATTAAAGCAAAGTAGGCAGAATTATCAGTCTGTGCCGACAGCCAAGGATAGAACTGAGGATTATTACCATAGTTCTCCATCTATTACAGCGACTGCATTAATTCAGATTGAGATGTCAGATACATATGCACGATGATCAAGTCAATGGACGACAGAAGAAGCACGCAGGTATCGTACTCTTCGCATCTCTCTTTTTAAAAGTGGAAAATGGCCCTTTTCTGTCACGAGGTGAAATGAAATTACAACCAGGTATTTAATTATCTGTACACATGGTTTTTTTTTGTCAGTAGCAAAATTTACACTTGTTTATTCTTATTTTCATTCTGTCTATATGTGCAGGTACTTTGCAAACAGTAGCTACTGCTACTTTGTCATATATGTAGTGTGGAGCTACAGTTACATTTTGAAGTCTCCTATCCTAGTATTAAATATCTTGAAAAAAAAACAAGTTGTAATTTACAAATTTTAATGTAATAAACCATATGGTTTTTGAAAAAAACAAGTTGTAATTTACAAATTTAAATGTAATAAATGATATGGTTTTTAATGATCCAATGATGTTAATATAATTTATTTGTAATTTATAAATGATATGGTTTTTTATGGTCAAATGATGTTTATGTAATTTATTATATACTTGGTTTATAAAATTGCGTTTTGAGCTTCTCTTGTATATCTATATAGGATTGAAATTAAAAGAAAATTTACTAATACAAATAGTTGTGTTATATTGTAAATATGAAAAATGGTTAATTTTTTAAATATGTGAATGAATGTTATAATATTTTATTTTATTTTAAAGAAAAAATAATCTTATTGTGTTTAATAGTTAATTTAAATTTAGAAGTAATTTGTTATAATTAAATTAAGTAATGCAAATATATATTTGAATTAAAAGTAAATATTACTATTTAGTTTGAAATAATAGGTTGTTGGATTTTTGAGATTGGCCAATGAATATTTTTCTATAAAAGAATTTTGTGAAAATCAATACTACAATTTATAGCTTTATTTAATGCATTATTGTTTGGTGTCAAATTATGGAAATGAAAGTCTAACACTGCATTATTTCCATAGATCTTTAATACTCCAATAAGTTTACATTTATATAAAGGAGACTTACCAAAATAAAACCTTAGTAATTAAATACTTGGTCTCATAAAATTAGATATGAAGCATGAAATTTCTCATAGGAAATCACATATATGTTCATATGTATTGTTTGTATTTTATATATTCTTAATACATCATAACATTCTTCATGGGTCTATTAGTTAAACCGCAAGGAAGATGATATTGTACCATATGCTTTATTACATTCTTGTCAAAAATTTCTTAAGGAAAGGTAAATGGATTGCTAAAGTTATTTAATGTCTATTTAGATTAGTCTTTATTTTAAGTTTGAAATATTGATTTCATTTTGATATTTTCTATAAATAATGATCTCTTCTCATACATGTGTTGAAATCTTTAAGTGTAGTGTGGCTCTCACAATGAGAGCTCATGTATATTAAATGGAAAAATACTTGATGGATTGAATCAAAATAAAGTTACGAATATGGTAATGAATCGAAGGAAAAAAAACATTAAAATGCCAATCATTTTCCTAAAAATAGCTAGTTTGATGATTTTATTTCCTATGATAACCCTTAGCTCTAAAATTCTTAGCAAGATCTATATAAGGTATATGAAAAATAGTGAAGTATAGGAAAACATATGCTCTTGAACTAAATTTTTTGAATAACCAAGGGAATACAAGGAATGTAGATGTATTCTATACTTAAAGCCTAACAAAGCCTAGGAAGGTGGCCTTAGAGATCTCTTCAAGATAAAATGAGGGAAAATAAAAACTAAATCTAGACATAAACAAGACATTATAATTATATTCCATGTCAATTTACGAAAGAGAATTACTACATAGATTAATTGGTTTAAGTAGCTCAATTTAATGATTCAACATGATTCCTATTGAGGTTACTCTGAAACCTAGGGCATGATTGATGAGGAGGTTCATCAGAAGGCATCCTAGCATTAATTATCTAACAACCTTCTAGGTTATTTAGGCTATTTAATGGTCACTTTAGATTATAGCATTTAAAAACCAAAGAATCAAATCCCTCAAGTCACTCTTGCACAAATTAAAACCTTTAGGGATGTGATGGAGAACAAGATTGCAGTAACAGATGGATCAAGCTTCTTGTAGCAAGTGCCAAAAGATTCCAACTAGCTAATGCCAGAAGAATCTAGAGGTAATACTTCTAGAACTAGAGATATGGTTATCAAACCTAACATTTCCATGAAATTAGATATAAATTCTGAGAAGCAAGACATAAAGATACAACAATATTTCTTGTTGCTTAAGTTGTTAACAACATCCCCCCTAGGAAATACATGAATGATTGGACTCAAAATTTATGGGTCAAGAAATTATATATTTAATTCCCATATTTCAGATTGATTCAAGAAGGGTTGTTCCTTCTTTTTTGCAACCTCGACCATCAAAAAGATGTGGTAAGAAAGCAATATTGGAAAATTATGCAAAACATTTTCTATGCCCTACCTTGGACATCTGATTCATTTCTTGAGGAAATTGTTGCATTGTCTTTCCCTAGGTGGCCCTACCTTAGACACCTAATTTATTGCTTGAGGAAATTGTTGCACTATCTTTTCCTAGGTGGATTATTGTGGGGAAAAATCCTCCCTTCCTTTTGAATTTTATTCCTCGAGCCCTAACCTTGATTGGTTAAATTATTAGAATCGATTAGACTAACAACATTTTGTTAGACATGGATGGTCAAATCCTTATTTCTATTAATGTGGTAGTTGGTATCCCTGAAGTTTTAACCTTTGACATTGATGACCAATTATTTTCATGCCATATCACCTTCCTCAGAGGGTTTAATGTTTGTTTCTTGTGCAAGAAGGAAGGCCATATGAGAAAAGATTGCCCCATAATAAAATCCAAAAATAGGATGGATCAAGCTAATCAAAACACCAAGAACACCTATCCTACGATACAAAAGAGGATATTTTCCTAACTTCTAACTAGAAATTATAGAAAGAGATTGGCAAAGTTCAAGCTAAATTTGTAAATAAAGATAAAGAGGGTATTTTCATTCCAGACCATAAACCTCCAATAATTATTAGACTTCCAAATGTTGATACTCTTAACCTTTCCCTTGATGAACCCGAAGCGAAACCAAAATAGAGAACTGCTAACACCTAGCAACTTTCCCTTCAAAGGATTAGGAGTCTTTCTTCATCCAAAAGTAGGCCAAAATTAGTCATATGTGATAGTATTTGATTAGAGGAAGATATTGCCTACACATTGGGTGGGAAGAGTAGTGGGGTCGGTATTGAAGATACACCAATTATGTTACCCCTAGAGTAAGGGGATGAGAGTTTCATACCCAAAAATAGTGCTTCTAATAGCATTGGAAATAGTTTAATGGAACTTCAAGATACTTATGAAGGACTTGATAGATTATCTGATTTTGAGTTGATTGCCATCCTTGCCCACACTAACTTGGAGTCTATGGAAGTGCATCCACTAATGGATTGTAATGCCTCCTCCACTAAACCCTCCCTATTTAGTGTGGAATAAATTGTGATCCATTTTGCAATAGTTAACAAGGATGAAGGAATGAATATTGATTTGGTTCCTCTCAAAAAAAGGAGAAGACTTTTCCTTTAATGCCTACAAGCAAAAAATACAAAGCCAAGAAAGGAAAGCATCCCAATAAAAGGAGATGCACAAGAAGAGTGTAATAGCAAAAATAAAATTCCCAAGAATAGAGGGAGATCCCTAGGTTCCACAAATACCTTTAAAGAAAAAGAAAAGAAAAGAAAAACTCAACTACCAAGCTTCTTTAAAAGAT
>CM053787.1:8370000-8592500 GCA_028749045.1 Cupressus sempervirens | reverse complement strand
AATGTTAAACCCTAATCTTGACCTTAACTATGATCTACATATAAGGTTAGGGTTTAACATTTAACATTTAAGATTAGGATCTAGTATTAGGATTTGTATTCAATTCTAGAATATAAATAGGATAAGTATTATAATTTAGATTTTATAGCTAAGGTGTATATTTATGATTAAGGTTTATAATTAAGATTTATGATTAAGGTTTTATAATTAAGGTTTATATCCAGCAACTCATTAAAACACCTTAAGAAAAATGATAATTTATGAAGTTGCTTCCACCTACAAATCAGAATTAGGAGAAAATATTTTATTAATCATTGAAACTACTGAGGCTAATGTTTGGATGAGCCAAGAGTAGTTCGCAGGTGGAAGACAAGTAAGCATCCAAAAGTAATTATAAAAGATGTGATTAATGTAATACAAAGTTTTCTAATAGTAAAAAGACTTTGGTCATGATTAGAAAATGCAATTAATATAACACATTCCAACATAGAGATTTAGAGGGAAGAAAAGTTCTATTAGCAATTGATAACAATTGTTAAATGATAAGTTAAGATTTAAATGACTAAAGAAGATATTATAAATTTAAGTATTATGATTAGGATTAGGATTATTATGGTTAGGGATAGGATTCATGTATTAGAATTAAGATCTAGACTAATAGTTTGCATGAGTGGATAATATTTAGGATGAACTATAATCATAAATATAAATCAAATCATAATTCTAGCTCTAAGCTTTCATTCTAATTGTAATCTTAAGTCTCATCCTAATGCCATCTATTATATATCCTTTAAATAATAGCACCATAATAAATATCTAAAACCTAAATATAATTCTAAGTAAAACCATAATCCTAGGTAAACCTTAACATTAGTCATAATCATTATAATAATCTTAAGCTTAGCCATCATGAAAACCCTAAACATAACAAAATTTTAAACCATAACCTTGCCATAATCTTAACTTTGTTTGATCCTGATATGAACATATAATCCATAATGAGAATACAATCCCCTAATGTCACAAAATAACTGTACATAAAAATTTGATCTAGCTACTTGAATATAAAAAAGGGAAACAATTTTGGGGCAAACAACCCTAGAACACACAACACATTAGAAGTTGCATTCTTAGTCCCCTTTCCAATTTATTCATACTTTCCTTCCATAATCTTAATTATCCTGATTTTTATCTCATCTTATCCTTATATTTCTTAATGATTTTGTGTATTTCCTCACAAATTTAGTAGGCCAAATAAATGCATAAATAGTGTTGAATAACAAATCTTATAGGAGTATCAAAATATATTTTCCCTTTCTATTAGGACAGTTAGGGGTCTAGGATAGAAACATATAACTATAATATACAAGACTTTAAAAACTAAATAGAATAGGAATATAACTAGTCCAGCATTCAATATAAAATATTAATAATATAAAAATCACTACAATATTTTTGATAAATTAATTCCATTTAGGATCTAGATCAAAATCTAACAAAACAATGCTTAAAGTGTTGGGCACTTTCACATCCTTTTCCTCAATATCAAAAACATGTTCCCTTGAACTTGCATAGACAAAACAAGTTTGTATCTAAAATTAAAGCCAAATTTATATAGTTGATTTATTAATATAGTTTTTTGGAGTATTATTTTATGATTAGACTTAAATTCTATATAATGTTCAATTAGCCTTAACATTAAAGTTTACTTAAGTGTTTAACTTTATTTATTTAATTGATATGGTTTTAAAGATCTGGACATTTATATAATTGATATTTTAGATTTAAATTTTATTAAATAATAATTTTGTCATTTTTTATGTTGTTTAAACATATATGCAAATTATATTTGATGGACCTTCTGCCACCCACTCCCCCTCCCCCACCCTCGCCTCCACCCCCTCCATCTCCACCTCCACCTCCACCCCCTCCATCTCCACCTCCACCTCCACCCCCACAACCACAACCACCTAGTC
The DNA here is from genome assembly GCA_028749045.1 of Cupressus sempervirens. Lineage (NCBI taxonomy): Eukaryota > Viridiplantae > Streptophyta > Pinopsida > Cupressales > Cupressaceae > Cupressus > Cupressus sempervirens. Next base: position 8,590,524 of record CM053787.1, on the reverse strand, counting down.
CTTCTCCAGCACCCACCACAAATGATTTGCAAGAGAGCATGAGGTGTAATCTTAATGACCTCATGTGAGATATTAAGGCTATCAAGTGTGAGGTCCACCCCCTCCCCACCTACTACGCCTTGTGTATAACATGCAAGGCATCATTCACTCCATATCGCATTTGGATTGTGATATTGATTCATTTAGATTATGGAGGCAAAACATGCATGCCTTCTATTCTGATGGCTTATCATATAGAGAGGTCCATAACCTCAAAATAGGTAAAGGACATTTTACAAGATATAAGATGGGTTTGGAGATTAACGAGAAGAAGCCTCATATTTCTATTAGATGGTACACACATCCACACATAGTAGCACACTTTTGGGAGTGGTGGAAGATGGTATTTGACCACACATGCTAATCATAAGGTGCCCATGTACTTCCTTAGGAAGCTACGGGCTGATTTTGAATTGGGTTTGAAACCCAATTATTTTGATATCAAATCATTTGAGGGGGTTGGTGGAGGGATGCCTCAGGATAGTTCTGGGCAAAGTTGAGTGATAGAATAAGAAACTGTAGGTGACCTCAGCCCCTTGTACCTTTTCCTACACCTATTTTACTAGCTCCACACCATCATCGAGTAGTTTCATCTGCTCTTACCTCTTTGAGTGCCCTTTTGGGTAATTTAGTACAATAGTAGATGTAGGTGACACATGTTTGTCCACTTGGACATATTTGTACTAGCTGTGGAGGCATATGTAGAGGCCCCCAGAGCAATGTTGATGCAGCATACGATGACCATTATGTTGTGGGTGTTGATTTTGATGATGACGTATATGCTACCTATGGTGATGGTAGTGATGAGATTGATGTGTCATCATTTGTTGACCTCATGTTGGGAGAGCCTGGTGATAGTCAAGAGTAGTAGGTAAAATTTTAATTAAAATTTAAATATAAAGTACATAATTATTTACTTTCTACATACATGTGTAATTGTATTAACCATATTAATTTGTACTTTTTAAATAATAGAGGATGGATGATATTGTTCGTCCTAGGAGGTAGTATAGTCTTTTTTTCAAGATCTATAGATGTTGGCATCCTTCATATGGTATGCACTTTGAATTACACTATAAAAATGTACATTCAAACTCAAATTTAATAACATGCTCTCATATGTTCTTTTTTTCTGATTTTGTAGGGATTGTCTGCTAGTACACAATTTGATGCCAGTGCAGGTCCTGATCCAACAACCTCAAATACATACAATATGAACTTTTGACTAAAGACAAATAACTTTTACTATTTTTATGTATGTACATTATTATTAACTTATAATCTAAACAATTTTGACTCATGTATATGTTTTATGTGTTTTGATTTTATGAATAGGAGATGGATCATACTCATCCATATAGGCCTCGATATAGTTTATTTTTGTCTTCATCTTTTGATCATCGTGCTAGCATACCTATAGACATATCTGTGATATTGGCTACTACTCAAGTATGATATATATACATTTTCTTATAGTGTATAAAAAATGTAGTGTACAAATTATGTACTTTTTAGTTTATGTACTTTGCAATTATTCATGTATATATAATTTTGACTCAACATTTATGTATCAATAATTTTAGGACTATATCGCCATGAGTGTTTTTGAGATTATGGGACTTAGCTAGATGGAGGTACCTGCATCATCCTTTGAGGTCAGTATTGTGATTTATGTACATACATAGTTCATTGTGCTCTTTATCAAATTTTAAAAATGTATGTATTGCAAATTATAGGACCTCCCCACTGTTGCATTTGGTAGCTTTCATAGTACACCTCCTCCTATTACAGAGGGACACCCATCTCATGTGGTATTTTTTTTATTATGTAGTGAATATTTAATTTATTTGCAAGCTAGATTTTGAAACCCATTTCAATTAAGCATGTACATGGTGAGATGTGCCTCATCTTACATAGGATGATCCATCTACCTCACAGGGTGTCCCACATGATGAGGTAGCTCATATTACTCAGGATGATCCATCTGAGACCTCTTTGTGTGGAGTAAAGATGACATTCAATCAAATAGATTAGGTCTTTTTGGCACCTTTATATTGTGGTTTTATGACACATATTGTTTATTTTGATCAACTTTGTATTAGGACAGTTAGATGTATTATATGTATTTTTCGAGTCCATAGATCATGTTATGACATGCTAGACCGTGTACTATTTTTTTACTTCTTATCATGCTAGTGTATGTAGTACATATTATTATGTTTCATCATGTTTTAAGTATTCAAACCATTTTCTTTATTGTGACATATTTTATTCATGAACATATGAAACATTTTGTAAGTATATATATGCTATACATGAACAATTTTTTAAACTATTTATAGAGCATTAGTACTGATATCAAAAAGATTATTGGATAAATATCACATCATATTTATGCATTGAGATTCATACAAATAAAATTGACCTACTATTATAAATATTTTTCATCCTAAAAATTCAAATTTATAAAATTTAGTTAAAGATTGGATTTTTTTATGAAATGATGGATGATACCCTTCCTTTCACACATTTTCTCATCAAGGTTATGTATGTATGTTCATATCATTATGTACCTAGATGTTTCCTTGTAACTTTGACTTAGGTTTTCTTACATCCCAAGAGTCACTCTACCTAGAATGCCTATTTTTCTAGACAAGACACTTGATGTCTTATCAAGTTGTTACATTTTCTTAAATATATTTACCTATGTAATTAAATAACTTATTGAGGTAGTTTTAATGTGTCCTAATTATTCCTAATATATTCTAAGGTTTTGTAATGGGTCCTGGGGCCAATTACAATCCATTATGACCCCTTATGATGCATTAGAATCATTAACATCCCATTTGTGTGTCCTATTATAGTTAATGTGTTCTAAGGGGTCTTAATAGGCCCTAAGATTTCATGGGACCACTAAGAAACCATTATGACCCTTCATGATATATTAAGACCACAGTTTAAAATCCAAGAGGAAACATTAGGATTGATTACAACCACTTAGGAACTATTATAATGCCTTTGGACATAGTAATGTATGGTATGATGGTGAATGTGTTGAGAGGGGTTATAATTGGTTCTTATGAGTCCTAATCACCCCTAATGGATTATAAGAGTTCCTAACGGGTCCTAAAAGGTCATGGGATCACTTAAAACACATTAGAACCCCTTAAGACACATTAGGACCCATTAGGGCATATTATAACCCATTAGTGTGTCTTATACCCCTTAAGATTATCTAAGAGGCATTAATGGATTTTAATATGCTTTAAATTGTCATAATGTGCACCCTAAATGGTATTAATGGGTTTTCAAACCACATAGAACCAATTGTGATATGTTGTGAGGTACTAGGGCCACTTAGGGCACATTACTATGTCTTGCAATGGTTAATGTGTTATAAGAGGTTTTAATGGGGTCTAATGGGTCCTAATGTATGCGAATGGACCCTAATGCTTCCTAATGAGACCTAATGTGTACTAAGGGGTCCTAAAAATCCCTAACGTCCCCTTAGAACATATGACTCATTAAGGAACATTAGACCTCTAAAAGGTGTTCTACAATGACCAATATGCTCTAAAGGCTCATAATGGGTCATAATGGTTCTTAGGAGGTTGTAATTAGTCTCAAGGATTCCTAGAACCACTTAGGACCACTAAAACTCCTTAGGAAAAAAGGATTGAATAGGACACATTACAACCCTAAAGTGCATCCTACAATGATTAATGTGTTCTAAGGGTTCATAAAGTGTGTTAATGGTATGAATGGGTTCCAAGGAGTCATAATGGGTCCTAAGGTTTCTTATGACCACATATGACCCATCAAAACCTCTTGGAAACATTACAATGTACTAGGACACATTAGAAAAGATTACTTTTAGGACTACAATAACTAATGTGTTGTAAGGGGTCCTAAGAGGTGCTAATTTTTCCTAAGGTGTCCTAATGGGACCCCTTTCTAATAAATTACAAGCACTTATAACCCTCCCCATATCCCTCCCTCCCTCTCTCTCCCTCTCTTCCTCCTTCCATCCCTCTCACTTAACATGGTTAACATGGTTAAACATACATGTCAATTATCAACATAACAATAACATATAATCAATACAATGAATAATGATCTTTAAATTATCATTTACAAGTGAAGGGTTTAATGTTACAATCAATAGTAGCAAGCATGAAGCAGAGGGGAGTAGGCCAAAGCCAACAAAATAAAACACCTAAACTACTAGCAAGCATGAAGCTCACACATTATTTCTAACTAACACTAGGCACACCAAAAATATATTTACAACATATATACAAAGGTAGGAAGAAAACCCACCGCAAGGAAAAGAAAAGAGAAAAGCTCATGTGAATCCATCTGCTGGCTAGGAGAAGTAGGAGCCTATCCATATCAAGAAATCATGTCTCAATAGAGTAGCCCAATACCACTGCTTAATGACAACTCTTTCATTTTCAGACTTCAAACTGAAAGTGCACATGCATATGCTGATCCAACACTCCTTTCCAAACAACCATAACTCATCATAGCACTCTTCTTCCCTTAAGAAATGATTCTCAACATGAATCTATCTAGGTTTCACTTCAAACTAAAATTTTTGAAACGAAGAAACCTTTTCAAGAAAAGACGCACAATATCCAAAAATATTGTGACAAAGACTCACCATTTTTATATGGCATTTGATATCACAATCATCTATCAGCCATAGAGATGCCTCATCCAACATGGGATTAACCCTTGAGTATCTATTTTCTTCATTTGAGTCATCATTTAAGGAATGATCTAGCTTGAGTGATGATAAGAATGCATCTATAACTTCTTCTTCCTCATTAAGAAGAGTGTCTATCAACATACCAACTGAGTCACCACAAGGTTGGAATTCAGCTTCATACCTCTTTTCCTTAGGAAGAAAATCAATACAAGGAGTTTCATCCAAAGGAATTTTTCCTCATCTCTAGAAGAATTGAATCATCATCAAATGGGCTGACTTAAGAGAGGTCTTCTAGCTAAAGAGATAACAAGAACTTGTTTATGATTTCTTCTTCTTGATCAAGGAATGTGCCTCTCCATGCTCTAGCTAGGCTATCTGTAGGATAAGTGATAACTTCAATAGCTCTTTCTTCAATCTGATTTTTAGCATGAGGAGAAATTTTTTCTGCACATACTTTCAGCTTGTGATCATTACCATTACAAATTTCACCTTCAAACTGATTAGATCTTCCTATGAGCTGATTATGAATTTTTAAGCATGAGGAATCATTTTCATTTTTCATGAAAGTGTAGGATTCAGTCTCAGATTGTAGGTTATTCTAAATCTTTTTACAAAGAAGACTCTCCAAAGAAAAAATGACAAATATCACTTTCATCTATTTCACTAAAAGTGAAAGATTGATAATCTAGCAGCAAGTTGTCTAATTTTTCATAATTAGAAGATTCAAAAACAAGATGACCATTATTACTCTCAAAATTGAAACTTTCTAAAACTAGAGAAGAGAAAGATTTAGAGACACCTTCGTTAATACTTCCTTGAGTACCATTTTTAGAAACAACATTAACAATAAGGTTTGTTGTTGCACTATTTTCAAAGTGAAAAGATTTCATAATAGTGTCTTTTTCAGCATTCATATTCAAAGAGCCAATGTTCTCACAATCTTTCATGAGTTTTAAAAGTTCAACTTCTGACAAAGCATTACTAGAAAGCATTTCAATGGAATTCTTATGAAAAGAATGATCACCATGCTCTTCTACTGGAAAACTTTCTACATGAGATGAAGAAAGATCTTTAGGCAAGATTTCATCATTATTGCTTACCCTTTCTCCATTATTGGCACATATATTCTCATCCATTGAAATTGGATCAGCATGACACTAGAGTAACTCTAGCTATACTTCTCGGTCATTCATGACAAGGTGATTTAAGTACATGGGTGAAACTGAGATAACTAGAGCTTCATCATCATCCACCTCCAAATGCTTCTTTAATTGAGCCACTCTCTCCTCAATTTCTTGCAAGTTTTTCAACTTGTGAAATCTCGCACAGAGAATTTTCCATAGTAGCCAAGACAAGTCATCATCTTCAAGGCTTATATTATTTCAGATAGCTTGAGAAATAATTTCTTTAAAGCTATCCACAAAGTCATGTAACACTTTATCATCTTTTTGATAAAGTTCTAGGAGAGATGGATCTGGCCTTGAACTTCTCATGACTTTTGTATTTGGCATGGTCTTCATATAGAGTCACCAATCTCCTACGCATGGAGATAATTATAAAACTAAGGAAGAAAATGTTAGGCACTTTCACTTCAGGAAATCCAGTAGAGTCATCATAACAATCTGTTAGTGAAAACATTGTGCTCCAAGAAAATACATGAAAATTAACTCTAAATGCCCAAATAAGAAGACTAATTAGCACTAATAGTTGGGTCACTTCACTATTGAAAGAGTGTAAATGCCCTCTGAATTTATTTGGGTACAGTTCCCCATATATGATCTACAATGAATTAAATATGGATGTTTTTAACCAGAAAGCACAAAAGGTTTAGAAACATCTACCTGTAAACACAAAGTAGATGCATAAACTTAGTGACTAAAAAGAAAACAAAAGCAAAGAACAAAAAATGACACAAGGTTCATTTGCTCAGACACTGCATCATGAAGAAAAAGAACACAAAGAAAGTATCTTCCATCCTCTTGAGGAAACGAGGAATCAAAGTTGTTGAAGATATCTTCAAATGATAACATAATTAGGAAACAATGACATTGAAATGTATTTCAGAAAAAACTGGAAACAACACAAAGATTGTGATCAGTTTGAGGAAACTGCCCCAAAATCAAATTTTTGACATGCAATTATCCTCCAATTTCCCTTCTCTAAAGTGTAAAAGGTAACAAAGATCCTATTACACATTTGCAATCAAAATCACTCTCCAAAAGAAAAACTGAAACTCTTTTCTCTTGCATTACATTTAAAACAAGATTTCTCCCTTTTTCAACACACAGTTTAGAAATGAACTCTGTCCTCTCTTTCTCACAAGAAATGGAACAAATCTGAAAAAAAAAAGACTCCCCCCTTGCTGTAGCACACAATTTGCAGTCATGGGAAGAAATAGTGGAACCCCCTTGATTGATTTTGCCATCTTATTTATCTTTTTTCTATCGATAGTTGATCAGTTATGATAACTGATTCTCCCATGAGTGCCTTCCTTTACCTTTTGTCTCTTGACATATAAATAATGTCTCAACTTTTAATAAACTTCAAACATTATGTGCTTGGGATAAGGATATCATAAAAAAATAATTTTTCCCCCTTTATGGTTTAGTTGCCAAAATATTTTAAAATTTGTGGCCACCTAGCAATTCTTGACACCTTGACATATATTAAAAATCCAATTGTCTTAGCAATATCACAGACCCAAGGATGTTGTCTTCTACACATTAGGATGCAACTATCCTTATGTTCCCCACTCCTTCATATGCTATGGTGCAGGCTTGTTCATGGAGTTCTCTTAGATCTCCAGTGAAGCCTTGTTTTAGAAATTTGTCCTTCATTGAGCCTCCCGCCATAACAACTAGGAATGTTAAGACTGTGACCAAAGCCATATGCCATTTGAGCAAGAATCTTTCATCTTAATCAAGTCAACCCGTGGATAGCAGGCATGACTCATACCTTTTGATAGTTTAGTTCTGTCATCTTAATTTAACATCAACTAAACTTGGCCATCTTCTTTTCTTGCAGGCCGTGTGTTGAGTTAGAGCCATGATTTTGGTGAAGAGCAGTGAGTTGAAATGTCATCGTGATAATGGTAAGTCGATAGATCTTTTTTTTGGATCCCATGAATATGTTTACCTGAACGCGTGGGTTAACTACTCCATGGTGGTACAAAACTTTGTAACCCCAAAGCTTGGTGGTGATTTCCCACGGTTATGAGTTTTCCTTGCATAGCTATGAATTAGTTTAGCTTTCAATGTGAAAGCAAATAAAGTGCCCGTAAGAATTTTCGGTGAAGATTGGGAAGATGCTACTGTAACCATTCTTCTTAACGCGACTCCATTCCCCCAAATTTCTTACCTGAGGATTTGCACTCGAAGTGATTTCTTTAGCCATTGTCATCCTTTCAATTAACTTGGGAAATTGCTTCATCAAATCAACCTCGACTCCCATTTTCTCTAAAGATCCTTGCATGCCTGCCAACTGCATTTATCATGCGCAAGGGGTTTTATCTTATCTTGATTCAACAATGACTGAATCTTCTTTAAATTTGGGTCTGTCTGAATGATTAGAATTATAGATCAGAGGTAAATTTAAAGACTTTAAACCACGAGCGAAGAGATTGTGAATTCAATGTACGATGGCATGTTTAGGAGAACAAATTGTTCACTGATGGTGCTATATCATAGGTTTTGGGGCACATAATTTTTAGCAAGAGGATCTGCTCCTTTAAATATGATCCTCGGGTCCTTCAAATGCTCACGATGTTAGCTAGTGCATTTTTCTTTAAGAAAGAGACACTGTGCTCGGGCATTTTGGAGAATCAACTGATATCATTGAAATTGGAACTCAAAGCGTATGACCCGACTCTGTCCATCTCGTAGTGATCATTCTTTGTATATGAGGGATTCTAATTGTCGTATATATGAATTGAATAGTGTGCATTCATCACACTAAAACAAAAGCTCATGTGCCCAATCTATGGAGTCTGGTATTTATGGAATCGGGGTGTTATCACATTAGATTGTGTGATCTAATCAAATCATTCTGCCTGCGACTTATATGATCCAATTGCTGTCGGGTGATATTTGGGAATTTATCTCTGAACCGTGAATCTTATGGAAATAGCTTAAACTTATGAATCTTTGGGATTCGGTGCAACTAAGAACTGGTACTTCTTATTGAATTGATCTCCATATTTTCGAACCTGTAATATTGCACATCTTGGAAACAATTACTCGAACACATCTATTGTGCTATATCAAACCAATATCAAACCAACGAGCCCGTAGAATCATTTAAAATTGATCATTATAATCTTTCATCTTTGAGCCTTCTAACTTGTATATCATCTTTGAATTATTATCAGAATGAGCAGAGCATTTTAAACTTTCCTGAACATCTAACTTAACTCTCAAAAAGAGTCTGGGAGAAATGCATCAAGTCATTCTGAACCCAATTTGAGTATCCCTCTAAAATACTGAACTGAGGCTTGAATTTTCCGAACCAAAGTGGATCAGAAGTCTTGAACCTAAACCATTGAATCGGGACTCAGCTCGAAAACTGAACATGAATTCTAAACTTTGTTTGAACTGAACCTGCAAGATGGACCATTTGAACCACCAAACCACTTCGAACTACTTTGAACTTTAGTTCAAAGCGGTTCAGAACCATAAATTAAAAATTTTAACATCCGGGTCCATATTGGGTACCAACACCAAGCTAGAGAAGAAATAAGGCAATTGGTCAAGGGGAGTGAACAACAGGATGTTTTTGTTAGAATATATAGTCCACTGATACAACTGAGAGTGGAGGGGGGTGAATAAGTTATCCAACTATTATCACAATTATTAACCTTAAAAAACTTATCCATATGAGTAATATAAATTAAAATCATAACAAGATACTCATACATAATAACACCAGATATATTAACTAGAGAAACCCATGATCATAGAGAAAACCTTGGTGGGGATGGTACCCACAAGATGATGTATAAGTATTGCTTGTTAGAAGATGGACCGTATTAGGAGTTTATGAATACTTTTAGCACATATGAGTCCCTGTTAGGAGTTATGCCAATGCTGTTAGGAGTTGTGGAAGACATTTAGACCCACTACCCAAACATCTTCAAGGGCATGACCAATGAACCCACTATCCAAATGATCTGTATATTATTCCTTGCAAAATAATATAATTGTATTGTATTGTTCCTTCCTCTTCCTTTGTCCTCTCAACTGAATTTTTTCTCTATCTGATCTTGCAACCAAATCACAAATCTTGCATCTAGTAATCCCTTAGATCACTTACACGCATTTAGTTAGCACTCTACTTCTTTTTTCACTTCACACTTCTTGCAACAATGGATACACTCCTCAATCTTTACAAACAAGGAAAACATATTTCCTTTAAACCATATCTTCATAATAATTTCTTCAATTGACCTTGAGGCTTTCACAATTAATTATAATAAGATAATTAATTAATTACAATTACAATAGCATTGTTGGCTCATAGTCTATATAAAAATTCACACATGTGATACTAGGGCTTGCACACTCATTGATGTCATCATCTCACTGTCCTTTGTAACTGCCTAACTACACATTTTCTTACTACCTCTTAGATGTAATCTAGCAAAAAACATCACTAATTGCTTTCCCAATACTCTCTCTGAACTATTCTTTGTAAATTAGGTACAACTTCCATACATCTTTGACTTAGATTTTGTACACTTAATCACATAATCAGGACACTATTCCAAACATTTCCATAGTTGCACATTGCCAGACAATCAAACCATTATTTGTACCATCAACATCATTGTTTGTTACTCAGCTAGTCTTTAAAGAAACCATGCTATGTTGACATCAATGATAAATGCAGTCATAAATGCAACATGTCAATACTCTCCAATGCCCAGGATACTCCCCCAATGTAGTATCAATAGCATTCATGCTAAAAATTTCTCCCTTTAGCATTGATGGTAACATATATGAAAAACGTCTAAGTTCCAAGAATACCAAACAGTTTTCAACTACTACTACTAACCATCATCAGTTTTCCATATGCTAAAAGAATCTCAAAACAATAAGTGCATACTCCTTCTTCTTAGACATCAATTGTTTACTTCTCACTAAACAATACACAATACAATATATGCATATTCCTGCTTCCTTTCATGAATCCTTCTGAATCTCTCTAAAGAGATATTTCTCCCCATTACCTTAGGAGTTTTGCTCCCCCAGAACCTAGGAAATATTTTTCATGCATATTCTCCCCATTGACATCAATGTCAAGGGTCTCAATCTCAATGTTACAACATACCAATTGTTAAATACCAATTGCTAATATGTTGCACCAAGTCTTCAACCAGCTCAATTTTCTAAAGACATTGTTCAACACCAAACACCAAGAGTCCTCAATGAGTCAGATCATAATAGATACTCCCTGATATAGGAAGCATAAACATTCAGTTGAGTCCAACAATAGTTCTTTGTACCACTAGACTGATGTACCCTTTGCATCATCTACTCAAAAGTAGGTAGAGGCATAATCCCAAGCATGTCTCTCAATTACTCAAATGTATCTTTAGGAAAAAGGTTTCATAAAGATATCTTTAATCTAATCTTTAGTACTTGCATACTCCAATCTGATCTCCTTTTCTACTACTTTCTCTCTTAGTCCATGATACTTAAAAGACATATGTTTAGTCTTAGAATGTAACACATGATTCTTAGACATAGTCATTGTACTTGGTTATCATAGTAAATGATAATAGGTTCTTCAAACTCAATTTTGATGTCCTTCAACATTTTCTTCATCCACATAACTTGATTATAGTTATTTTCTATTGCAACATACTCTGCCTCAGGGTACAAGCACAAACCTCTGTTACCTTTTATAAAGGAAAAGCGATATCAAAATTTAAACTCTTCAACTTTAATGACATAAAAGTGGCATTTTTGTTTAGAAGTTGAAGGTGATGTAAACTAATGAAATGTGTAAAATTGGATGAATTTTATGTTTTTAACTTTTTTTAAAAAAATTGAGTGAAAATTTTATTTATCTTAAAAAAATTTAAGTCTATTTTTTTAATTTTTAAAAATACTAAAAATATAGAGTTTTTTCCCCATCAAACAAATATATGCAAATGTTCATATTTTGGTTTGATTTTGGAATATGTTAGAGGTGACATGTATACCTAGTGCACCAAAAAATAAAATTTGAAATTTGGCAAATATTTTTCAAGTTATAATTGGTTAAAGTCAAAGTCATCAGAAACTGACAATTTTTTTCTCCCGTCAAACTTTTTCCATCAAATCTACATATTTTTTAAAACAAATTACATATTCTTGAAGAAGACTCTCTCCTCTAGTGTAACATTAAAAAATAATAATTTTTTAACATGATTTACTATTTGTTTCTTATTTTTGAATAGACATCTTCTTGAATCTTAAGATACCTACTTGTAATATTTTTAGATTATAACATATTATACATAATCAAAATAAAAAATAAATTATATGATCATAATCGTGACTTTGAGACCGAAAAAATTATATTTTTATTTTTTAAAAGAACTTCAATTTAGTATGTCAAATTGGCCTTCAAAGTGATATTTTTACATAATTTCTATTTTTTTCTTGTGTGGCTACCACCTAGGATGCCACACAGACAGTTTCAATCAGAATTGTTTTAGCTGTAACTGTTTCAGCCGGACCTATTGCAGTTGAAACCCCTATCGGCTAATTAAACTACAAGTAGTTAATGTCATTGTTTGATATAAAATAAAATTTATTTTTCTTTTTAAAAAAATATACAAAACAATGAAAATTGGAAGAGGATTTTCAAAAGACAATTAATTTTGAAGCAATTTTCAACAACTATTCTTTGGATTTAATCAAAATTGCAAAGGATCAAATATTTTGAAGGTTCTTTTTCCCATCTATTTATTTTTATTTTTATGTATTCTATATTGAAGCATTAGCTGATATTTATTGAAATCTATATTTATTTATTTTTGTTTCTATAGATTAAAGTACTCAATGGGTAGTAAAAAGAAAAGGTCAAGGAAATATGATAGAATAAGAGATGACAAAATGAAAGGTCATACAAAACATAATCAAAAGCAACCTACTAAAATTTCTAAACAGGATGAGATTCATGAAGAAAATGAAAGTAATGAAGAGAAAGAAATTGACAGTTCTACTAATAGAGACAAATTAGAAGGCATAAAAAATTTGATGGATTTGGATGAAAAACTACTTTTTAACCAAATTCCATCTAAAGATATGACAAATGATAACACTATTAGAAAGCATTGTCAGAACATGTGGGATGAATATTTCAAGGATAAAAGTATATTTGGACACGCACAATTATTTGTCAAGTTATTTGGGAGAAAAGATATGAGACGTATTTTGGAGTTGTTGGGTGTTGATAATAGGAAAAGCCATGCACATAATATTAATAAAACAATAGTTAAAAACTTGCAAAATGCTTATAACAAAATTGACAACACAACTCAAGGAGGTGACACATAGAAAATAGGTACGTGAAATTTATGATGTACTACATATATCTAGAAGAATTGTCTAAAGACACATCAAGAGGAGAAATATGCTAGATGATAAAATTGAGAATAACTGGGTGAATATTTGTAGAGTTCCTCGAAAAGATAGAATTTCTAAAGATGTAAAAAGACAAGTTATTGAATTTTGGACCCCACATTCTCGTGCTTCTTCCAATAGGTGCGATACTATACAAATTAAAGATCAAGAGATAGGGGCCAAAATTGAACATCCAAAACATTTCATAGACATAACTCAAAGTGAAATATTTCAAACATTCAATCAAGAATTTTCAAATGTCAAAATATGTCAAAGAATGTTTGAGAGTTTGTGTCCTTCCTTTGTATGCATAAATAAGATGCATGAAACTTGTTGTTGTACAAATCATGTTGAATTTGGTCTACACTTGCAATCATTTTAAAAAGTTATGGTAGTACTTGATCCTAATTTGATCATTCCTAGCAGTACAACACAATTTGTGAAGTCCATGTTATGTGATAAATTAGAAGATTAAGATGAATTCAAAGTGTAATGTATCAAAAATCAACGAGAAGATTATGGAAATTTAAGAATTTTTTTTGAAATTATGCAAGTTGAGAATATTAATGAATCCATGCTAGTTTCATGGATGAGATATGAATATGAGACATACCAAAATAAGATAGGAGATGAATCCAGAAAAATTGTATTGAAGGAGAGTGAATTGCATTATGATGAGTTCATGACCAAGTTTCATCCATTGATATATCCACATATCCAACATTGTCATGGTGCACGATGGCAAGCTAAATAGTTTCGTGATTTCAAAAATTATTTTCCACCTAGTTGTATACTTTTGGTTGTACATTTTTTTGAGAATTATACATTTGCACCTCATATAGAGCTTCAAGGGAAATATTATCATTCTAAAAAAGTTGCGATATTTGTGCAAGTGACCTATAGACATGCACAATTTAAGGTGGATTAGATAGAAAGGTTAGATGAAAATGAATGCATCATCATCGAAGAGGTTCATTTCTATATTAGTGATTATAGATTTCATGATAGGAGTTATGTCGCTCATTGTTTTGCAATGTTCTCTGAAGATCTCAAAAATCATGGAATAAATGTTTCAAAGCACTGGATTTGGTCTGATGGATGTGCAAGTTAGTATACATGAACTAACATATATATTTAACTTTATTTTAACTTATATTTATTTGGACATGTCTATTTCGATTTGATATATGTACATGGATAATTGTAGATACTTATCATGTTTCATGTTCACAAGACATTCAAATTTGCAAAAGCATTTAATTGATTAGCAATGCAACATGCTAGAACCAATGTTAGGTTTTTATGGAATTTCTTTGAAAGTGGACATAGAAAAGGGGAGCATGATGGAGCAGGAGCATGTATAAAATGTGTGCTTCGACAACATGAACTTGGAGGTAAATATATGCATTTTCTATGTGCATGTTTAAAACTCTAGTAGCATATATTTTAAATTATATATATATATATATATATATATATTCTATGTACATACAAGGAATAAGATAGAGAGTGCAAATCAAATTGTTGAATGGTGCAAAGTTCACTTTGCTACTCGAGATATTGAATACAATAAGTGTTACTTTTGGGAGGTGAAAGGTGAACTAAGTTATATTTATTTTTAATGTATTTTTCAAATAAAGTTGAGCTTTTAATTAAATATTTATTTTAAAATATGACAATTTTTTTTTTTTTTTTTGTAATAGATATAGATCAATCTAATCCTTACAATTGTCAAACAATTCCTAGTATTAGAAGTTTACATCAAGTGATGACTACAGGAAACCATAAACCTCCATTAATTAAAGTAAGAGAGAAAACATGTTTTTGTGATGACTACATTAAGGACAATCTAGTGAGTGCATGTGAAAATATTGTGAATGGCTATGTTTCACATTGGGATTTGAAGGAGATAGTTAGAAAGCCTCCTTTTGAAGATTTTGATATTGACATTGACATTCATGATCCTGTATATTCAATTTATTATGAGTGCATTTCTGATTTAGTTATGGCAAGTTTTTGTGCATATATACATATATATAAATTAATATACATGTATATTCATTTTAAAATTAATTTATATTTATCTATATGTTTATATACATGCGGGAGATATTTTTGCAGTTCAAGCCTTACCAGATAATGCAAAAAATGTGGACTATCATCTTTTAAGATGCACAAAAGCAAAACACAAGTTGCTAGAAGGAACTATAGATGCTGATCAACAGTCATATCCAATTGGATTAGTTGTTATTGAAGGGACATATTATCAACAAACAAGGATACCTGATAGTGGTATTGAATTTATTGAATACAAGCCTGGAGGAAATGTTTTACATTATAGTAACCATGTTAAAGCAACCAAATTACAATTTGAAGCAATATAAAGAAAAGGACATCATGGAAATCAAAAGTGGAAATTGCTTATTGAAGAACATGAAAAACTTCTAGAGATAATAAAAACTATAGAGGATCCTAACAATACATTGTTTGTGGAGCTCTAGTTTACCTATGTACTTATTGTGGAGCTCTAGTTTAGCTATGTTTGTATAGCTCTTATACTTTCATATTTAATAGTGACAGGATATTTGTTTTATAAATTTTTGTACGTTGGATCATTTATCTTGGATATGCAAAATTAGACATGTTTTGTTTTTCTTATTTAAATTCGACATGGATATCTCATTGAAGACCACCTCTTAGGACCTCCCCTTAAGACAATCTCTTAGGACCTCCCCTCAAGACCACCTATTAGAACATCCCCTTAGTATCACCTTTTACCTGACCTCTCCTTAAGATAACCCCTTTAGGATTTGTATGTATTTATACGTACATTTTTTATGTTTTCTTACATATGTTTGTTAATGTTGTTATGTATTTATGTACATATAATATCTATATGTTCTTATATGATACATTCTTTATGTTTGTATATAATCGTTATGTTCTTGTATGTATTAACTTTTATTAATTAAATATTGTAACATGCATTCTTTAGGTCATACTCTTTATATCTTATATTCTATGTTACATATTACGTGTTATATTTTATTAATTAAATGTTGTTAATTATACTTAATTAGGACATGTCATTAAATATAGTTAATTATACCTAGATTAAATATAGTTAATTATAGTTAATTAAGACATGTCATTAAAATAGTTAATTAAACTTAAATTAAGGTGCATTAAAAATAGTAACATATACATAAACATGAATATTGAAAACATATACATGTATTAACTTCTATTAATTAAATGTTGTAACATGCATTCTTTAGGTGATTGTAGTCTTTATATGTTCTTATGTACATTTATGTGTTATATTCTTACTTATACATTAATCTAGACATTCTTATAACATATTAATTTTAGGATCTCCCCTTAAGTCATGTTATTAAATATAGTTAATTATATACTTAGATTTTAAGACATTAAAAATAATAACATATACATTTAAACATGATTAATTAAAACATACATGTCTACATTTAACATGAACACATTTACATACATCTATGAAATAAAATATACATTAACCTACAATCTTATGTATAATTTAGGATCACCCTTTAAGACATGTCATTAAATATAGTTAATTACACTTAGATTAAGGCATTAAGATGAATAACTATGTATACATGTAAACTTGAATATTGAAAACATGAATATAAGGCATTAAGATGAATAACATATACAGAAACATGAATAACACATACATAAACATGAAAGATTAAGACATTAAAAATATTAAAAGATCAATAAGATACATGTGTACATTAAAAGATCAATAGCATACATGTACATATATCTGGAGAATAATGTACCCATATCAAATGTATAAAAATAGATCATGTATCAAATGTTTGGAAATAACATATATAAAACATCAAAATCTCCATAAAAAAATGTATCTGAAAATAACATATAAAACATCAAAGTGTCCATATAAAATATATGTATCTATAAATAACACATAAAACATCAAGTTTTCCATATAAATATGTATCTAGACATAACATGTGTGTAATAAAATAAAAGGCCACATATGATAATTAGCTACATCCCCCTCCTGATCCTGGTTGTCCCCAAAAGGGTCTATCAGTTGCATCTAAACCCTATGTCAAATGATAACTTGGACCATTTAATTATGTACACATAAATTATATCAATATCTACATGTATATATATTAAATTGTAACATACCTAGGACTCATGATGTGTACGATTTGTCGATGTCTACAGATTAGAAAAATGTAACATACTATCCTTCAAACCCTTTAACACACACACACACACACAAATTTAAACATATAGACATATTATTTACCATAATTAAAATAAATTTAAACATATAGAGATATTTACCATAGCATCATGTAATGCTTTGCCAATTTGACTAATATCTGAATCATGCATTGAAAAAATACTATCAGCATCCAAGTCAATAGTGCGGGCCTGATCTGAAAGCATGGAGGTAAATAGACCAGGTTGTCTAGCAGTGACATCCTGAGTGGGGGGGTAGGCGGGGTGCTATAGGGTCCTGAGTAGCTAGGGTTGGTGTCGTAGCCTTGGCCTATGTAGTAGCAGGAGCAATAGAAGGTGCAGGAATGTCCTCTTGCCTCCATGAATCCTCTAGGACTACTATACATGAAAAACTATGGCTAATCTGAGAGCTCATCTCACAAAGTAGAATCCCTATGACTGTAGATAATGCTCAATATGCATCTAAAAGATCAAATGCTAAATATGATCTTAAATGATGTAATGCATCCACCTTTAAGATTGTAGAAACGTTTAGTGGAGAAGGTATGTCTACTACTCCATAATCATCATCAACAGGTGCGCTAGATGATGCAGCTATGGGAGTAGTACCTTGAGACTGTAGCATATATCTACCACACCGATCAAAAGAAATCTCGTGTAACTGTGTGGCAATGGTGGCGATGGTCGAACAAATCTATGTCCTGATTGTGTCATCAAGAACACTCTCACCTGCAACAACCATCTGTGGACCTCTCGACATAACCAAAAGGTTTGGATCCACCATTACCTATTTGTTAACAGGCGCAAGAGTGTCTACGGGTCTAAATCTATCAAAAAGTCTCCCCCAACCCTACCCAACATGCCCTGGATAATCTGTATAGTCAACATCATAGTGTATGTTGGCTCCTAATTTAACAGAGTTTAAAAAACCAAGTATGCAAATCAAGAATGCATCTATGGGTTGCTATCTCCAATAATGGATGCAATTCACCAAGAAACTAGGCCAACTATAAGGCTTTGACACTTCTTCTACTTCAGGCTCTGCAAAACCTAGGTGGGTGAACCTCTTTATATCTGACTATGTGACTAGTGCAGCAAGCATAATTAGGATCTAGAATAGCAGATGAAACCCCTAATTCTTCTATACTTAACTAAGAAACCACAAGCATGAAATAGCTAAGAACATGACTCATGAAATTGGTAAGCTAAGTGTGGGTTAAAATTTGAATAACTTTCAACATGAAAGGGGAAATGTTTGATTAATGATGTTGATTCAACACAACCTCAAATATGTAGCAGTATAACAAGTAATCCTATAACTGATTAGTGCCTAATCTATTGGGTAATTCCATGAATTCAATAGATACATCTATGATATCAAGACATATTTCATATATCCAGAAAAAAAATCTATCTAATCACCTTGTGATTTAGACATCAGTGTTCATTCAGATTTCATTCTCAGAAAATATCATTCTCAACATAACCAGCAACCCTGTCAAACACATCAAGCATTTACTTGGCACTTTGTTCCAATAGAAAAATACATCAGACATACAACCTAAAGGGGAAGCAAATGGATCTCAGATCTTTGTTCCAAGAGCACATAAGACTATAGATTACTGAGATAGGAGATGAGAATCAGAATGAAGCTAACGAAATGCTTGCTCACTTGTATTGATTTCCTTGATACTATAAACTCAGATGCATGAAATTAAAATATGAAACAACCTAACATATCAGAACTATCTGTATTATCTTCACTACTGTTGTTCACATAAGAGAATTATGCTGAAAGAATGGTGTGTCAGTATTGGGAATACATCAAAACTAGAACCAAAACCCTGGTATCACAGTAATGTGCAAATTTTCTCTAAAGAACTGGAACATGTACAAAGAGTGAGAAAGAGAATGATATAGGAAGAAGGAATTCTCGGATCTATTCAATTATTGAAATCAAAATTTTCAAGTTTATGACTAAAACGTGTACAGAGATATCTTTTTAAATTTAAAACTCCTATTCTACCCTTCAATCAATTGGGCAAAGCCACTTGTCAATCTTTGATTGGCTCTGACCATCCAACCGGTGCCACATGTCACTTTTTGATTGGCCATTGGTACCCAAGAAGGACCCACATACACCTTGCTAGATTTCCTAAAAATTTTGGCAACTCGTCATGTCTCTCTCCAAAATTTCTCATCATTTTTCGGTGGTGACATGGCAACCACCAAGTTATGGAAACTTTTTTGACCAATTCCTCTATCCACATCATCGCCACCTCAACTAGACATGTCAACAGTCGCCAAGTCATTGTGGTTATCCCATGAATAACTCTACTTGGCGAGATAATGAGGACTGCACGATCTACCACGTGGTGACATCTCCTAAGTCTGGATCCACATCAACATATTTGTCCAGAGGTTCGTTCAAAATTTATGACATCATTGTTGATGTCATCTTCAGTTGTCATTGGTCGTCAATAGGCCCCACACATTCTTCATGCCTTTCAAAAGGTTGTGTCTTTTAAGATATGTGATTGTTTGTTTGAAGTTACATTTAAACTATTTTGAAAAATGTCACATCCCCAATGTGGGATTAAATGTCTCAAATGTACTGTTGCCACCTTCCTTTTTAATTCCTCATGGTTGGGCTCTCTTTTTATTCTTTGGACTACAAATTCTTTACATTACGTGAGCTTCCAACTTGCCTCCTCTTTTTTCTTTAGATGTCCTCTACCCATGGCTTCTTGCAGGCTTTACCTCTTAAGGCATGCAAGCTTCTTTGTGGGCAATTGGGAATTAGGAATGAAAAGTTTATTTAGTAGAAAATAGAAAATGTTTAAACACATTGACTTGGGTCCAACAACTTAAACTTTAATATTTTTCATCCTCCATACGAAAATCTACCCAGCCATAATGGGATTTCCTTTTGTTTTGGTATTGGGTGGCTTTCTTTGCTTAATTCACTCACAAAACTTCCACCAAAGAAGGATTGGAAAATGTCAAATGGATCATGGCCACTACCCCAAGACATTAAAGTAAGTCAAGCCACTTAGAATGACTCCACTAGAACCTTACATTCAGATCCATGACAACTTTATTTATTAAGATTAGGTAAAATTCCTCTCTTCACCTCCAAAACATCAAAACCAAATGGTGATTCTTACCAATTTCTATCAATTTCAACTGACATTTCTAGAGAAAATTGTCTAATATATATAGGGGTTACAGACTACTCTGTAGGATTCAACACTCTCTCATCAATTGGAAGATATTAGTCGAACTCAAAAGTGGGTTCGGCTAAAAAAAAATTGTTTTCAAACAAATTGAACTGGAAAACTGATTTATTCACCATCTGATACTCACTAGAATTAATTTCAAGCATTAATTGATCATTAAAACTCATTTTATCACTTCTTGTCTGCAAATTGAGAATTTGTGTCTAGAGGCCTGCTAGCTGGCCTTAAAAACTGGCTCAATCAAGCAATTAGGCCATGAAAATTGGCATGAGCGTTCAATCCTACACACTCTACCATACTGCAAATTCTCAACCCATGATGAATTCAAACTCAAAATATTTTAATTTTCGAACATCCATACTTCAATTATCCTGCAGGCAAACAATGTTAAAAACATATAAACTGGGATTGGTTTCAACATTATAGAACTGGGTTATTGATCACTTGGGGTTCTAAAAACTAAGATATAGGTTCTTTGCCATGAGAAGAATATAATTCTATAGTTTGGGCTCATAAAAAATCACAGGATGCATTTGGCGAATTTCTAAAAATAGGCACTTAGAAATTTTAATTGGAAAATGTGCCAAAAAGTGGTCTTTGGTAAATAGACAGACATACCAAAGTATGCAGATGGATTCATCATGACTTAAGAATTGGCATACTTCTAGGATTTTTAGGAGACAACACAATGGTAAAATCCATTTAGGCCTACCAATCATAGGATCAAAGTTATAATGTGCCGAACAGGGGTATGGATCAATCAAGATACCTTAGCCGTAATAAAACAATGTAAACTGGGTATTTAACCATGTTAGCAAACTAACCAAATGGATTCATCATGCTCTCAAAATTGGCACATACGAAGTGTCAACCCCTAGAATACAATGAAAAAATAATTTCTTCATTTGGGTCAACTAGGTCAAAGATATCATTGGTCGAACATGGCTTCCCAGAATTGTGAACTACACAAATGCACAAAACAATAAATGACCAACTTTGAGAGGTTCAAAACCTAGTCAAATGGATTTGAAATGACTTAAAACTTGGAATCTAGTTTCTTTGGTATGGACACTAAGCACTCCCAAAGTGGTGGGTCATGATACATTCCTAGGTAAAAGATATTCAAAGACAAACTGGGCCTCCTGTTGCTATTTGACACTTGGGCCAAATTGCAAGTTTTGACACTAGCTCAAAATGAGACTTCACTGAATGATTCAGGATGGCAAAATAACATTGTGGATCACATGCATACATCAAATGAAAGGTGTTAAGCCACTCAAACACCATCTAGCCCTCAAACTGACAACCGACTACATACTCATAAAAAGCACTTTAGGGCATTGATTCTTCAAAATTTTCAATATGTGACTGAAAATTGACCATGCAATTTTCAGTCCCAATAGTGGCTCTATCTGGGGATGCATGTCCCTTGCAGGCATGCCAAGGATTTAGATCTCTGGAAGAAGTAGACCACTCATAACAACTTCTCTCTTGCACAACTTTATTGAAAATAGAAAAAGACCTGCCACTACTATATACAAGCGATGACCCCGGGCCACCAAACTTCAACATAAACCTTTACCTTTGTCAAAAACTTGATTCTTATCTGAACATGCATGAGGTAAGCTAGAAACATTATTCATATCAGTCTTGCCAATCAAATCAACATTCTGAAACAACTCATTCAGCAAAACTGAATCTAAACCTTGACTTTCACAATTCATATAAAAATTTGATTTACTCTCCACAACTCGCACATCATGAAAGTTCTTATCAGCATGCTCACACTTATCAGACTGAAACTGAAACTCTTCTTTATTAGACAAATCATGCATGCTATCAATCTTGAATATGATTGCATCATATTCAACATGGGGAAAAGGATCACTCATACCTTCAAATTGTGTTTCCTTACGCATAACCGAAGGATACTCAAATGAACACTTTGACTTGTATTCACAATGTCATCTGTATCAAAATCTGAAACTAATCCATAATCTTCAAATGGTTCTTCACAATCAGCAAATGAATCAGTCATATTAAAACATTCATCATAAAAATTCTTGCAAGGTGCAGGCAGATTTTCAATAACCGTCTCATCAAACACCTTATTATCATAATCAATTGTAATCTCATCAATACTTTCATCATCACACTCAAAAGAGGAACCATCTGACCTCTTAAAACAGTAAGATAAAGTATCAGTATTAAGATCATTCTAAACTAAATCTGAAAGTTCCATGTCTTCTTCGAACTAGGGGTTAATAACTCCATGCAGTGATCCTTGTTGAACATCCTGACAAAAGATGGGCTGATTGTCATCACAATCTTCATCATATAAAGCATTATCATACACTTTGAAACCATTACCCAATGTATTGTCACAAACACTTGCAGCATATGAAGAAAAATTAGAACTACATGAAGACTCATTTTCTTCTCCATCAACAGAGCATATAAAAATTAAATCAATGCTTTTCTCATTGTCTTCATCAAGGTAACTCAAATGTCTCATAAACCAATCATCATTAAGTGCTGATGTAGTAACTTCAAAATCATTAGTATAATGTCAGTTACTACTACATCTATCTTCAAGATATTTATCTACAAAACCTTCAACCTTAAGCTGACTTGCATAATTCTAAACTAGAAATTCATTTTCAGATTTAGGAACATTACTCATACCTTTACTTACGTAAGAGTACTTACTTATATAATTACTTTCTTCTTCCCAATTTACATCTGGTTTACATGAAGATGAACATACATTAGCATTGTCCTCTTCTTGATTTGAGTAACAACTCTCATCATCAGCTTCATATGAAACCTCTTGATTATACACTGGATTAGCAACTTCATCATTATCATTTGACACATCAGTTCTAGCCTCTTTGTCCTAATACTGAGATGAACACCTTTCCTCTTCATGACTGGTTATGTTTTCAACACAATGCTGATCATCAATAGAAGAATGAACAATTGAATTTATACCTTGTATATGTAACTGATTAGTTGAAGTGATCTTATCATCTACTGCTATAACATTAGAAACACATGCACTATTTTCAACAAGGAAAGAATCTACTCCTATTTCTAACAAAGAATCTTTAGCTACACATGTTTTTAACTCTAAAATTTCAGCAAAATCTTTTACAACAGCAAGGGTATGCCTTCTTATAAATCCATACTTGAGATTGCATTCAATATCCATTGCAATTTCAAAAGCTTGATATAGACTTTGTGTTTGTTTATCCCTTAGTAAGAAACCCATCTTCTGGCCCAAGGCACCCAAATAAATAAGTAAACAAATTTGATCATGGGGCCTACAATTTTCAGAGATATCCATTAATGTCTTATAAAATCTGCTATTAAATCTTGGGATCAATTCATCTTGTTCAATTTGAATTTCCATAAATCGATCCAACATTAGTTTTACATCTACCCACCCATCAAAGTGTTCAATGAAGGACAAACTTAACTCATCCCGTGAAGAAATTAAAGCTATAGGCAAGCATGTGAACCAATTTATTTCATCGTCTTTCAAGGTCTACACAAACAACCTCATCCATAGATGTTCATGACACACACCACAGTCATACATCAAGTCAAAAAAAACTTGGACATGGTTCTTTGCTGATTGGGACTGGTTCCTATCAAACTTTGGCAAGTACCCTCTTATTCCATCAGGGATCTCATTTGAGAAACCAGGTATGCCATTATAACAAAATGGCACGTATCCTTTGATAAAAGTGTTCACATGAACATCCATTGCTGGTTGCAACCTTTGTACTTATACTTTTGGTAATTTTCAAAACCAGTAACAGGAAATCTATGCAATTATAAGTAACCTTCTCTTATCACTTAACTAATCTAACATTCTTCACACATCTGTCCTTCTTTTAATGACAAAATTATTTAATAAGGACCATGTGAACACACAAAATACTGAACAGGGAATACCTGGACTGTCTTTGTTGAATGGTGTCGTTCAAGTTACATCTAACTCAAATCTGAAACAAAGCTTCACATCTCAAGTTCTTTTAAACACAGAGTCGCCACCTTCTTATAGAGGACATGAATTTACTCACTGATCTTTTAATGAAAAATCACTAGATTATGAGCATTCCTCACAGCAAAGTCACACATATTTTCAATGACATTTAATGAACAAAAAACTCTAGGTAATATACTTTAAAATATGAAGACAACTTTCAGATTATTACACTTATGAGACTCTTCCCCAAATTGACAATAGCAAGCAGAGTTGTCATTTTGTTGGCTATTGATTTAACATAGTTTAAGAAAATAAGTATGCAAGGCAAGAATGCATCTATGGGCTGCTATCTCCAATAGTGGACACAATTCACCAAGAACCTGGGCCAACTATAAGGCTTTGACCCTTCTTCTACTTCAGGCTTTGCAAAACCTAGGCGGGTGAACCTCTTTAGATCTGACTATGTGACTAGTGTAACAAGCATAATCAGGATCTAGAATAGGAAATGAAACCCCTAATCCTTCTATGCTTAACTGAGAAATCACAAGCATGAAATAGCTAAGAACATGACTCATGAAATTGGTAAGCTAAGTGCAAGTTAAACTTTGAATAAATTTCAACATGAAAGGGCAAACGTTTGATTAATGATGTTGATTCAACACAACCTCAAATATGCAACAGTATAACAAGTGATCCTATAACTAATTAGTGCCTAATCCATTGGGAAATTCCATGAATTCTATACATACATCTATGATATCAGGACATATTTCATATACCCAGACATCAAATCTATCTAATCACCTTGTGATTCAGACATCAGTGTTCATTCAGACCTCATTCTCACAAAATATCCTTCTCAACATAACCAACAACCTAGTCAAACACATCAAGCATTTACTTGGCACTTTGTTCCAATAGCAAAATACATCAGACATACAACCTGAAGGGGAAGCAAATGGATCTTAGATCTTTATTCCAAGAGCACATAAGACTACATATTATTGAGATAGGAGATGAGAATTAGAATGAAAGTAATGAAATGGTTGCTCACTTTTATTGATTTCCTTGAAACTATACATTCAGATGCATGAAATTAAAACATGAAATAACCTAACATATTTGAACTATTTGTATTATCTACACTACTACTGTTCACATAAGAGAATTATGCTGAAAGAATGGTGTGTCAGTATTGGGAATACATCAAAACTAAAACCAAAACCCTAGAATCACAGTAATGTACAAATTTTCTCCAAAGAACTCGAAACTGTACAAAGAGTGAGAAAGAGAATGATATAGGAAGAAGGAATTCCTAGATCTACACCGCATCTGACATGTGTCCACTTGAAATTTCCCTTCTTTGCAATGAAAAGACTCTCTCTAGTCTCTCTCTTTCATAGGTGAATAAAATCCTTGATCAACTTGCCTCTCAAAGACATCAAGTGATTCAGAAACTTGATGATGAAAGAATGTAACTAATT
Organism: Cupressus sempervirens; assembly: GCA_028749045.1. Lineage (NCBI taxonomy): Eukaryota > Viridiplantae > Streptophyta > Pinopsida > Cupressales > Cupressaceae > Cupressus > Cupressus sempervirens. Next base: position 8,564,185 of record CM053787.1, on the reverse strand, counting down.
TTGGATATTAAAATGCACTCAAAGTTAAACATGAAAATCAAATAAATGACCTTTAAGTCAATTTTTATCACTTTCATTCTTCACCAAGCCTTTACATTTTCATTCTAACCACTTCTAATCATCAATGACAAATTTTTCTCATTCCACTAAGAATGCCCCAAAAATCACAAACTGACATATAGCACAAAATGGTGAATACCTGTGTACAATCTGACCTCAAAATCGGAAATTGTGTCTCTTCCTAGTTCCAGTGGTATATTGGAGCACCTATTTTGGATAAAACTTGCTCCACTTATGCCCATTTGAAAATCGAGCTCCCATTTATAGCTCTGTAATTAAAAGAATAAAATTGAATTTTTTTAAATATTCAATTATTGAAAACAAATTTTTAAAGTTTATGACTGAAATGTGCACAAAGATATCTTTTTTATTTTAAAACTCTTGTTCTACCCTTCAATCAATCGGGCAATGCCACTTGTCAATCTCTAATTGGCTTAGATCATCCAACCGGTGCCACATGGCACTTTGTGATTGGCCATTGGTACCTAAGTGGGACCCACATAAACCCTACTAAATTTCTTGAAATTTTTGGCAACTCGCCATGTTGCTCGCCAAAATTTCTCATCATTTTTCGGTGGCGACATGGAAACCACTAGATTCTGGCTACTTTTTTGGCCAATTCCTCTGTCCACATCATCGCCACCTCAATCTGACACATCAGCAATCACCAAGTCACTGTGGTTATCCTATGAGCAACTCTTCTTGGCAAAATAATGAGGACCACACGATCTACCACGTGGTAACATCTCCTGAGTTCGGATCCACATCAGCATATTTGTTTGGAGGTTCGTTCAAAGTTTATGACATCATTGCTAATGTCATCTTAAGCTATCATTGGCCGTCGACAGGCCCCACACATTCTTCATGCCTTTCAAAAGGCTGTGTCTTTTAAGACATATGATTGTTTGTTTGAAGTTGCATTTAAACTATTTTGAAAAACGTCACATCCCCAATGTGGGATTAAACATTTCAAATGTACTATTATCAACTTCCTTTTTAATTCCTCACGCTTTGGCTCTCTTTTGATGCTTTGGACTATGAATTATTGACATTGAATGAGCTTCAAATTTACCTCCTCTTTTTCTTCAGACTTCCTCTACCCATGGCTTCTCGCAGTCTTTACCTGTTAAGGTGTTCATGCTTCTTTGTCGATAGCTAGGAATTAGGAATGAAAAGTTTTTTTAATAAAAAATAAAAAATGTTTGACTTGGGTCCAACAACTTAAACTTTAATATTTTTTAGCCTCCATGCAAAAATCTACCTAGCTATAATGGGATTTCCTTTTGTTTTGGTATTGGGCAGCTTTCTTTGCTGAATTCACTCACAAAACTTCCACCAAAGAAGGATTGGAAAATGTCAAATGGATCATGGCCACCACCCCAAGACATTAAAGTAAGTCAAGCCACATAGAATGACTCCACTAGAACCTTACATTTTGATCCATGACAACTGTATTCATTATGATCAGGTCAAATTCCTCTCTTCACCTCTAGTGGAAATAGAAATGTTTTCTTAACATCAAAACCAAATGTTGATTCTTGCCAATTTCTATCAATTTCAACTGAATTTTCAGTATCAGATTGCCTAATATATATAGGGGTTGTAGATTTCTCTGTAGGATTCAACACTCTCTCATCAATTGGAAGATATTAGTCAGACCCAAAAGAGGGTCCGACTAAAAAAAATTCATTTTCAAACAACTCAAACTGGAAAAATTATTTATTCACCATCTAATACTCACTGGAATTAATTTCAAGCATTAATTGATCATTAAAACTCATTTTATCACTTCTTATCTACAAACTGAGAATTTGTGTCTGGAGGCCTGCCAGCTAGCCTTAAAAACTAACTCAATCAAGCAACCAGGCCATGAAAATTGGCATGAGCATTCAATCCTACACACTCTACCATACTATAAATTCTCAACCCATGGCGAATTCCCAGTCAAAAGATTTTAATTTTCGAACATCCATACTTCAATTATCCTGCAGGCAAACAATGTTAAAAAACATAAATTGGGCTCCGATTCAACATTATAAAACTGGGTTATTGATCACTTGGGGTTCTGAAAACCAGGATATAGGTTCTTTTCCATGAGGAGAATATAATTTTCTGGTTTGGGCTCATGAAGAATCAAAAGACGCATTTGGCAAATTTCTAAAAATAGGCACTTGGAAATTTTAACTGGGAAATGTGCCAAAAAGTGGTTTTTGGTAAATAGACAGACATAAGAAAGTATGCAGATGGATTTGTCATGACTTGAGAATTGGCATAATTCAAGGATTTTTAGGAGACAATGTGATGGTACAATCCATTTAGGCTTAGCAATCATAGGATCAAAGTTATAATGTACCAAATAGGGGTACAAATCAATCAGGATACCTTACCCATAACAAAACAATGTAAACTGGGTTTTTAATTATGTTAGCAAACTGACCAAATGGATTTTTCATACTCTCAAAATTGGAACATACAAAGTGTTTAAACCCTAGAATACAATGCAAAAATAATTTCTTAATTTGGGTCAATTGGGTCAAAGATATCATTGGCCGAACAAGGCTTCCCAGAATTATGAACAACTACACATGCAAAAAATATTAAATGACCAAATTTGAGGGGTTTGAAACCTACTCAAACGGATTCAAAATGACTTGAAACTTGGAATATAGGTTCTCTGGTATGGAAACTAAGCACTCCCAAAGTGGTGGGTCATGACACATTCCTGGGCCTCTTGTTGCTATTTGACACTTGGGCAAAATTGCGAGTTTTGACACTAGCTCAAAATGAGACTTCACTAAATGATTCGGGATGGCAAAATAACATTGTGGATCACATGCATACATCAAATGAAAGATGTTAAGCCACAAAAACACCATCTAGCCCTCAAATTGACAACCAACTACATACTCATTAAAAGCACTTTAGGGCATTGATTCTTCAAAATTTTCAATATGTGACTAAAAATTGACCATGTAATTTTCAGTCCCAACAGTGTAAATGAAATTTTGCAAACAATTGTTTGCAAAAATATAGAGGGAACTCATCCTTCTATGGCCATCTATGATGAGTGGCCAACCAACGAGGATACATGAATGTTGCAACGAGCTAATCAATACACTTTGTCGCAGGGTAGTTTCTAACTCTGCGATGATCTGCATAGGATGGAAACATGGTTTTCACCATGCCGGTGGAAACCTCAGTGTCAATCTGGCTATACTTCATAGTGTCAGTGACACTATGAGATAAAGAAGAATAAAATGTCTCAATTCTCATATCATCAAAAGGGTTGTATGATTCAATGGTCTAAATCATACGAAACGACTCCTCTCGCATCGTTGTGATCTTCTCCCTATTAGGGAGGGTGGTAGAAGAGGAAAGCTAGGTGTCCAAAACCTACATAGCATGAGATAATCTTGCAATTGTATCTCTGAATAACTACTGTCTATCTTGAGTGGAGGAGGTAGATTTGTGTGTTGTACCTGACTCAACACTTTGACCCCCTCCACGGACACTAGCATCCCCTGAGGATGCAAGAGCACGATCCCTAGAAGTAGATGCCATAATGTATATATGTATATAAATATGAGGATATGAATGTGAAGCTACAAATTTGATAAATATCAAGAGATCTACACATGCATATATATACAAATATAAACATACAAGTGTATAAATTAAAATAATTAAAAGTTAAATTTAATTTGAAACACATGTACATATAAATACACAACATTAAATGTATGACTTGTTATTCAATCATGTAACATGTATGTATTTTTAAACAAATTATCTTAGAGACCATATCTAATGTACATTGTAATGTGCTCATGCAAATGTGAAAAATAAATATTCATACATGTACATGTATATGCGATAAAAAAAAATAAAAATTTCTTGATTAAATTATAACTAAGTGTACACATGTATATGCAATAAAAAAATATAATTCTTGACTAAATTCTAGATTTTGATGTAAATGCTTTGATGATTATGGGGAGTGTAGATGAGAGTTAGGAAATAGGGATAGAAAAATTAGTAAACTTAAACAAATAAACTACATGATGAGGTGATCTAGGTAAGCCAATAATACATGGATTAAGTCTAAGTTATTAGGGAGTGTGTTAATTAGTATTGTAGTTATTACTTAATCAAAACTATATTTGTTGCTAGATATGTAAATGAGTTTAGGTAGCAAATGTTAGTTTACAATTTAGAACTCATGACTTAATTTAGTAGTTTGAATTAGAGTTAAGAATGTTAATAAAGTAAATGGGATATAGTTTTATTAAGGTTGATAGTAAGTAAGTGGTTAGACTAATGGAATAAAAAATCATCATTACCTAATAAGACCTATTATATCCTAATAATATAAAAAGTATTATGACCAATTAGGACTCCTATGTCCCCTTAAGACACACATGTATGGATAACGTACCTAAAAATGTATCATAAGTGATATTAATGTGTTGTTTGGTAAAGTAAGACTCATTATTACCTAACAATACCTATTATGTGGTAGTAAACATATGAATACCTATTAGAACCTATAACAGACATAATGACCTAGTAGGAGTCCCTAGGTCCCCTTAACATATATATGGATAAAAATACCTAGAAATGTATCATAAGAGGTCCTTATGTGTCATTTGGTAATGTAAGAATCATAATTACCTAATAGGACCTATTATATCCTAATAATACATATTAAGACTTATTAGAACCTATAAAAAATATTATGACCTATTAGGACTCCTATGTCCCCTTAAGACACACATGTATGGATAACATACCTAGAAATGTATCATAAGTGATCTTAATGTTTTGTTTGGTAATGTAAGATTCATTATTACCTAAAAATACCTATTATGTGGTAGTAAACATATAAATATCTATTAGAACCTATAATAGACATAATGACCTAGTAGGAGTCCCTAGGTCCCCTTAACATATATATGGATAAAAATACCTACAAATGTATCATAAGAGGTCCTTATGTGTCATTTGGTAATGTAAGAATCATCATTACCTAATAAGACCTATTATACCCTAATAATACATATTAAGACTTATTAGAACCTATAAAAAATATTATGACCTATTAGGACTCCTATGCCCCCTTAAGACACACATGTATGGATAACGTACCTAAAAATGTATCATAAGTGATCTTAATTTGTTGTTTGGTAATGTAAGACTCATTTTTACCTAACAATACCTATTATGTGCTAGTAAATATATCAATACCTATTAGAACCTATAACAGACATAATGACCTACTAGGAGTCCCTAGGTCCCCTTAGCATATATATGGATAAAAATACCTACAAATGTATCATAAGAGGTCCTTATGTGTCATTTGGTAATGTAAGAATCATTATTACCTGACAAGTGGCTCATAGCAATAAGCTCAAAAATTTCTTAATTAGTGCAAACATAATGGGACAATGGGTTTAAAAAGTAGCAAATCCAAATGAGCACACAAGAACACCATAAGAAACTTGTGTAGGTAGCTTGAACTCTATTTAACTTTACAATTAGATCTATGACTAAATTGCATGAGTAGATTAGAATATTAAGTCCTTAAACACTTTGTAAGTGATATGTCATGTAGACTACACTATTGAATCCTCAAGCACTCTATTATGACTTGTGTAAGTGGTTTATTAGAAATGAATCCTTAGAGTTCCTTTGAGTGACTTTTTTGAGCGATGTTACTCCATACACTTATCACTCTTGTTTCAATGTCCTTATAGTTAGGTAACATTTAAAAGATCATTTTATAGATTATTACATTGTCTATTGGGCACATATCTTACCTTATTTTGTATTCTTCATTGATTTGTTTTCTTGAAGTTGGTTGATTCTCCATAGTTTGGTATAGTTATATGCTTTATGTGTGTCTGTGTGCACATGTGTCTATCTTGTTATATGCTTTACTATTTAAGCATAATACTATTAAGCATAAATATATAGGTAAATGACTTTATTCAAAGGCATCATTGTATTCCTTCCACACTTGTCTTTCTTGTTCTCTAACTCATATTAGTAAAAGTTTTTGCCAGAATATTGTTACTATGATTTAAATTGTAAATAACAATAGATGCTTTTTAATTGAGTGAGTTTTACCTCAAAATATTTATCGTTCTACTAATATGGTGTCTGATTAATTATATTAATCTTATGTGCTATAAGATCAAACTAGTTGTTAAAATGAACATCGTGAATATCTAAGTGTGGTTCATTTGGTTAGTAAAGTGCATATGTTATGGTTAGAATGTGGTATAGGTTATGATTGTACTTGATATAGGGTTATCTTAGAAGGTGTATTTAATGTCAAAATTAATTTCACCATAAGAGATTATTGTTTCACCTAGATCCATCAGGTTATGTTAGAAACTAAACAATGTGTCCTAAAGTTTTTCTACATTTTTAACTAATGTTTTTCTACATTTTTACCTCATGTTTTTCTACATTTTTTAACTAATTTTTTAAAAACATTTTTACCTAATGTTTTTCTATATTCTTACCCAATGTTTTTCTACACTTTTAACTAATATTTTTCTACATTTTTACCTAATGTTTGACTACATTCTTGCTAAAAAATAAATTTAAGTAGCATTCTAAAACAATTTAATTTCTAACAAATTAATTAATTAAAATAATTTAACTATATTAAAAAATTAACAATTCTAAATATTTCACTCACAAAATAGGTTAAAAACAACTACTTTAAGTACCATTAACATTTACTAATCAAAAAAAACATTAAAAAATTTTTAAAATGGAAAGAAAAAAAACCCACTAACCTATTACAGCCGAAACACCTAGACTGCTCTCCAAGAACTTAGGAACCGTAATAGTGAAAATGATAGTCCCAAAGGGTTTTTTAGCACTTTTATAAAAACTTAAGGGTTTCGGCCATAATCATTTCGGTCAAAACCCTTCTAGTTGAAATGGTATGCACCACATTGATGCGAGAAACCACCATGTATGTACGGTTGTAAGGGTTCCAGCGGAAACTATTCCGGTCGAAATACCTTTTGGTATCATGAAAGGTGACACAGGTTTGTGCTTCCACCCCTCAACTATACTCTTAGAAATACAATCTTGCTTCTTGCTTTTTAAAGAAACCAATCTTCCTCCAAGAAAGAATGCTCCACCACTGGTGCTCTTTCTGTCATCCATATTGCATACCCAATCTGCATCAGTATATGCACATAGAGTGAAATCACTTGATATATCATACCAAATTCCATACTTAGATGTCCCTTTCAAATATTTGAATATTCTCTTCACTGTTGTAAAATGATACTCCTTAGGATTAGCTTGAAATTTAGCTACAATCCCAATTGCATTTTCTATATATAGTCTAGTGTAAGTGAAATAATACAAACCTTCAATCATAGATATGTATAGTTTCTTATGCTCTACAAAAGGTGTCTCATCTTTTTTGGATAACTTGTGACCAGTTATCATAGGTGTACCAATAGGTTTACAATTTTCCAAACCAAACCTTTTCAACAAATCGTTCAAGTACCTAGCTTGTGAAATAAAAATACCATCAATATTTTATACAATCTACAATCCTAGGAAAATATTCATTTCTCCTATCATGCTCATTTCAAATTCATTATTCATCTCTTCAACAAACTTATCACTTGCTTCATCATTACCTCCAAAAATGATGTCATCAACAAATATTACAATAATCAACAAACCATTCTCAAATTCTTTCAAATACAAGTTACTATCTCCCATACCTTTAGCAAATCCAAGCTTTGCCAAATAACTATCCAACCTTGCATACGAGGTTCTAGGTTATTTCTTTAGACCATATAAATCTTTCTTTAGTCTACATACCATGTATTTATCTTCTGATAAAGGAAAACCTTCAGGTTGCTCAATATATACCTCTTCTTCAAGTTCTCCATTAAGAAAGGTTGATTTAACATCCATCTTATAGACCTTGAACTTCTTATTCACTGCATAAGCTAGAAACATCCTTTACTACTTCCATTCTAGCTATAGGTGCATATGTCTCATCATAGTCAATGCTTTTTTTTTGTAAATATCCCTTGCATACAAGTCTAGCCTTGTTCCTCAAAACTTTTCATTGCTCATTCATTTTATTTCTGAATACCCATTTGATTCCTATCACATTCTTATCTTTAGGTCTAGAAACTAACTCCTATGTATCATTCTTCATAATATGATCTAATTCTTCCTTCATTGCTTGAGTCCAATGATCATCTTTACATGCTTCATCTGAGCTTTTAGGCTCAACTTGAGATACCAAACATATCTCTGCATTTAACTTATTCCTTGTCATCACACCTTTGTCTTTGCTTCCAATTATTTGCTTAGGAGGGTGATTCTTTGTCATATTTCTATTAGAGGTAGGATTTGACATCTCAACTCTTATCTCTTTTCTAGGTTTAGATCTCTTCGATACTCTTTTCTCAACAATTAGCACATCATTCTACGAATCACTATTAGTCTCAAAGAAAAACTTCAACATTATGTCTAACAATTCTAGAATTATCTTCTTCTTCATTTGATTTATAATCCACCATCTTTTCCTTAGTTCCAAACTTTTAATCAATCCTTACATTTCAGCATTCAATTATTGTCTTTAGTTCTATAGTTAAAACATTTGTAAGCCTTTCTTTTCAATGAATAGACAAGAAATATACCTTCATCACTTCTTGGATCAAACTTACCAATGTCATCATCCCTCTTAATATAACATTTTCTCCTAAATATTTTGAAATACTTAACTGATGGTGAGTGACAAAACCATAGGTCATAGGGTTTCTTGTTCATACATTTTCTGATTTGTACTCTATTTAGAGTGTATATTGTTGTATTGATTTCTTATCTCCAAAATGTCTTAGAAACATCATTCTTGAACAACATCAGTCTCGATGCTTCTGCTATTGATTTATTTCTTCTTTCAGTAATCCCATTTTGCTTAGGTGTTCTAGGTGAAGATAGATGCATTTTCATTCCATTCTCTTCACAGAATATGTTAAACTCTCTATAGGTGATTTATTCTCCTCTATCTAATCTCAAACACTTTATCTTAGCACCTAATTCATTCTCAACTCTATTCTTAAATATCTAAAACTTCTGAAAAGCTTCATATTTCTCTTTAAGAAATGCTACCCACATCATTCTAGTGAAATCATAAAATGCATTTCACCATAGAATCCTCTTGTTCTAGAGGGACCACTTAGATATATATGAATGATCTCCAACTTCTCTATCGTAGTGAACTTCTTGCTAAGAAATGATACTTTCTTCTCTTTAGCCGAAATACATTCTTTACACACAACAATAGTAGGCTCTATAATCTTAGGCAAGTCTCTAACTACAAAAGTTCTACTAACCTTCACAATATTATCAAATTTTATGTGACATAATCTTCTATGCCACAACCAACTGTTATCCACTTTAGCTACCAAAACTATCATTTCAGTAGGATTCAACTGAAATGCATTACCTCTAGATCTAGTGCTAGTTCCAATTAGCTTACCATCTTTGTCTTTGATAACATAGGTCTTCTCAGTGAATTGCAATTGATAACCCTTTTCCACCAACTGTCCAACATTTGACAAGTTATTCTTCAATCCATCAACAAAATAAACATCACCAATGTTAGTTTTCCCATCAAGAGTAATGGATCCAATTCCTATTATGTGATAGGCTACATTGTTACCAACTCTGACAATACCTCCATCATGATTCTTGAACTTAAAAAATTTATTCATAGCACCAGTCATGTGATGTGAACAACCACTATCAATTATCCAATTAGATTTCTTTTCCACTTGGGAAATTAGAGCTCTTTCTTCTCTAATCTCTTTATCAAGATCATCTTCCATGATAGCCACAAATCTCAATTCATCATCACTCTCACTTTGACCTTTCTCATCAAATTCTTCATCTTCATTTGATACAAACAATTTCTATCTCTATCTCTTCTAGACTTAAACTTTCCCTTATACTTTTTCTCTCTTTTATGACATTTAGATGCATAATGACCAAATTTATTATGAGTCCAAAATTTAAAGATTTTCTTACCATCTTTTTCTCTTCTCATAAGAAGGGATATTTCTTCCTCAATCTTCTTGTATTCATCATATCTGTTACTATGAAAAAAATCTCCAACTGTGCTTACGCTCCTTGTGAGATTAGGTTGAATGTTCAGGGCACTAAAAGTTGTTTTGACTCTTGCTAGATCTCCATACTATCTCAAATCTACATTTGTTGATTCTAGTCTTCCAAGCAATGTTTCCTTTATGAAATCTTTAGTGTAGGGCATTACTAGATAAATCATCTGAACTACTTGCTTGAATGGTGGTGTTAAAAATTTCAAGATCTTCAATATAACCTCATCATCTTCCTTAGTTCCACCATAAGACCGAATTCCTACAACAATTTATGATACTCTGCCAATATAACTTCTTACAGATTCATGTTCCATCATTTTACCATCTTGAAATATATATATATATCTATATATATATATATATATATATATATCCAATTTTGTATTCTCATCCTCTTTGCATGTTGAAATATATATATATATATATATATATATCCAATTTTGTATTCTCATCCTCTTTGCATGATCATCACTTTCAAAAGTAGATTCGAATACTTTCCAAATTTCATAAGAAGTTTCAAATGACTTTACCTGATTGTATTCATTCTATGGAAGAGCTATTAGTAAAGCTTCTCTTGCTCTCATGTGACACATGAATAGATCTCTTTCATCTTCACTACAACCTTCTAGGTTTGCTTCTTCAATGATTGTCTTCTTACTCTTTGTCAAGATCCAATATTCTAGACCCATGCACAATAGATGAGTCTTCATCTTCTACTTCTAATTGTCATAGTTGGCCCTATCAAATCTAGGACCATCCTTTCTGAAAAGATTTTCCATTGATCTCCCAAAGTTGTTAAGCTTATCCTTCAAGGACCTGATGCTGTGATACTAATTGTTAGAATATATAGTCCACTGATATAACTGGGGTGGGGGTGTGGTGAATCAGTTATCCAACTATTATCATAACTATCAACCTTAAAAAAAATTAGCCATATGAGTAATATAAACCAAAACCACAACAAGATACTCATACACAATAACACACCATATATGTTAACTAGGGAAACCCTTGATCAGAGGGAAAACATTTGTGGGGATGGTATCCACAAGATGATGTACTAATATAAATATTCCTTGTTAGAGGATGGACCCTATTAGGAGTCTATGAATACATTTAGTACATATGAGTCCCTATTAGGAGACTTTGAATCCCTATTAGGAGATTCGATTCTTGTTAGGAGTTTTGTCAACCATGTTAGTGGAAGACAGATGGACCCATTGCCCAAATAGCTTCAAGGGAAAGACCAATGAACCAACTGTCCAAATGATCTCTATATTATTCCTTGTGAAATAGCAGAATTATATTGTACTATTCCTTCCTCTTTCTTTGTCATGTCAACTAGACTTCTACTCCTAATCTTGTAAGCAAATCATGAATCTCACATCCAATAATCCCTTGGATCTCTTACATGCATTCAGTAAGCACTCTACTTATTTTTGCACTTTGTACTTCTTGCAACAATGGATACACTCCTCAATATTTACAAATAAGGAAAACATCTCTTCTTTATATGATATCTTCATAATAATTCCTTGAGTTGACCTTGAGGCTTTCTCAATTAATTATAATAAGATAATTAATTAATTCTAATTACAATAGCAATTTTGGCTCATAGTATATACAAAACTTCATAGTGTGATACTAGAGCTTGTGCACTTGCTGACATCATCTGTTAATTGTCCTCTACCACTACCTAACTATGCATCCTTTTACTAAATTTTAAATGTAATCTAGCGAACAAACATTGGGAGTTTCTTTCCCAATACTCTATCTCTAAACTACTCTTGGTAAATTAGGTACAACTTTCGTATGTCTTCAGCTCAGACTCTGCACACTTAATCACGCCATCAAGACACTATGTCAAACATGTCTGTAACTGCACATCACTAGAAATTCAAACCATTTCCCTTACCATTAAGATCTCTTTGTGCTACTCAACTAGACTTTACAGAAACCATGCTATGTTGACATCAATGACAAATACAGTCATGAAAGCAACATTTGAATTCAATTTATGCTACTGTACTATTTGGAGATAATTCAAAGGGAAATATATGTGGCTCAAAATTTAATGAGGAAAGATCCACACCTTTCAACAATAGAGAGTTTAATTGATCAAGATACTCATCTAGAGAATTGCATTCAAGTCATGGAATTAACAAGAGATAGATGGAATGAAGGACTTTAAGAAATTTTGGCAAGTAGTCAAATATTTTTGGATAAATACAAGCTAATACCTGAAAAAACCAAAACCATAAGTGCCAAAAATAAGGAGGAAGTCTAACAATGACAGACACAAAGGAGGAGACAAAAAACTAGAAATAGAATTATCAAATGAGTTAGCATTATAGTATACAAACATGCATATATTGTATAGTAGAAATAAGTCTTTGAAGACTGAATCATAGTCTATCATAGTCTTAGGGGGAGTACTATTTTTTCTTTTTTATTAATTGCTAACTCATGACAAAAATAAATTGCCACTAATGTCAAAGGAGGAGATTGTTGATCTCTAAGCCTAACTTTCCTATTAATGTCTAACACTTATTCATTTCCAACATAGCATTGGTCAGTCATCACTGCAACTAAACCATCCAGAGAAGGTCGAGCTATAATTGACTTGCTTAAATTTCATTACATGTCAAGCAAGTCAAAGGTTTTCAAACACCCCAGTAGTGTCTGAGTTAGCATATATGCCCAATAACATACTAAAAGACCAAGCATTGGTAAAGTTAATTAATTCCAAGTGAATTAGTATATGTCGAGCATATAGAATCTTAGTGACAACATGAATGTTAGTTATGACCGAGTGGTAGAACATTCAAGTGTCGAGTAAACCGGTTTTGACATATGAGTTTGTAATGGCACAAACACTTATGTAAATCATTTTAGTTGACTTCTACATGATTGTTAAATATTGTAGAGATAGTTAAGGAGAAGATTATGCATTTTTTCAAATGGCATTAATCCCAACAAAAGAAGACTAACCAATTAGAAAATCATGCAAGTAAAATGAGAAAAGGATGAAATATAGATTGTTGATTAAGATGTATAACTTTCTACGATTGTTTATTTAGCAAGCGTTCTAACCCTAAAATTTTTATGATGATGTGAATGGTGAATGGAAGTGAGAATGAAGGGGCAAACAAGCTTAGAATAGAGAAAGGAAAGCTAAGTCAAATAAGAAGATTAGATAGAGAAACCTAGCAGTGAAGGAAAAAATGTAGTTTATTAGATAAGGAGATTAGTTTGAGACATTAAATAGACAAGATTCTTAAACCACTTTAAGAGAAAATCGAAGGATCGGGTACTTATAAAATTTAATAGATAAATCAAGGAAAATATCTTGATATAGTGGTTTTAACAGACCTTATTTAAATCTCCTAACAGATTCCTTAATTTAGCATGTGTGTAAAATCATTTAATCAAGGTAAGACCTAACAGTCTTGTAAATTTTTTAATAGAGAAGGCCCCTTATAGGGTAGATCATCATAAGTGATAGCCCTAACAGACAAACTTTGTTGTTGCAATAGTGAAGATTTGTGTGTTTCAACCCAACCCCAGTTTTACCTTCATCTTGAAGTGTTTCTGGGTTATCAAAATCTTTGTGTTATGTGTTTATGTTTTCATGGATGTTGTGCTTAGATAGATTTCATTTAGGCATTACAAGTTATGAGTATATGGTGTGAGATCTAAGATATGAGATGGATTAGGAAAGAATATAGTTAATTGTTTTAACAATGAATTTTTTTAGATCCTGATTCACCCTCCTCTCTCAATATCTTATTTCCTGTGAAATAGGTAGGGTTTAGGCTACAGAAAAGAAATAAAACCTTTCATGTTAGAAAATAAAACCCTTGAAATATGTAATTCCCATCTACCTATAAATTACCTAAATAATACTCGGTCATGCATCGCCAGAAAGGGCATTTAATTCACTAATATTTTACATGCAGATATTCACTTTTATCTAAGTATAATTGCACTTTTCCCTTAAATATAAATAAGGAATTCTTAATTTCATTATAATATAAATATTGGTCTCCTTTATGTTTAATATTGGTTTTTCTTCCAATTTCTATACTATCTCTAGAATTATTATTGAAAGACAAGGATGTAGATTTATTTATGTACCTTAGTTCCATTACACCCACTTCTTCATCAATGTCAATAATAGAGTTATCCTAGACCTTGTTAACTTTCCCAATTTCTTTGGAATTCTCCACTCCAATCATATACTCATGGATTTTGATTATTGAATAGAGATGAGTTTAAAAATATATCAAAGACAATATGAACAATCATCATATCTCTTTTGAATGCTGAATCATTTGCTTTGAAAATTTACATCTACTTGGTAGTTATGAATCCAACGTGAAATATTAGCTATATGAAAATGTAAGTGAACTTGTACCAAATAAGTATTTCCTTTAAATTATAAAGAAAATATTATTTTTCCTCGAGTTCAATAAATTGAATACATATCCTTATTGAATTATAATATGTGACTTATTTGGAGTCACATTGATGGTCACAACCTTAATTCAGGCATAGGTTACATAATTGCATCTAGATACATGCCCTTGTCTATTTCATCAACCACCCCACCATTACTACTATTATTTGATAGGATTACATCTTACTAATATTTTAATAGATTATTTAGTTTATCTTAGCATAATATTTGGACAAGGGCCACTGGAGAAAAATAGTAGGATTGAATTTCTAGGTCATCATTTTTGCTTATTCATAATGGATTGGTTTGATTCTTTGGCTTGTTCTATGGCTTGTTCTTTGACATAAGTTTGTGTTCTTCGTCTCTTTGAAAAACAAAAAATTTCTAAGATAATCAAATAGATGCTCTCTCTCTCTCTCTCTCTCACACACACACATATTAATTTAACTTCTTCTAAAATTTGGACCTCTAAAACACTCAATTATGGCATTCTTCATGAGCACCACAACCATCTAAACCACTTTTGTTAACAATTCTTCTTTGACTAAGGCCTTTTCCTACTTGTTCATTGTTCTCCACACTCTTTGAATCTTTGTGCATAGAAAGGCTACAGATTTTAGTTTTGATTTATATATATAAATATACATAAGTCTATCGTATATTTTGTGTTTTTATTGATATAAATATTTCTCATGTGTTAATGTAATGTGATTTCTACTTTAAGAAGCACTCAAACAAATTTTCTCTATTTGCAATATGCAGGCTATTATTAATTACCTTGTTCAAAGGTTAGAGATATGATTTTTGAAGAATTCAAATGAATTGAATAATTATATATTTTGTTCACAATTTAATTACTTTAATTATTAATTCGTACAAAATTAATATTTAAATTAATTCATTATATTATATTTAAATTATTTGATACTTATCTCTTTATTATATTCGCAACTACCTTTATTTAATTTTACCATCTTTGTAAGTTAATTCATTATATTATATTAAAATTATTTGATACTTATCTCCTTTATTGTATTCTCAACTACCTTTATTTAATTTTACCATCTTTGTTTATAATATTATAACTATATATATATATAGTTAGAACATTTCATATAAATTGATTTATTGAAATATGAACATATAAAATAAAATAAAATATAAGATTATACTTGAATAGACTTTGGAGGATTACAAGTTGTCATTTGTATTTTTCATTAAAATAATAATAATATAATTTAGTATGTGAATGTAATGACGTGATACTTCGACTTTTCTACAGAATATTTTATAACTATGTGACGAATATTTTATTAAACCCTACCAATCGAACTAAAAGTCCCTTTCAGTGACTTGAATGCAGCCATACCATTCATTAAACATTTCTTTTCCAAGTCAATGAATCGGTAGGTAGCCACTTGCTTTCAATTAAAAAAATATCTGCTTCCTCGGTTTCCCTGCCACATATAATATTAAAATTGTCATTACATAGGAGAAGAGTCTGCCCGACTTTTCCACAATGTGGAATAGTCGCTCGGACAGCTTTACCGTGCGTTTGGAGTAGGTGTCGCTTATAAGTCTTTATTTACGTATTGACTCCGTTAAAATGTAGTTTGAGACGTGCATGAACATGTGGGTTTGGCCAGGTCAACCTTGATTAAGAAATGCTATTTCATTCTAGAAGCCTAACAAAATACGTAACAAGAGAAAATTACAAATTATTGTTGTTAAGTAGGAGATAATTTTCACAGTAGTCAAATTGTGATATTGCTATCAGGATTTAATTGTGTGATTTTTGAGTCAAATTCATTGACCCATGTTTCATGAGTAGTGATTCAACATGAATCCATCTCTCATGAGAAAAAATGGAACACTTAGCACTCACTAGATCTAGGTGATGCTCACAAGGGTGAAGCACCAGGACTTCCCGGGAGGTCACCCATCCCAGTACTACTCCAACCTGAGCGCGCTTAACTACAAAGTTCCCTCCATGGTTAAACCCAAAGCTTGCAACCCCATTTGCAAAACCTTGATGAAGTGTTGTGCCTTATGAACCATTCATTAGAAAGCCCCTTAAGCTCATCAATTGATAAGTAGGAGATAATTTCCATAGTAGTCAAATTGTGATATTGCTATCAAGATTTAAGTGTGTGATTTTTGAGTCAAACTCATTGACCCATGTTTCATGAGTAGTGATTCAACATGAATCCATCTATCATGAGAATAAATGGAACACTTAGCACTCATTGGATATAGGTGAGGCTCACAGGGGTGAAGCATAGGTACTTCCTAGGAGGTCACCCATCCCAGTACTACTCCAACCTGAGCGCGCTTAACTACAGAGTTTCCTCCATGGTTAAACCCAAAGCTTGCAACCCCATTTGCAAAACCTTCACCAAGTGTTATGCCTTATGAATCATTCATCAGAAAGCCCCTTAAGCTCATCAATTGATAAGTAGGAGATAATTTCCACAGTAGTCAAATTGTGATATTGCTATCAGGATTTAACTGTAATCACATAGTTAAATCCTGATAGCAATATCACAATTGTTGTTGTTGAGTTAGGGAATCTAGAGCCAATGTTAAGTTTTGGACAAATTCATTGCTGGTTGTTGTTTCTTGCAGTTTTTACTGCAAGTAATTTGCAAGCATAACTGATCACGAAACAATTATCGATCAACAAAAACTTCTTTGCTTTTTATTTTCATTCTTAATAAAGAAGACTTTATTAATGTTTAGAATTTTATTGATTAATATTATTGTGAACATTCGTAGACTAAGAATAATTAATGTTTTTAGATTTTACAGCATTATTTTCTTTGACATTTTCTCTTATACAAATCATCTCATATTATTAATTTGATTCGATGAAATATTATTTTTCAAATAGTTTGTCCAATCATAACATTTTATTTTCTATCAACTTTTTGTAAGTATATAGTGTGAATTTGTATTATTTTTTTAGTTATGTAGAATGTTATTGGTTGATGTCTGCGAAGTAGGTGTGTGAGACTTTTGTTGATAAAGAATTATTATTATTTTCGAAAATCTCTACATTTTATGTTCCTAAAATGACAATTGATAATAGAAAATAGGAAATGTACCAATCAATTGGTCTTTTTAATTTTTGGCATATTAAATTGACATTAATAAAGAGATGGTCTTATTTTCTATTAGCATTCAATTGTCATTAATAACTAGATGATCCTTTTATTGGTATCATTCTAGGTGCTTTCTTTTATCAAATTTTGTGCATAGCCAATCTTCCTTTCAACTTAAATGTAAATTTATTTGTGATTTTTATTATAATAGTTATTAGGATTTTTTATGAATTTTTTGTTTTCTTATTTTCATAGGTTTTGTTGTGATTTGTTTATGTTTTATTTGTATATGATATTTGAAAATCTTAACTTCACTTTTTTACAAGCGAATTTTCTTATAATTCTATTTTATACTTTTGACAATTTTATTTTTATTTTCAATTTGTTAGTGTAGATTTTGTTCTTATAATTTTTTCATGTAAAAAAGTTAAAGATTTAGTTTAGGCTCATTTTCATAGAAACTATAGCTATTTTATTGGCATTGAGAAGATTAATCAAAATATCTTCTTCATTTGTTATAAAATAGGCCGATCCTTTGGTGAGTAATATTTTAAATTTTAAAAATAAACACATTAAAGAACATTCATAGAGTTGTTCAAAATCTAGAACCATCTACCAAGCAAATGAAAAACTAAAACTCATCAAAATTAAGCATTCCAGACCTCACATAAGTATTCTAAATATTGACTTCTTACTACCAAGTCAAATACCATATCATTGATAACATCGAACCATAATTTATAACGATAGGATCTAGACACTATGTGTCCTTATTGGTGTCAATTATTAGATGTGTCGATTGACATATGTTTAATGATATTTTCTTATAGTATAATTTTTTTAATATTAATGTAAAAGAAGATTCTATAAATATAAATTATACCTACACTCACATGAAGTTATAGAGGTTGCATGTCAAATGAAATATACCTACACTAACATGAAGGTATAGAAGTCCCATTTTAAATGATGAGGCATGTAAATTAGTTTAGTCAAAAGTCCTTACACCTCCACCAGTGTAGAATAAATGAGTCCAACTATTCAATCTTGTGCAAAAGTTAGACAAACTCTTCTTTGATGTAATTTTAAATTTATTTTTAATGTGTGGTGGTGGATGATCATCGATGTCTATAGATTTGGCTTTTTTAGTGAATGATTTTCTCTCCAATTTGTACTTCTCATTTTCTTGCCTTTCACTCCTCCATATGCTCTAGGATTGTTTATTTGCTTGGACTTCTTGACTCTCTTAAGAAATTATGCAAAGGCATACACTATTCATATAGTTACAAGTGATTAGATGAAGGAGACTACAATCTTTCTCGTAAACCTTGAAAATAAGGTTCAAATATGCATTGCACTCCCAATCCAAGTCTTTCAAAGAAGTAATTATTGGTGAAAATAATCAAGTTTCTTCCCTGGCTAGATTCTTGTATTCTCAAAATAGGTGACAATACAAAAAGGGAGAAGGGCACCAAAGGACATGACAATTGTCCTTTGATCCCCATTAAAACCTTCATCATTGTAGCTAATTAGGAAATTATTTCTTTTGCAACTATTAGGTTACAAAATGTCATCAAGTGTTCCTTATAACCATACATTCTTCTAACACCACCCCTTCTTATAAATCTCTTAATATTTTCATAGCAATGTATGGATAAACTATCAAGGCATTTAGGTTCCCTTTTGTAAAGTGATATGAATAGGTCACTTTGTGTTATTTATTGAAATATATGATATGCAAATAAATATTTTTTTAAAGTAGTTTTAGACCATTCAAAGATGCACACTATATATCATTTCCTAGTCTTGAGAAGACATTATTGAAAACATCATTGTTGTATAATTCCATAGATTTCTCACAATCAAGGATGTCACGTTATTCTTGCAGGATTTCTTTCTCATATTCATTGCTTCATTTTGTAGGATTCTAAGTGTGGAGGAAACTAGGACCTTGGTACCAATATGGACATGAGGATTTTGATTTCCCTCTCTCTTCTTGTTGACATCAGAAATGCCCTTAATATTAGTATGGATAGCCCTACTCACCATTTTCTTCAATGAGTCATTCAATTAATAAGAGCCCTAATTATAGGTGCATACTATTTAATTATTTCATTCAAATATTATATTTATACACATTGGCCCTATTATAATGTATGTCCCAATTCACATATTTTCCCTTTTGAGATTCCAATTTGGTGCCCATTTTCTCAATCCTTATTCATCATATTGACCCTGATTAAAATTTGTTACATTATTTCTCGACAAAGATGACTTGTGAAAAATAAGTTGTACATATTATGACACTATCATTGGAAGTTTCCCTTGTCATGCTAGCTTAGGCCTAAATTTGAGTTGGAGTTCAATATTATGATTTTAGGTGTGATTTTAAATTCAATGTGGGCCCTAATTCAACTCTTAATCCTTGAAATGGATTAGATAGGTATAAAAGGAATGATGTCTCTCCCATTTTAACACATTCTAATTGAGATGAGCATCCATCACATTGCAAGAGAATCAGTCCATCCTAGAAAACATTTAACCATTCAAATAGAAGATAATGATTTTAAATATTTCATCTCTTTGTAGTGGCAATCCTAGAAATCACTATCCAAGAATGTATATAATGATATCATTTTAGGTCTTCGAGGAGCTATGCTATTGCATGAATAATTGTGATCTCGTTTTAAGAAGCACTTCTGTTGTCAAGGGGTAAGCCTCTTTTCATCCTTTTATAAAAAACAATGTATTTCCTCTACTCTCATCCAATTCCATTTCTATTTAAAGATTAATTCCTAAGGAGGAGTTTGATTGGAAAACCAACATTTTCCTTTTTCTATGTTTGTAGGTGAGAGGTATCAAAGTATTGATCTTGGATTTAGGAAGGCATAATAGTCTTCTTTAGAGTTTTGAATCTAACATCATATTTTGGCATAAGGGTGAATTTCACTCACACAGGAAATCCTAGTTACCCCTATCTAACCAATTGTTTCTTGATGGGAAGAATTGGTTGAAATTTTAAGTGCAAAGATCAATTATTATGTTTTCTTTTCAAATTTAACATTAAAATTTTCTCATTTGTCTAATATATATTCTTGATTTACAAATCACTCTTTTTATCTCTTCTTGGCTCTAGATCATCCATTTACACATTCAATCTTCATTATGGTTGAGGAGAACCCCTACATCCATTCAATATTTAAGTCATCTTACACCTAGTATATTTATTCATTTTCAATTTATTGATAGTAAGATAGGCCAGTTATTATTAGGTTGCCCATAGAAGCCAATAAGCATCCTATTTTTCATTTTGGTAAAACCAATATCCTTAAATTTCCACTTATTCTTAGACCTAATTTAATGAGGTTTTCTTTTTATGGCAAATCTTATTAGATTTTATTGGTGTGTTATCTCTAATTTTATTACATTTGTTCTTACCTCTATTTATTAATAAAATGAAGTAGATGTTACCTTAATAATTGTATTGTATGTTTCTTGTATTCCTTCATTGTACTCTTATACATAGAAGCATGTGAATTTCCAATTCTCTTACTTCCTAAAAGTCATTTTTCAAGAATTTCATCCAAGTCTCGTGTAACTTTATCATAATTGTTTTAGAAAAGTACATGCAATATGCTAATCATATAAACATCTCTATTGAGAAAGATGAATCTAAAGATGATATTTGAATTAAAAAAATATTAGTACCTCCTAGATGGTGTGTTTAGCTAATGATAATATAGAGAACACAATCCTAATAGTCATACCTTAACAAGCCCTAAACCCTCTCCTTCTAAGCCTACCCTAATGGAGCAACTTGAGGATGGTAATTTACTCACTTCCTTAGATGCACTTTTAGCTTCTTCTCTTTATCGAACTATTTTCAACAATCTCAATTTTCAAAATTTCCTGAATGAGTTTTCTCCTAAGGTGGCACTAAGTAAGGATGCAGGTCTTGATAAGCCTTATTCTTCATTTCAACCTAAATAAGATATGAATAATTATATAAATCCTAATCCTCCTAAAGATAAAAATCATCCTATTCCTCATTATACAACACATTTCCAAAAACTTCAAGATGAAAGTCCTCCTTTTTAACTAAAGGAAAATTACAATTTGGGCTATTACATTACTTATCAACAAGGTTACAATAGACAAGGTTTTGAAATTTAAAAAATGAGGTATGAAACTCCCTATTGATCATCCTACACAAGTCACTTGATAAGGTTTAGGATTATTACATCAAGGACACATTTTCTCTTCTTCTTCAACTTCTATTGCTCCTTCCTCAAGACATATACTTTGTTTCTTAAGAATTCTTTTACCAACTCCAACAATTGGTACTCCTCCCTTTGATGTAATTCAGATTTGGCTAAAAGAATATTTTAGACACTTAAGTATGTTACTTGAATTTATTTAATTTTTTGACATTTAATAAAAAATTGAAGATCTCTTAAAGGTAATTTTGTTTCTTATTTTCATCATACAAATAATAAATCACACTATGATCATGATTGAATTTAGATAATTTGGTTAAGATTGGGTACTATGTATTTAAAAAATTCTAGAAGGACAAATGGATTTATGTCCATAACCCTCTTATCAATGTTGTCTAGGTAAGCATGTACACTAAAATCCTTAATTCATATCTTTGAATCTAGTACCATCTACTCTTATGTTGTTAGAATTGAATAACTATTTGAATTTATCATGATCTTATTAATTCGAACTCATTATATATATATATATATATATATATAAACAAAGAATCAAGTATATTTTTAACAAAAATTACAACAAGTCAAATCACCCTTTGAATTGTGTGCATGGTTTGACACATTGAAGCAAAAAAACTAAATGGAAATTTTTATAGTACTTATGTTGAAAATCAATCTAATATTTTTTCAAGATTCTAGTATGGTTGTTATACATTTGTGAAAAATTATTCACTCTCTTTGTGAGATTTTTTTGGCTAAGTGTGAAATAATTGAAGTGGATCTTGATGATGTTGCCATTTGCAATCATTTTCAAATTTCTCTTCAAGGGGCTGCTTTGGGGTGTTCTAGTGAGGTTAGAAGTAGTAAATATAGACATTCTTTTTGGAGGATCAATTAGGAGGGTTGTTGGACTCATCCTCCTCATAGAGTTTTCAATATTAACATAGATCGATCATCTTAGAGGGATCCTAGTCACACTAGAATTGGAGGATTTTGTTGAGCCATTTTTGTGATATTAAATTATTTTTTTCTATTTACAAGGGTTGTCATACTAATGATTTAATGGAAGAGTATGTTGATGAGTGATTTTTTTCTCTTAAATGACATAAGGTTATTTGTGGGTTTGATTTTAGGTGGTGACATCTATGTCAACTCAGAAACAACTATAAGGTCTTAATAAGAAATTAGATTTGGTTGTGTATTATATTCTTCATTTTTCTTCCTCCTTGAAATGTGATAATGTTACTTACATTGCTAGTGAAATGGCTGATTTTGTAAATAGTTTGGCTAAGTGGGGTTCAGATAATATTCAAGATTGACATATTATTAATAAGAGGTAATTACCTCTTAATAACTCTCATATATTACATTAGCCAATGGAAAGGGAAAAAGTTTTATAGTACTCTCTTAGTTAGGCACTCTATTCAAAAATATAAAATCTCTTGCATTTGAATAAAGTTTTACCCCTCTATTTCACCATCCAAAGTTGTACAGAAGAAAATATTGAATTATGACAATGGTAACAATATAGGTGTTATACTTCATTAATATCCTTTACTAGGAAGGAGAGGGAAAATATCTAACCAAGGTCTATTAATTTAAAATAAATGTAGAAAATTATGAAAAATAGACTTCTATGTATGCGATTATATAATCTGTATATTTAAAAAAATAAAAATTATACTATTACAGTTCATAGTTTGAATACTTCATGTTATATAGTTATTTGTATGCTTTTATTTTAATTTTATTTTTTTCTCCTTAGAAGTTGAGGATCCTCTTCTCCATATAATAAATTGTCAAATTTCATTTTTTGAAGGAAATGGTAAGTTCAACTCTCCTTATTACCAAGTCTCCATGTGAAAAATATTAAAGAGCTATGTAGCTACTTTTTTGTAATGAATAGGGAATTCTTTATTAATTGATAATATCAAAGTAATTATTCAAAAAATGACAAGCGATATAGGATCGCCCAAAAATAGTCACATAGCCCATGGTCGGAAGACAATAACAACTATTCATCCAAAAAAGACCACCTTAGGCATCTAAAGCAATATCATATGAGGGAGGTGGATCATTTTTATAATCCTTTCCCCATCCATTTTTTGGGGTGTAGGTGGATTAGGGATAAACCACCCATCACCATCTTTATATTTTTCCTCCTCACTCTTGGGAAGTGAAATGAACAAAGTTAAGTGATGGGACCATTTGGAAGAGGTGGCAGTAGGCCACAAGGAATCACCACTAGGAGAAGTCCAAGCAATAGGAGAATGAGGAGGAAGAGTCATAGCAGATAGGGAGAAACTAGAACTATGAAACAAAAGGGAAGGTGAATGCAGATGTGAATAATCACAACCTCTCCTACAAGAGTGAATAGTTGCCTCATACCTCAGGTTCTATGAGCAAAAACTAGAGCAACTCAGGTCGTGATGGTGTTCGCAGGGAAAAGTGTGGTCGATAGAAGAGGAGTTGAGTGACACTTTGGCAAGCATAAACACGATATTACCCTAATACTACAAAAGACCTTAGAGGTGGGCCACCTCGAATGTCACCTTGTTGGCTTGGACCTTTAACTACATAATTACATTATTGCATATGCAAGATTTAGTATAAATTGAAACATTTATATCCAAAAAGTTGTAGTGAAAAGAATATCATTTCTATCTTTCAAAAGAGTTAATAAAATCTATTTCATGAACCATGTATCTGGGAGAAGTTGAATGAGATTCTAGGAAAACCACACAACAAAACCATATGTAAAGAAAAAGGTTTAGGTCTAAAAGACCCCAAAAAGTTGTGAATCTAACTCCAATGCTATTGAGCTCACTGATAGAACCAAAAAATATTAAGAAAGGTTATGGGTGTCCATAGAAAGGAAATCTCATATTCAAGAGTCCTAGATTCTTGAGCCAATGGAACCAAGGGAAACCCCTAAAAGAGAACACATAAAGAAAATCTTGTAACCTTTGGCATAGTATTGGTGGACCAAATAGTAAGAAAACAAAGTTTCCAAGATTTATGGAAAGGGTGTAAGTGCCAACACTGGTTGAGAATGGTGACCATAGGAAAATGTAATACCAAAGAAAGATATCCTATCTTGAGCTTGTAACGAGAAAGAGGGGTACACAGATACCATTTCCGATCTTTCCACCGAGGATCAATAGGTTGAACACCCAACTTGTGAAGCATGTGATGAAAAAGTGTAGAAATCAGTAAGTTGTAAATCTATAGATTTGGATGAGACAAAAAAAATTGGACCTACAAATCATCCCAAGTCCTAAGAATCATACTAGCTCTTGAAAATAAGTAAGTGGGTGTCCTGATGTCATGTTGATGAAAGTGCAAAGTACTATGTCCATGACCCTTAGAAAGAAGAACCTCTTGCACAAGAAAGGAGGAATGACTACCAAAGTTTGTGTTGTTTGATTGGAATCCCATTATAGAGCCCATTACCATCCCAGTGAAGCCATGGTTTAATACCCTCTTAGGATTTCAAATTGCACTTGGCCATAAACATACCTTGGATCTAAACAAGATCTTGCATAATAAGAAAGACTTGAAAGAAAATCCATTTTTAGGATGGTTTATTGGCAAGAAAACCTAAGGAAATATAATTCCTAAGAAGAACCTTCTAGACCTCATCTCCAGTTAAGGCACAAATCACCCATTTAGCACAAAAAGCTAATCCTTTCTTTTAGTGAAGATCTTGCCAAGGCCTCCAGATTCCTTGGGAAGGCAACAAAATTCCGAAGCAACTTTTTGAAACCCATGTCAGTCAGCCCGAGCGGCCCAAAGAAAGTCCCTAAGAAGATTTTCTAGCTATATATAAGAGGCTTTGGAGGGAGCCCAATAGGAAAATAATAAACATGGGTGACAACCAATAGCTTAGAACAAGTCTAGACTTTACCTACCACATAAAGAGGTTTGGTGATCTAGTATGCTAATTTCTATCAATCTTGGCAATAAGTGCATTTTAGAGATCCATAGGCGATGCTTGAAAGGAAATAGGAAATGCCTAAAAAGAGGAATATCTTTCCATATGAATCCATTTGTAGCAATATTGTAAGAGCCATGGTGGCACAGGTTGGAATGATTTTTGGTAGAAAGAAATCTTGTGCCACTAAATGGTCAAAGTAGAAGTGAGACAAAAATTGTCGAGGCATCGAAGAGCATTACTTACACCATCCTCATCTTCAATAAGAGTGAGAAAGGAATCATCTAAAAAGTATCCATTAACAAGATGAATAGGTGACTCGGATAAGGAAATTCCTCCAGCAAGGATGAAAGAAATAACATTAGCCAACAAATATCCAAAGCCAACAATGATGTTGTCTAGGATGTACCTAGACTTGATAAATCTAGTATGTTTTGGACACACCACTAGAGGTAGTAAGTGACAAATGTCAAGAGCTAAAACCTTAGCAATGATCTTGTAGGATACAATGAGCAAGGTAATAGGCCTCTAATTGCAAATATTTTTAGGATCTCCTTCTTTACTCTGATGAATTTGACTTTTGCAATTTTAATGATGTCTCCCAGAGACTAAGAATGGAATGTTTCCAAATAGACCTTATGAAGGTCACAACCAACACAATCCCAAAAGGATTTCTTGAATTCACAAGGAAATCCATCACACCCTAGGGCCTTTTCATCCACCATGGAAAAGACATCATCCGTAAGGTCACCAAGGGTAAGCATTTAAGCAAAAAAAAATATTTCGCCATAGAAAGCCTGTTAGGAACAACAAACAATGTAATCCTTTAAAGCTTGGTCCTTCGAAGAAGAACTTCCCTACATTATGAATACCTTCTCACAATGTTGGACAAGAGCTTGGAGAATGCCAAGAAGATTAGAAGGAACATTATGGCCCTCCTCTATTGTTTTTAATCTCAACTGAGGTACGACATGCTTTGAGGGCTTGAAGAAATTCTTCAGAGGCTTAATCCCCCATTTGGAGCTAGTGAAGGTGAGCCTTGATTTGAGCCCCCTAGACAACATAGTTCTTTGTTATTTGCCTCTAGCAGCGAAGGTTGGCAAGCCGAAGTTGCAGGTTTCTATCAAACAATTAAGTGCCAAGGCTTTGGTGACAACACAAAACTCGTTGGAAGTAGCATCATAGGAGTGTCAGCTGTACATATCAAGTTATCTTTCATAGATACCAATAAATCTTGCCGTGCAAGTTATGTGTTATTTCATGGCGACGTCTATCTAGCCAATTTTTTGCACCTGATGTGATGTTTTCCTTAATTAATTAATTAATTAATTTAGAAATCATAGAAACATGGTTCTGAGAATTTTAAATTAATTAATAAATCAAATAAATAGTCACATTAGGTGCATTTCTTCGGCTATTTACCCACGGGCTTATTTCACCATTGAATCCAACTTATATGAGAGTGGAGCATAGGCTTCAAATTCCAAATCCGAAGGCTATGAGCTATAATGAGATCATAACTTAGAAGTGACGTGTTTATGTAGATACTTAATATCATACACTGTTCATATTTCGGCAATGACTTCTTTTGTTACCGAGACAGAACTAGTGGATGATTTCACATTATACTGTAGACCTGTTCCATTGCATGCGTCTAGAAATTCATTTTCCTTCTTAGATATTTGTCCATAGTCAAAAATCTCATATTAGTGTTTACTAATTTCTCCATAGTAAAATCATAGATATGGAAGCATTCTATGGTAGATGCTTACCAAATACCAAAGTCTTCTGTTCTTACCCAGTCAACCTTGCACTCCGCTATTTATTTCCCGCAACATTTCAATCATTTAGCATTCATTTTTACAAATAGATTTCTACGAGTGATAAGAGGCGAGATTATTTCGTTCTTGCCATTATCATTGAGTAGGAAGCTTTGGTCATCTAGGAAATGTTGTTGCAAATGGAAATGGATCACGGAGTTGTGGTTCGCTTTGTAATCTGTGTGTGTTTGTTGGGCATTACTTGTGCTGCAAAATGTGTTCCTGAAATGTGTGGTTCTATGAACGTGAGCTACCCATTTTGGATTGACAAAACAGCGGGGTCTTTATAGAGATGTTAGCCTTGTGGAGCATAGGGGTGATCCATTAAAGCAAAGTAGGCAGAATTATCAGTCTGTGCCGACAGCCAAGGATAGAACTGAGGATTATTACCATAGTTCTCCATCTATTACAGCGACTGCATTAATTCAGATTGAGATGTCAGATACATATGCACGATGATCAAGTCAATGGACGACAGAAGAAGCACGATGTATTGCACTCTTCGCATCTTTCTTTTATACAAGTGGAAAATGGCCCTTTTCTCTCACGAGGTGAAATGAAATTACTACCAGGTATTTAATTATCTTTACACAAGGTTTTTTTCTGTCAGTAGCAAAATTTACACTTGTTTATTCTTACTTCCATTCTGTATATATGTAGTATGGAGCTACAGTTACATTTTGAAGTCTCCTATCCTAGTATTAAATATCTTGAAAACAAAATCTTGTAATTTACAAATTTTAATGTAATAAACGATATGGTTTTTGAAAAAAACAAGTTTTAATGTAATGAATGATATGATTTTTAATGATCAAATGATGTTAATATAATTTATTTGTAATTTACAAATTTTAATGTAATAAATGATATGGTTTTTTTATGGTCAAATGATGTTTATATAATTTATTATATACTTGGTTTATAGAATTAAGTTTTGAGCTTCTCTTCTATAACTATATAAGATTGAAATTAAAACAAAATTTACTAATACAAATAGTTGTGTTATATTGTAAATATGAAAATTGGTTAATTTTTTAAATATGTGAATGAATGTATAATATTTTATTTTTATTATACTTTATTTTATTTTGAAGAAAAAATAATCTTATTGTATTTAATAGTTCATTTAAATTTAGAAGTAATTTGTTATAATTATATTAAGTAATGCAAATATATATTTGAATTAAAAGTAAATATTACTATTTATTTAGTTTGTATTAAAAGTAAATATTACTATTTATTTAGTATGAAATAATAGGTTGTTGGATTTTCGAGATTGGCCAATGAATATTTTTTTATAAAAGAATTTTTTGAAAATGAATACTACAATTTATAGCTTTACTTAATGCATTATTATTTAGTGTCAAATTATGGAGATAAAATTCTAACACTACATTATTTTCATGGATCTTTAATACTCCAATAAGTTTACATTTATATAAAGGAGACCTACCAAAATAAAACCTTAGTAATTAAAGACTTGGTTTCATAAAATTAGATATGAAGCATAAAATTTCTCATAGGAAATCATAGATATGTTCATCTGTATTGTATCTATTATTTGCTATTTTATATATTCTTAATACATCATAACATTCTTCATGGGTCTATTAGTTAAACCGTAAGGAAGATGATATTGTACCATATGCTTTATTACATTCTTGTCAAAATTTTCTATAGGAAAGGTAAATGGAATGCCAAAGTTATTTGATGTCTATTAAGATTAGTCTTTATTTTAAGTTTGAAATATTGATTTCAATTTGATATTTTCTATAAATAATGATCTCTTCTCATACATGTGTTGAAATCGTTGAGGGTAGTGTGACTCTCAAAATGAGAGTTGATGTATATTAGATGGAAAAATACTTGATGGATTGAATCAAAATAAAGTTACAAATATGGAATGAATTGAAGGATTAAAAACATTAAAATGCCAATCATTTTCCTAAAAATAGCTAGTTTGATGATTTTATTTCCTATGATAAACCTTGGCTCTAAAATTCTTAGCAAGATCTATATAAGGTATATAAAAAATAGTGAAATATAGGAAAATATATGCTCTTGAACAAATTTTTTTGAATAACCAAGGAAATAGAAGGAATATAGATGTATTCTATACTTAAAGCCTAACAAAGCCTAGGAAGGTGGCCTTAGAGATCTCTTCAAGATAAAATGAGGGAAAATAAAAACCAAATCTAGATAGAAACAAGACATTATAATTATATTCCATGTAAATTTACGAAAGAGAATTATTACATAGATTAATTGGTTTAAGTAGCTCAATTGAATGATTCAACATGATTCCTATTGAGGTTACTCTGAAACCTAGGGCATGATTGGTGAGGAGCCTCATCAGAAGGCATCCTTGTATTAATTATGTAACAACCTTCTAGGTTATTTAGGCTATTTAATGGTCTCTTGAGATTATAGCATTTAAAAACCAAAGAATCAAATCCCTCAAGTCACTCCTGCACAAATTAAAACCTTTAAGGATGTGGTGGAGAACAAGATCGCAGTAATAGATGGATCAAGCTTCTTGTAGCAAGTGCCAAAAGATTCCAACTAGCCAATGCCAGAAGAATCTAGAGGTAATATTTCTAGAACTAGAGATATGGTTATCAAACCTAACATTTCCATGAAATTAGATATAAAATCTGTGAAACAAGACATAGAGATACAACAATATTTCTTGTTGCTTAAGTTGTTAACAACATACCCCTAGGAAATACATGAATGATATTGGACTCAACATTTATGGGTCAAGAAATTATATATTTAATTCCCATATTTTAGATTGATTCAAGAAGGGTTGTTCCTTTTTTTTTGCAACCTTGACCATTAAAAATATGTGGTAAGCAAGCCATATTGGAAAATTATGCAAAGCATTTTCTATGCCCTGCCATGGACATCTGATTCATTTCTTGAGGAAATTGTTGCATTGCCTTTCCCTAGGTGACCCTACCTTAGACACCTGATTTATTGCTTGAGGAAACTATTGCACTATCTTTCCCTAGGTGGATTATTGTGGGGAAAAATCCTCCCTTCCTTTTGAATTTCATTCCTCAAGCCCTAACCTCGATTGGTTACATTATTAGAATTGATCAAACTAACAACGTTTTGTTAGACATGGATGCTCAAATCCTTATTTCTATTAATGTGGGAGTTGGCATCCCTGAAGTTTTAACCTTTGACATTGATGACCAATTATTTTCATGCCATATCGCCTTCCTCGGAGGGTTTAATGTTTGTTTCTTGTGCAAGAAGGAGAGCCATATGAGAAAAGATTTCCCCATAGTAAAATCCAAAAATAGGATGGATCAAGCTAATCAAAACACCAAGAACACCTATCCTATGATACAAAAGAGGATATTTTCCTAACTTCTAACTAGAAATTATAGAAAGAGATTGGAAAAGTTCAAGCTAAATTTGTATATAAATATAAAGAGGGTATTTTCATTCCAGACCATAAACCTCCAATAATTATTAAACTTCCAAATGTTGATACTCTTAAAATTTCCCTTAATGAACCCCAAGTGAAACCAAAATAGAGAACTACTAACACCTAGCAACTGTCCCTTCAAAGGATTAGGAGTCTTTCTTCATTCAAAAGTAGGCCAAAATTAGTCATATGTGATAGTATTTGATTAGAGGAAGATATTGCCTACACATTGGGTAGGAAGAGTAGTGGGGTCGGTATTGAAGATACACCGATTATGTTACCCCCAAAGTAAGGGGATGAGAGTGTCATGCCCAAAAATAGTACTTCTTGTAAGGAAACTCAGGTACGAAAACAACTTCCTACACTAATCTCATAAGGAAAGTATGGCGCAAATCCTTTTAAAATCTTCTACACTTACAGATTCAATATCATGTAAACACCAATATAGTAGCCAACCATGCATACAGAAAATAGATAGAGAAAGAAACACATAACACAAAGATTTTTCAGTGGGGAAAAACCTTTCGATAAGATAACCCCACCCCTCCAGAACCTACACGATGTATTATCTTCAACACAAGATTAAAATACACTTGCAATGCAAGCTCAACATCAAGGATAGAAGATTCCAGTAGCACCTCAATACCCACAAAATTTCATCTATCACACTATTGCATTACGACATGCAATACTCATTTTATGAACATCTTAAGACCCAACAAAATGCCCACAAAGGAGTTGGGCATTTTTCATGGCTCAACCACCAAGAAACATGCACAATGCCATATGTACATCCAATACCAAGAAAAGGGCATCCATCCCTTGAATAGGCAATGACAGCTTGTCATAGAATCCCCCAAAAATAGCGGTCACAAGAGAAGTGTAAGGGAATCCGTCATACCAACCTATTTTTGGCATATTCTCTTACATGCACCAACCACTCATTCTTGGGAGCCCAAATAGGCCTCATCTCATAAGATGCTCTTACACCTGTCATAGCTTATTCCTTAAATAGCTCTTATGCATCATAGGAATCTGTCATAACCATTTCAGCCATGATCTCCTTCACACACTTCAAGATGCCGACACATGTAAGTGATCAACATGCCAACTAGACATGTACACTCACATTTACATATTATTTGCAAAAATACATTTTACAAAACAAATAAGAATAAGAATAGGAATTATACAAGGTTGAGACACCTTATTCCTAACATTTTGCCACTTGTTGAACACCTTGTAAGAGCAACAGGAACATAACAGGAACTAACCACTATAGGCTGAAAGGCCCATAGACTCTGAACACCATCTGAACTTCTCAGTGCCCACTAATTTCGTTAATGCATCTACAACATTCTTCACAATATCTATCTTCTCCAAATTTACCTTTCCATCTTCCACCATATCTCTCACAAAGTGAAACTACACATCAATGTGCTTCGTTCTGGCATGGAAAGTTGGATTCTTTGCAAGGCAAATAACACTCTGACTATCACACCAAATAGTAATCTATTTTGCATCAACACCAACATCAAAACACAATCTCTTAAGCCAAATGGCTTCCTTACAAGCATGAGTAGCAGCCATGTACTCAGCTTCTGTAGTGGACAAAGCAACCATAGGTCGTCGCTTACTCATCCAACTGATGGCACCACCAAACATAGTAAACACATAACCACTGGTGGATCTCCTGCGATCAATATCAACTGCCCAATCTGAATCCACAAAGACATGAATACAAATTGAATGCAGAGATCCAAAAGAGTTACCATGATAACATATGGAGTAATCTGATGTACCCCTCAAATATCTGAATACTCGCTTAACTGCATCCCAATGTACTCATCCAGGATTAGCCATAAACCGACTTAGGACTCCCACTGCTTGGGCAATGTCTGGTCTAGTACAGACCATAGCATACATAAGAATGCCAACTGCACTAGCATAAGGTACTCTACTCATGTCCTCCACCTCACTAGGAGATTTTGGACAATCATCTACAGATAGCTTTGTTCCCACAGAAATAGGAACACATAGTGGTCTCCAATCTGCCATGTTGAACCTGTCCAACACAGATTTCACATACTTACTCTGACTCAACCAAAATTTTTTGTTAGACCTATCTCTACTGATTTCCATACCCAAGATGTACCTAGCTGCCCCAAGATCTTTCATCTCAAACTATGCTGACAACTGAGATTTAAAATCAGAAATCATACCCTTACCCTTCCCAAACAACAACATATCATCAACATATAATGCAACAATAAGAAGGCGATCATTTTCAACTCTGAAATAAACACAATGATCTGATTTCGATCTTACAAATCCAATTGACAACACAAAGGCATCAAACTTAAGGTACTACATCCTAGGAGATTGCTTCAAACCATATAGAGATTTCTTCAATCTGCAAAGAAAGGATTATTTACCTTTAACAATGTAGTGCTCAAGTTGTGACATATAAATCTCTTCCTCCAAATCATATGATGCAGCAAGAGATAACAGAAATCTAATGGATGTAAACTTTGCAACAGGAGAGAATATTTCACCATAATCTATTCCCTCTACCTATGAATACCCCTTTGCAACCAATCTAGCTTTGTACCTTTCAACACTGCCATCTGCACAAAATTTCTTCTTGAACACCCATTTACAGCCAACAGATTTTCTCCCTTTAGGCAAAGGTACAAGGTCCCAAGTTTTGTTTTTCTCTAATGAAGCCATCTCATCATCCATAGCGTTAATCCAAGAACCTGCATCTTCCATGCCCAAAGCCTCTTTCACAGATCTAGGTTCATCAGTCTTAGTAATCAAAGCAAAAACACAACTGGAATCTAACATAGAATAACCAAACCTTTCTGGTTGCTTTCTTTCTCTCGTGGATCTCCTCAAGGGCTGAAGTTGAGGTTGTTGTTGTTCTTCTTCTAAAGTGTCAAAGTTGCTAGAGCTCTCCTCATCATTAGACCCAACATGGTCTCTCTGTTTAGTCTTCTCAGGGGTAGGAGGCAATTGAATAACATTTTTTTCCTTTTCTTTTTCATCTGGTTGTAGCACAATAGGAGAAGATGTTAGCTCTCTAAAAATAACATATCTTCTATACAACACCTTACTAGTCACAAGATCCCAAAGCTTGTATCCTTTCACACCAGCACTATACCCGATGAAAATACATTTAATAGCTTTGTTTTCCAACTTAGATCTTTTCTCCTTTGGAACATATGCATAAGCTTCACAAAAAAAAACACGAAGATGTCTAATTGAAGGCTTCTTACCAGACCACACCTCCATGGGTGTCTTACCAACAAGGCCTGATGTAGGAGATCTATTAACCAGATAGCAAGCAGTGGCCACAGCTTCGCCCCAAAACCTTTGTTCTAAACCAGCTCCACTAAGCATACTCCTAGCCTTCTCCATCAGTGTCATGTTCATTCTCTCTGCAACTCCATTTTTCTCTAGGGTATAAGGAGTTGTCTTATGCCTCTCAATACCTTGTTCTTTACAGAACTATTCAAACTCTACTGAGCAAAACTCACCACCATTGTCAGTTCTCACACACTTAATCTTCTTACTAGTCTGATTCTCTACAAGGGCTTTAAATTCCTTGAATTGACTAAAGACTTGTTTCTTACTTTTAAGGAAATAAATCCATGTCCTTCTACTATAATCATCTATGAAAGATACAAAAAATACAGACTTGGAGATCGAAGGAACTTTTACAAGACCAAATACATTAGAATGAATAAGATCCAAAACATCAGAAGATTTGTGAGAACTAGAGTAAAACTGAACACGATTTGTTTACCATATACACAGTGTTCACAGAAGTCAAACTCGAGATTGCAATCATTTAACCCCTCAACGAGATTTTTGTTTTTTAGGGTTCTGAGACCCTTCTCACCAATGTGGCCAAATATCATATGCCACAACATTATCTTTTCTGCAGGAAGCTTTCCTTCCAAAGTGTTTGCATTGCCATCGGAACCAATAACCATAGAATTCTTCACTGCTCGTTCAGATGGTGAGGATGAAGAACTGTTACATAGAGGAATACATGCATCTAGCTGAAACAAAGTACCTCTCCTAGTACCCTTAGCAAGAACCATCGATCCTCTAATCATCTTATATCCTTCTTTCAAAAAAACAACTTACACACCTACATTGTTCAGCATACTTACAGATAATAGGTTTCGTGCTAGACCTGGAATGTGCATAACTCCATTGATTCCCTTTACTCATCCATTAGGAAATTTGATAGTGACCCTTCCGCATCCAACTATCTTCAGGTGAGAATCATCACCCAAGTACACCTTTCCACCATCAAACTCTTCATATCTTGAGAACCGGTTTCGATGAGAGGTCATGTGAAAAGATGCACCTGAGTCAACCAACCACACATCATCAGATGCATGGGCTGCCAAAGCTACGATGAATGCATCGCCGTCTTCTTGAGATTTTTCAAAACCAGAATCTGAGGCTTTCTTCTTCTTCTTAGGCTCTTTATAGTCTTTACAGAAGTGCCTAGTCTTTTCACAGTTCCAACATTTTGCCTTGGACTTATTGGAAGTCTTTGACTTCCCACGGGATTTGGATCTACCCTTATTGTTAGACTTATTGTCATTTTTCTTTCCTCTTTCTGTGGATCTCCCACGAACATCAAGGGCTTCTTTTTTCGAAATGGAAGCCTTTCTCCGCATCTCCTCTGATAGTAGTGAAGACACCACATCATCCATTTTGAAGGTGACTAATGTGCTTCCGAGAGCCATCACAAGATGGTCCCATGAATCCGGTAAAGAACACAAAAGTGTGTAGCAACGATCCTCCTCCTCTAACTTGACACCAGTTGATGTCAACTGTGCAACCAGCAGATTAAATGCATTTAAATGATCCGTTAAGGATCCACCTTCCTCCATTCGCAGAGAATACAACTTCTTCCTCAGGAACAACTTGTTCACTAGAGATTTGGCCTGATACACGGCCCCAAGTCTCTCCCACAAACTATTTGTGGTTTTCTCATCTAGAACATTCAAAAGGACTGCATCGATTACACAAAGTCTTATGAGACCCTTAGCTTTATGATCTTTGATATCCCAATCTGCTTGAGTTATAGTTTCTGGTCTTGTAGCACTTGTAGTCGCTTCCCATAGGTCACGATCTTCCAACATGTCTTCCATCTTGAGTTTCCACAACTCAAAATTAGTGCCATTAAATTTCTCCACCTCCATTATTCCATATGATGAACTTGCCATCTCAATCTACAAATAAGATTTAGGATACTCTGCACAAGACTCCCACTGAACTTGAGATTAGCTCAAAAAACCCTACCCAACAAATAGGATCAAAAGTTGATCAAGCTCTGATACCACTTGTAAGGAAACTCAAGTGCAGAAATAGCTTCCTACACTAATCTCATAAGGAAAGTATGGTGTAAATCCTTTTAAAATCTTCTACGCTTACAGATTCAATATCGTGTAAACACCAATATAGTAGCCAACCATGCATACAGAAAATAGATAGAGAAAGAAACACATAACACAAAGATTTGCGGGTGGGGAAAAACCTTTCAGTAAAACAACCCCACCCCTCCAGAACCTGCACAATGTATTATCTTCAACACAAGATTACAATACACTTGCAATGCAAGTTCAACATTAACGATAGAAGATTCCAGCAGCACCTCAGTACCTGCAAACTTTCATCTATCACACTATTGCATTACAACATGCAATACTCATTTTATGAACATCTTAAGACCCAAAAAAATGCCCACAAAGGAGTTGGGCATTTTTCATGGCTCAACCACCAAGAAACATGCACAATGCCACATGTACATCCAATACCAAGAAAAGGGCATCCATCCCTTGAATAGGCAATGACAGCTTGTCATAGAATCCGCCAAAAATAGCGGTCACAAAAGAAGTGTAAGGGAATCCATCATACCAACCTATTTTTGGCATATTCTCTTACACACACCAACCACTCATTCTTGGGCGCCCAAATAGGCCTCATGTCATAAGATGCCCTTACACCTATCATAGCTTATTCCTTAAATAGCTCTTACGTGTCATAAGAATCCGTCATAACCATTTCAGCCATGATCTCCTTCACACACTTCAAGATGCTGACACATGTAAGTGATCAACATGCCAACTAGACATGTACACTCACATTTACATATTATTTGCA
Organism: Cupressus sempervirens; assembly: GCA_028749045.1. NCBI lineage: Eukaryota > Viridiplantae > Streptophyta > Pinopsida > Cupressales > Cupressaceae > Cupressus > Cupressus sempervirens. The sequence continues at coordinate 8,526,794 of CM053787.1, read as the reverse complement.
AAAATACATTTTACAAAACAAATAATAATAAGAATAGGAATTATACAAGGTTGAGACACCTTATTCCTAACACTTCTAATAGCATTGGAAATAGTTTAATGAAACTTCAAGATACTTATGAAGGACTTGATAGATTATCTGATTTTGAGTTGATTGCCATCCTTGCCAACACTAACTTGTAGTCTATGGAAGTGCATCCACTAATGGATTGTAATGCCTCCTCCACTAAACCCTCCTATCTAGTGTGGAATAAATTGTGATCCCTTTTGCAATAGTTAACAAGGATGAAGGAATGAATATTGATTTGGTTCCTCTCAAAAAAAGGAGAAGACTTTGCCTTCAATACCCACAAGAAAAGATAAAAAGCCAAGAAAGGAAAGCATCCCAATAAAAGGAGATCATGCATGGGTATGTGCAGGATCATGGTGTACCAAAAAGTGGCAATGTGAAAAAAATAGAGTTTGAAGACGTCTAAAAGCACTTCAAAGTCTTCTCTGACTTTTCTTCACCTATCCAGGTACCAAACCTGGAAAGTAAGGCTGAGCCTTATCAGATATCTGATAATATTGTCATAATATAAAAATTATAATTATTATACTATAATATAATAATATTATTATTATATTATAATAATATAAAAATATTATATTATAATAGTTTAATATATTATGTAATATTATATAATATAATATTATTATTATTATTATTATACTATAATATAATAATAATAATATTATTATACTATATTCGTATAATATTATACTATAATAATAATATTACATTATAATAATATAATATAATATTTTATATTATAAAATATAGTAATGTAATATAATATAGATAAAATATAATATAATAATAAAAATATAATATATTATAATATAATATATAATAAAAAAGTATAATATATTATAAATTATAATAATATAATATAATACATTATAATAATATTATTATTATATAATATAATAATATATTATATTTTAATAATATAATATAATATTTTATATTATAATATATAGTAATGTAATATAATATATAATATATTAAAATATAATATATAATATAATATAATATAATGTAATGCACATATATTATATAATATATATAAAATAAAATATAATAATAAAGATGTAATATATTATAATATAATATATAATAAAAATTTAGTATATTATATAATATATGCAGCCAATATCGGATATCCGATACCTATGACATTACATAAAAATAAAATCACATACCTATGGGCCCTTATTTTGCATATTTGGGGCCAGTATTTCCACGTGATCGGATATCGAATATCAGGGTATTTAAAAAAAAAATATTTATCTCATTTTAAATCTAAATTCAATAGATTTTAGCATGATTTTATTTGTTTTAGTTGAATCTAGGGTTTTTTTGAAAAAAATTGTTAAAATTAAAGTTTTTTTTAATATATATTACATTTTGCAATTCAATAGGAATGGCTGATCAAAATGATGACACTGAGGCCAGGAATAATAATCCTCATAACCCACCACCATACGATCCAGTACCCCCACAAAATCATCCACCAAATGATCCTCTACCCCCTCAAAACCCTCCTCGAATCGAGGATTTGATAAATGAAAATCTCACTGAATTGAGAGGTTTGCATAGAACATATAATAATGTACCCGCATTGGCTCCTATGTTATCCATGTTAAACACAATAGTGGATAACATTGAAACTCTTACGAACCAACAAAATGTTGCTCTTCATTAGCATGATGAAATGAACGAGATGTTTGATGATGGTTTGGACTATGATGAGGTTGCGGCCCTCAATATAACCAAAGATGATTTGGCTAGCCTTTTTGCGAACCCAAAATGGGTTTACCAATTGACCCAAAATAATCCAAATTATTGATTAAATGGTGCACAAATGATACCATAAATGCAAAATTTTGGAATCGTTGGTGGATGGTCTTTGATATCCCTCCACATGGCAATTCAGACATACCATTTTATTTCCTTAGAAAATTATATCCAAAATTTGTGTTGAAAGTTAAAGTGAACTATTGGACCATCAAGCCCAACATGGGGTTAGGACTAGGAGCTCCTTAGGATAGACCCTCTTCCTAGTGGAAGAAAGCTAGCACTTTCGTTCTCCCCACTGATATCCTCCCCCACTCCTCGAGTGCAGCATCTAGATATTATGGTAAAGGCTAGCTCTCAGACCATCAGAGCCATTCATAGGCTGAGTAACCTAATGATATCTCAGGCTAGGTTAGTCCTGCATCCTCATGTTGATGATGCTAGTGCCAGTTCATCATCGGCTAGCTCATCACATGATTGTGTGCCTCACACTTGCATTATGTGCAAGAATATTTGCCTAGGTCCCATAGATGATCTTCTTGAGTATCATTTTGTATTAGACGAGGATACAACAGACACATGCGCAGAGGTTATAGACCTTGATGCGAGAGAGGAGGGGAATGTAGAGGCATGGACTCCTTTAGTGTCGATACGTGTATACATTTTTTTGTTATGACATATGTGATTTAAATTCAATTTTTATAATAGAGTAATTTTAATTTTTAAGCCATACTAACTTTTACATGTATGTGATCTTCATTCATATTTAGTTGATGATTGAGGAGGAGCTCAGATTGATTGATGATGCCACACTGTCGATCATTTAATTTGGCCTTGAAACATCTACGGTACATTATGTTGTTTTCACATTTTTTTTTTCTATTTGATATTGTAGCATATATGGCTACTAATCTTTCTTTTATCTTGCAGGTACCACCTATCCCAAGGGGACAAAGTGCGTAGGGTGAGCCAGCATGCATTGACAAAGGAAAGGTAATTAGGTGCTTTCTATTTGATTAAATATCGATGCATTCTTGTAAAATGTTTTTGGTAATCTCATTTAATTACATTCTTTATTGTATATAAGACGTGGCTACTGGCGATGAGCCTGTATAGATTCCACATTGTAGCCCATTAGGGATTTCCATTTGCATTGAGAGCTCCATTGTATGTATAAGTATCATTTATTTTTTATTTTCCTTATCTTCATAAATAAATTCAAAACTTATTTCTATGATATTAAAAACTACTATTTTTTATCTCATAGGAGACTCCTAGTGCACATGAGGTCCGACGAGAGAGTTATGTAGATTTGATTATGCGGCCACTCTCTCCTGAGGAGGAGCCAAAAATAGTAAGTTGTAGTTTGAATTCATGATTAAATATGTTATAAATTTAGCATGCTATGAATTATAAAGTTATAGTTTAAATTGTAGATTCATCTGACAAACGTATTTGAACATATATAGCCCACAATTAGAGAGGTACAAGCATTGCTGAGGGCATATGAGAGGACTCTTGACTGGCATAGGAGGTATTTATTATGAAATTTTGATAGTATAAATCTTCATTACAAAAAAGATCATTATGCATTTGAGTAATTCAATGTTAAATACAAAGAATCATATAAATTTAGTAGTCTAACTTTGGGTTTTCCTTTTTTGTTTATGTAGGAGGCATCTGATCCACCTAGTGCAGCGAAGAGGTTGCATCTTGATCATCCACCAGCACCCTAGGATAGTATAGTTGTCGTAGAATGCATCATGAGACATTTTGAGATGACATATGCCACATTGTATATAGAAACATTGATATTATACACATTCTAATGGCATGATCAGCCACATTTTGTATATGGATCTATGTATTTTGATATATATTTGAGTACTTTGTCGATGGATACATGATCTTCAATATATATATTTGCATAAAATTTTGTCTATGAATACATGTATTTTGATATATATTTTTGTAATTTATGTGCACAATGATATAGATATTAATTTAGTATCTAATATTATTCAATTTATCTTGGATCATGTGTATTGTTCATGTTTATGGAATATCATTAATTTTGATTATATTATTTATATTCGATTCAAATGCAATAATTTTTTAATAACATTTTAACAATCTTTATTATCAAATTTGGATGCAATGAGTAATTTGAAGTGCTATCATGACATAAACACACTTGTTAACCTCCTACACAAGGTTTAGATAACCCCAAATCTGATTTTAAACTCCACTTTCAACCTTGAAACTAACTCTTGGCTTCAAATCTAATCTCAACATAGTTAAGGACTCCACTCCTCAACCATGGATTTTATTCTCAACCACCAAGTCATTCATAGATTCATAATCTTTGATAACTAGCACTTCACTTTGTTACTATCCTCATACTATAGGGTATGTGCAGGATCATGGTGTACCAAACTATGGCCTTAAGTGGCAGTGAAAAATCAGCAAATCAGGTTTATGTCAACTTGACACATAATTTCGAAGTGGTTATGGACTTTATCAAAAAGTTGTAAGAAAATAATTTGTAAGAAATTGAATGTAGTTTCTAAACTACTAGGCCTTATTGGGAGAAAAAAATAATTAATTGGTCAAAAGTTTTAATTTTAATGCAGTACTAAGAAAATTTTAGGGTGAAAATAAAAAGTAGGTGTATGTCTGACCACCTTAATCAAAATAAAATCATAATATTTTTTTAATATAATTATAAATATGAAAAGTAGACTGATGCCCGGATGTGAAGCATATTTTTCGGTATTTTTATTTCAAATAAATAATTAACTATGAATTTTCTACCAAAAATTTTTCGAAAAAAAGTCCCGTGTCTGACCACCCTAACTAATAGAAAATTTTACCAAATTTAATTTTTTCTTTTTTTCTTATACTAGCCGAAGTATAGAATCTGACACAACTTTTAGATTTAAAAAATGTTATACCGTTTGAAAGTTATAGCTATTTTTCAATCAGTATGTCAATCAACACTTTACAATTATCTTCATTGATAATTAACTAATAAATACTTATCGAACTCAGAATTTGACAGAAATTATATTTATGGAATCTAGAGATTGATATTAAAAAACTTTTTTCGTTTTATTCAATTTCGATCAAAATAACATTGTCAGATGGCTACCCAAAGTCTGAGTATCACGAAAACTCTCTTCAAACATGTCTTTTGGGTTGACCGGGTAGGCTTGGTATTTACCAAGCCCAATCGGATATCCAATTTTAAATCGGATATCCGATCATAAATCGGATATCTGATTCAAAATCACATATCCGATATGTAAGGTGGGCAAATTTAAAATCTCAAGCCATTTTGGAGGGAAAATTGGGTTTAAACGTCACAACTTATTATTTCTAAATTATTTCACTTATATTACTATGTAAAGATATATTTTAATATATTATATATATATAGTAACATAATGTAAAGATATAAGATATAATCTAACAATATATACTAATATATTATGTTAATCTTATTACAATCTATAAATATAATTTATATTATTATTATTTTTACTAAATATAATAACGTAATTTATATATATATAAAATACGTATTATATATTATTATATTAATATGTATAATAATATATAATATATATATATATATATAATAATAACGTAATATATTAAATATAAATATATAATATGTATTATATATATTATTATATTAATATGTATGTTATTAATATATATATATATATATATATATATATATAATACCATAATATTTTCCTTAAATATAATAAACTAATATATATATATGTTATTAATCTATATATAATAACGTAATATTTTTATTAAATATAATAATGTAATATATATATATATATAATTATATTATTATGTATGTTATTAATAGATATGTATATTATTAATATATATGAGTCAAAGGGGGTCATAGGTCAACCATTGACCCCCTTTGATGCATTAAATGATGACATATGTCCTTAGGGGTCCTAAGAGCCCTAGGGACATATTACAATGGTTAATATGGGTCAAAGGGGGTCATAAGGTGACCTATGGCCCCTTTTGATCAATTAAATGATGATATATGTCCCTACGGGTCCTAGGACCCCGAAGGACATATTTGAAGCATTCATATGGGTCAAAGGGGGTCATAGGGTGACCTATGACCCCCTTTGACCCATTAAACGATGACATGTCTCTAGGGGTTCTAGGACCCCTAGGAACATATTCGAATGGGTAATATGGGTCAAAGGGGGTCATATGTCCCTTTGACCCATTAAATAACGACATATGTCCCTAGGGGTTCTAGGACCCCTAAGGACATATTCGAATGGGTAATATGGATCAAAGGGGGTCATAGGGTGACCTATGACTCGCTTTGATCAATTAAACGATAAAATATGTCTCTAGGGGTCCTAAAACCCCTAGGGACATATTCAAATGGGTAATATGTGTCAAAGGAGGTAATAGGTCACCCTATGACCCATTAAACGACAACATATGTCGGTAGGGGTCTTCGGACCCCTAAGAACATATTCAAATGGGTCATATGGGTCAAAGGGGGTTTTGACCCATATGAATGATTCAAATATGTCGTTAGGGGTCCTAGGACCCCTAGGGACATATTTGAATCGTTCATATGGGTCAGGGGGTCATAGGTGACCTATGACCCCTTTGACCCATTAAATGATGACATATGTCTCTAGGGGTCCTAGCACCCCTAGCGACATATTCGAATTGTTCATATGGGTCAAACGGGGTCATAGGGTGAACTATGACCCCCTTTGACCCATTAAACGACAACATATGTCTCTAGGGGTCCTATAACCCTTAGGGACATATTTGAATCATTCATATGGGTCAAAGGGGGTCATAGGGTGACCTATAGCACCCTTTGACCCATTAAACGATGACATATGTCCCTAGGGGTCCTACGACTACCTAGGGACATATTTGAATCATTCATATGGGTCAAAGGGGGTCATAGGGTGACCTATGACCCCTTTTGACCCATTAAATGATGACATATGTCCCTAGGGGTCCTAAGACCACTAGGGACATATTTGAATCGTTCATATGGGTCAAAGGGGGTCATAGGTCAACCATTGACCCACTTCGATGCATTAAACGATGACATATGTCCTTAGGGGTCCTAAGAGCCCTAGGGACATATTACAATGGTTAATATGGGTCAAAGGCAGTCATAAGGTGACCTATGACTCATTTTGATCGATTAAATGATGATATATATCCCTACGGGTCCTAGGACCCCGAAGGACATATTTGAATCGTTCATATGGGTCAAAGGGGTTCATAGGGTGACTTATGACCCCCTTTGACTCATTAAACGATGACATATGTCTCTAGGGGTCCTATGACCCCTAGGGACATATTCAAACAGGTAATATGGGTAATATAGGACCCCTAAAGACATATGTTGTCATTTAATGGGTCAAAGGGCGTCATAAGTCACCTTATGACCCCCTTTGACTCATTAAAAGATGACATACCCCTTTGACCCATCTGAACGATTCGAATATGTCCGTAGGGGTCCTCAGACCCCTAGAAAAATATTCGAATCGTTCATATGGGTCAAAGGGGGTCATAGGGTGACCTATGATGCCCTCTGACCCATTAAAGAAATGACATATGTCCTTAAGGGTCCTAGGACCCCTAAGTCCATATTCGAATCATTCATATAGGTCAAAGGGGGTCATTGGGTGCCCTATGACCCACTTTGACCCATTAAACGATGACATATGTTCCTAAGGGTCGTAGGGACATATTTGAATGGGCCATATGAGTCAAAGGGGGTCATAGGTCACCCTATGACCCCCTTTGACCCATTAAACGATGACATATGCGTTCATATGAGTCAAAGGGGATCATAGGGTGCCTTATGACACCTTTTGACCCATTAAACGATGACATATGTCTCTAGGGGTCCTAGGACCCATAAAGACATATTTGAATCGTTCATATGGGTCAAAGGGGGTCATAGGTCACCCTTTGACCCATTAAACGATGACATATCTTCCTAAGGGTTCTAGGACCCCTAGGGACATATTCGAATGGGTAATATGAGTCAAAGGGGGTCATAGGGTGACCTATGACCCCCTTTGACTCATATTACCCATTCGAATATGTCCCTAGGGGTCCTAAAACCCCTAGGGACATATTCAAATTTTTCATATGGGTCAAAGGGGGTCATAAGGTGACCTATAATGCCCTTTGATCCACTAAATGATGACATATGTCTCTAGGGGTCCTATAACCCATAGGGACATATTCAAATTGTTCATATGGGTCAGAGGGGGTCATAGGTCACCCTATGACCCCTTTTGACCCATTAAACAAAAACATGTCTCGAGGGGTCCTAGAACCCCTAGAGACATATTCAAATTGTTCATATGGGTCAAAGGGGGTCATAAGATGACCTATGACCCCCTTTGACCCATTAAATGACAACATATGTTTCTAAGGGTCCTATAACCCCTAGGGACATATTCAAATCGTTCATATAGGTCAAAGGGGGTCATAGGATGACCTATGACATCCTTTGACCCATGAAATGATGACATATGTCTTTAGGGTTCCTAGGACCCCTAGAAACATATTTGAATTATTCATATGGGTCAAAGGGGGTCATAGGGTCACCTATGACCCCCTTTGACCCATTAAACGATGACAAATGTCTCTAGGGGTCTTAGAACCCTTAAGGACATATTTTAATTGTTCATATGGGTCAAAGGAGGTAATAGGGTGACCTGTGACCCTCTTTGACCCATTAAATGACAACATATGTCACTAGGGGTCCTCGAACCCCTAAGAACATATTTAAATGGGTTATATGGGTCAAAGGGGGTCATAACGTGGCCTATGACCCCCTTTGACCCATTAAACGATGACATATGTCGCTAGGGATCCTAAAACTGCTAAGGACATATTTGAATTGTTCATATGGGTCAAAGGGGGTCACAGGGCGACCTATGACCCCCTTTGACCCATTAAATGATGACATATGTCTCTAGGGGTCCTATAACCCCTAGGGACATATTTGAATCGTTCATATGGGTCAAAGAGAGTCATAGGGTGCCTTATGACACTCTCTGACCCATTAAACAATGACATATGTCATTAGGGGTCCTCAAACCCCTAAGAACATATTCGAATGGGTCAAAGGGGGTCATAGGGTGACCTATGACCCCCTCTGACCCTTTGAATGACGACATATATCGCTAGAGGTCCTCGGACCCCTAGGAACATATTTGAATGCATCATATGGGTCAAATGGGGTCATAGGGTGACCTATGACCCCTTTGACCCATTAAACGATGACATATGTCGCTAGAGGTCCTCGGACCCCTAGGAACATATTCGAATGGGTAATATGGGTCAAAGGGGGTCATAGGGTGACCTATGCCTCTATTTGACCCATTAAACGACAACATATGTCTTTAGGGGTCCTAGAACAGCTAGGGGCATATTCGAATGGGTAATATGGGTCAAACTTTAACCCATAAAATGACAACATATCTCGTTAGGGGTCCTCAGACCCCTAGGAACATATTCGAATGGGTCATATGGGTCAAAGGGGGTCATAACGTGAACTATGACCCCCTTTGACCCATTAAACTATGACATATGTCCCTAGGGGTTGTAAAACCTGTAAAAAAATATTCGAATGGGTAATATGGGTCAAAGGGGGTCATAGGGTGACCTAACTCTTTTTGACCCATTAAACGATGACATATGTCACTAGGGGTCCTCGAACCCCTAGGAACATATTCGAATAGGTCATATGTGTCAAAGGGTGTCATAAGGTGATCTATGACCCCCTTTGACCAATTAAATGATGACATATGTCGCTAGAGGTCTTCGGACCCCTAGGAACATATTTGAATGGGTACTATGGGTCAAAGGGGGTCATAGGGTGACCTATGACTCTATTTGACATATTAAATGACAACATATGTTGCTAGAGGTCCTAGAACCCCTAGGGACATATTCGAATGGGTAATATGGGTCAAAAGGGGTCATAGGGTGACCTATGACGTTCTTTGACCCATTAAATAACAACATATGTCACTAGGGGTTTTCGGACCCCTAGGAACATATTCAAATTGGTCATATGGGTCAAAGGGGGTCATAGGGTGAACTATGACCCCCTTTGACCCATTAAACGATGACATATGTCCCTAGAGGTTCTAAGACCCCTAGAGACATATTCGAATGGGTAATATGGGTCAAAGGGGGTTATAGGGTGACCTGACTCTCTTTGACCCATTAAACGATGACATATGTCGCTAGGGGTCCTCGGATGCCTAAGAACATATTCGAATGGGTCATATGGGTCAAAGGGGGTCATAGGGTGACCTATGACCCCCGTTGACCCAGTAAATGAAGACATATGTCTCTAGGGGTCCTATAAACCCTAGGGACATTCAAATCGTTCATGTGGGTCAAAGGGGGTCATAGGGTGACCTATGAACACCTTTGACCCATTAAACAACGACATACCACTTTGATCGATCTGAAAAATTTGAATATGTCCCTAGGGGTCCTCAGACTCTTAGAAAAATATTTGAATCGTTCATATGGGTCAAAGCGGGTCATAGGGTGACCTATGATGCCATTTGACGCATTAAATGATGACATATGTCTCTAGGGGTCCTAGAACCCTTAGGGACATATTCGAATTGTTCATATGGGTCAAAGGGGGTCAAAGGGTGACCTGAGACCCTCTTTGACCAATTAAATGATAGCAAATGTTGCTAGGGGTCCTTGGACCCCTAAGAACATATTCGAATGGGTCGTATGTGTCAAAGGGGGTTATAGGGTGACCTATGACCCCATTTGACCCATTAAATGATGACATATGTCTCTAGGAGTCTTAAAACCTCTAAGGACATATTCAAATTGTTCATATGGGTCAAAGGGGGTCATAGGGTGATCTATGACCCCCTTTGACCCATTAAACGATGACATATGTCTCTAGGGGTCCTACACCCCTTGGGACATATTCGAATCATTCATATAGGTCAAAAGGAGTCATAGGGTACCTTGTGACACCCTTTGACCCATTAAACGATGACATATGTCGCTAAGGGTCCTCGAACCCGTAAGAACATATTCGAATGGTTCATATGGGTCAAAGGGGGTCATAGGGTGACCTATGACCCTATTTGACCTATTAATGATGACATATGTTGCTAGAGGTCTTCGGACCCCTAGGAACATATTCGAATGGGTCATAGGATGACCTATGACCTCCTTTGACCCATTAAACGATGACATATGTCGCTAGAGGTCCTCGAACCCCTAGGAACATATTCGAATGGATAATATGGGTAAAACGAGGTCATAGGGTGACCTATGACTCTATTTGACCCATTAAACGACAACATATGTCTGTAGGGCTCTTAGAACCCCTATGGACATATTCGAATGGGTAATATGGGTGAAAAGCGGGGTCATAGGGTGACCTATGATCCTCGTTGACCCATTAAATGACAACATATGTTGCTAGGGGTCCTCGGACCCTTAGGAACATATTTGAATGGGTCAAAAGGGGTCATAGGGTGAACTATGACCCTTTTTGACCCATTAAACGATGACATATGTCCTTAGGGGTTGTAAGACCCCTAGAGACATATTCGAATGGGTAATATGGGTCAAAGGGGGTCATAGGGTGACCTGACTCTCTTTGACCCATTAAACGATGAAATATGTTACTAGGGGTCCTCGAACCCCTAGGAACATATTCGAATGCGTCATATGGGTAAAAAGGGGTCATAGGTCACCCTATGACCCCCTTTGACCAATTAAACGGTTACATATGTCACTAGAGGTCTTCGAACCCCTAAGAACATATTTGAATGAGTAATATGGGTCAAAGGGGGTCATAGGGTGACCTATGACTCTATTTGACCCATTAAATGACAACATATTTCGTTAGGGGTCCTAGAACCCCTAGGCACATATTCGAATGGGTAATATGGGTCAAAGGGGGTTTGATCTATTATACGACAACATATGTCACTAGGGGTCCTCAGACCGTTAGGAACATATTTGAATGGGTCATATGGGTCAAAGGGGGTCATAGGGTGAACTATGACCTCCTTTGACCCATTAAATGATTACATATGTCCCTAGAGATTCTAGAGACATATTCGAATGGGTAATATGGGTCAAAGGGGGTGATAGGGTGACTTGACTCTCTTTGACCCATTAAATGATGACATATGTTGCTAAGGGTCCTCAGACCCCTAAGAACATATTCAAATGGGTCATATGGGTCAAAGGAGGTCATAGGGTGACCTATAACCCCCGTTGACCCATTAAATGAAGACATATGTCTCTAAGGGTCTTATAACCCCTAGGGACATATTCAAATCGTTCATATGGATCAAAGGGGGTCATAGGACCCCCTTTGACCCATTAAACAACGACATACCCCTTTGACCCATTTGAATGATTCGAATATGTCCCTAGGGGTCCTTAGACTCCTAGGAAAATATTTGAATCGTTCATATGGGTCAAAGGGGGTCATAGGGTGACCTATGATGCCCTTTAACCCATTAAACGATGACATATGTCCTTAAGGGTCCTTGGACTTCTAAGGACATATTTGAATCGTTCATATGGGTCAAAGGGGGTCATTGAGTGCCCTATGACCTCTTTTGACCCATTACACGACGACATATGTCCCTAAGGGTCCTAAGGACATATTCAAATGGGCCATATGGGTCAAAAGGGGTCATAGGTCACCCTATGACCCCCTTTGAGTCATTAAATGACCACATATGTCCCTAGGGGTCTTAAGACCCCTAGGGACATATTTGAATCATTCATATGGGTCAAAGGGGATCATAGGGTGCCTTATGACACATTTTGACCCACTAAACGATGACATATGTCTCTAGGGGTCCTAGGACCCATAAGGACATATTTGAATCGTTCATATGGGTCAAAGGAGATCATAGGGTGACCTATGACCCCCTTTGACCCATTAAACAACGACATATGTCTCTAGGGGTCTTAGAACCCCTAGGGACATATTTGAATTGTTTATATGCATCAAAGGAGGTTATAAGGTGACATGTGACCCTCTTTGACCTATTAAATGACAACATATGTCGTTAGGGGTCTTCGAACCCCTAGGAACACATTCAAATGGGTCATATGGGTCAAAGGGGGTCATAAGGTGACCTATGACCCCCTTTGACCCATTAAATAATGACATATGTCGCTAGAGGTCTTCGGACCCCTAGGAACATATTCAAATGGGTAATATGGGTCAAAGGGGGTCATAGGGTGACCTATGACTCTATTAGATCCATTAAATGACAACATATGTCTCTAGGGGTCATAGGCTGACCTATGACCACTTTTGACTCATTAAACAATGACATATGTCGCTAGAGGTCTTTGGACCCCTAAGGACATATTCAAATCGTTCATATGGGTCAAAGGGGGTCATAGGGTGACCTATGACTCACTTTGACTCATTAAACGATGACATATATCGCTAGAGGTCCTCAAACCCCTAGGAACATATTCGAATAGGTCATATAGGTCAAAGGGGGTCATAGGTCACGCTATAACCCACTTTGACTTATTAAACGATGACATATGTCTCTAGTGGTCCTAGAACTCCTAGGGACATATTCGAATGGGTCATATGGATCAAAGGGGGTCATAGGGTGACCTATGACCCCCTTTGACCCATTAAACGATGACATATGTCGCTAGAGGTCTTCAGACCCCTAGGAACATATTCGAATGGGTCATATGGGTCAAAGGGGGTCATAGGGTGACCTATGACCCCATTTGACCCATTAAACGATGACATATGTCTGTAGGGGTCCTAGAACCTCTAGGGACATATTAGAAAGGGTCATATGGGTCAAAGTGGGTCATAGGGTGACCTATGACCCCCTTTGACCCATTAAATGATGAAATACGTCTCTAAGGGTCCTAGAACCCCTAGGAACATATTCGAATTGTTCATATGGGTCAAAGGGGGTCAGAGGGTGACCTGTGACCTTTTTTGACCCAGTAAACGACAACATATGTTGCTAGGGGTCCTCAGATCGCTAAGAACATATTTGAATGGGTCATATGGGTCAAAGGGGTTCATAGGGTGACCTATGACCCCCTTTGACTCATTAAATGATGACATATGTCTCTACGGGTCCTAGAACCCCTAGGGACATTCAAATTGTTCATATGGGTCAAAGGGGTTCAGAGGGTGACCTGTGACCCTCTTTGACCCATTAAAGGACAACATATGTCGCTAGGGGTCCTCAGACCCCTAGGAACATATTCGAATGGGTCAGATGGGTCAAAGGGCGTCATAAGGTGACCTATGACCCCCTTTGACCCATTAAATGATGACATATGTCTTTAGGGGTCCTATAACCGCTAGGGACATATTTGAATCGTTCATATGGGTCAAAGGGAGTCATAGGGTGACCTATAACACCCATTGACCCATTAAACGACGATATATGTTCCTATGGGTTCTCACACCCCTAAGAACATATTCGAATGGTTCATATGGGTTAAAGGGGGTCATAGGGTGACTTATGACCCCTTTGACCCATTAAATGATGACATATGTCTCTAGGGGTCCTATAACCCCTAGGGACATATTTGAATTGTTCATATGGGTCAAAGGGAGTTATAGGGCTACTTATGACACCCTTTGACCCATTAAACGATGACATGTCTTTAGAGGTCCTAGGACCTCTAAGGACATATTCGAATCGTTCATATGGGTCAAGGGGGGTCATAGAGTGCCTTATGACTCGCTTTGACCCATTAAACGATGACATATGTCCCTAAGGGTCCTAGGGACATATTCGAATGGGCCATATGGGTCAAAGGGGGTTATAGGGTGACCTACAACCCTCTTTGACCCATTAAACGATGACATATGTTCCTAGGGGTCCTAGGACCTCTACGGACATATTTAAATCGTTTGTATGTATATGGGTTAAAAAATGAAGGGATATATATATAGTATTTATACTATTTTATGATAATATAAATAAACATTAAATATTAATATTATCATATCTATAGTAATAATAATAATACTATTATAACTATAATAATATATATATATTAATACTATATTGTAGCATAATAATAATAATAATATAAATAAACACTAAATATTTACACTGTTATATCTATAGTAATAATATTAATACTATTATGGGTATAATAATATTGATACTTTAGCTATATTAATACTATATATTAATATTACTATATATTAATACTATTATATATTAATACTATTGATACTTTATATTAATACTATATATTACTATTACTATATATTAATACTATTATATATTAATACTATTGATACTTTATATTAATACTATTATACTATTAATACTATTATATATTAATACTACTATACTATTAGTTTAGTAATAAACCAAAGTCAGAAAATTATAGCAAGATTTGATTTTGATAATATTAATATAATTATGGCAAAAGAGGGAAATTATAGCATGTTTTCCCTCCAAAAATTCACTTTACAATATCGAATATCCGATTTCAAATCGGATATCCAATTTAAGATCGAATATTCGATATGAAATTGGATATCCGATTTTACTGGCACCAATTTCCAATAATTCACTGTCCCTGTAGACTTGACAACATCACTTTTCCATTTTTTTTCATGGGTTTTGAAAAAAGTCGCGTTTTGGGGCCCAACTAAGCAAAAAAAGTTCGGAAATATAACCTTAGGTGTTCGAATTTGTCATCTGAATGGGGAGTAGCAGTCATCGAAAGGATAAATGCAAAAAGAAGATATCCAATGAAGAAATTGCGACATATAGAGAAAGGGACAAAATGGAACATCGAAGAAAAAGACAAAGTATGCTAAATATCAGTCAAGTTGACGATGAATTAATCGAAGGTGAAATCATAGAATCAGATAATGAATATGTATAGTTGAGGAATGAAAATGTACCTATTGAAAACGATAATGCTGAAATTGAAAATTTGGAGAATGAAAATTTTGAAGAAGAAATGCCACCAAGTCATAATCCAAATTGCATAATTGACCATGTCGAAGATGACAATCCATAGGAACCTAATGCACAAGAACCTTACATATCTCCTAATTATAATCAGCATGAAGGTTCTAAAACACCAAAATGGATAATTGAAATTGATGAAACGATTATTGCTAGTTTGGAAGGAAAAAAATTAGAAAGAACCATTCGGTTATGGGCTTCAAGACTATATCAGATGTTTTTCAGCAATAAGACAGTGGTAGAGCAATGTCAACTTTTCATGCACTTATTAAAGATGCAAAAGATGATACCTATGCTTTCCAAATTGAAGATTTGTGTCAATAAAAAGTTGGAAAGAAATGCCATTATCATGAAGAATCTTTTTAGTGCTCTCAATAGCATTGGGAAAAATAACAGAGAGAAGGATAATAGAGCTGCTCGAAGGGTCATTAAAACCTCTTTGGTAAGTCATCATTTGAGAAAGGATAGATATATGAGACAAACTTGTATTGATTTGAATCTAAATCGTACTACTTTGAGAAGAGCACTTAGTCGACGAGAGAAAATTGATGATCCTCTTCAAAATGAAACATGGGCATTTGGTGGGAGACTTCCACGTTTTGATAAGAAGCTTTCCGATGATGTGAAGGAATAAATTACAAAATTTTGGCACTCTAACTCACAAGTATCATCCAATGCTAAAGACGTCTTAAAGTTGAGAATTGGCATCAGAGATCGCACGCCACATCCTAAACACCATTTAGAAGTAAGTCAAACTATGTTGTTCAAACAATTTAGAGAGAGTCATCCAAGTCCTCATATATCACAAAGGGCTTTTGAATCTTTGAAGCCATTTTATTGTGTGCCACTCAAAATTCAAAATACATGTTGTTGCAAATATCATGTTGAGTTTTCTATGTACCATGAATTATTATGCTCCATCCGTTCTACTTTGCATAGTAAAGAAATGTTGGAGGATTGTGGGGCTCATGGGCTTCCAAAATAATCAAGAGACTTGCTAGATTGTTAGGAACCTGTGTGTTCCTTCTGTTTATTTTGTTAGAGTAGAGTTGTTGGACGCATATGCTTTGTAAGTCGTCCCGTGAGTTTATTTTACTATCCCACATGCATAGGTAGTATTACTTTTCTAGATCGTACCCAGTATATAAGAATAGGTTGAGGCCCTTGATGGGCACAGACGAATTTATTGTATTGAGCTTGCTCAAAGGAGGTTACCCCCTCGAAGTGGCCTGCGATCAGTAGATTTATTCTGAGTTCTGCTATCACTTTGTATTCTGTTATTTCGAGCATTCTCACGATATTGCTATAAGGAGGTTCTTCTCATCTGGTATCAGAGCACTCTCTTGGGCTCGCTGGGTGGAAATTACATCAAATTTTTTTCTGTCGTGGCCTTCAGGTTCCTCTCACTTCTAATATCTCTTGTTATTGCAATAACTCATACTTCCGCAGAACGTCTGCAATATCATTTCGCATACTTCCTTCCTTGGCGACCCAACCCCAAATTTTACATATCAAAGCCCTAAATCCCTCATTTATCTAATTTTAGGGTTTGCCCTATCTTTTTCACCTCTCATCCAATCGCCACCAAACTGAGCCACAAGATTCAATTCCTCATTTTGCTCCCTTATCCCTCTTGGACTGTTCGCCTCATTTCGCCTCCCTACCCTTGAAACCCTCATTTTTCTTTTTCCCTTGTCCCCAGATAGTCTCCCACCACCCGTCGAACACCCATTTCCTATATGAGTTTTACCCAAATCCAAGTTTGCCGTAACTAAAAAAGTTTTTGTTTCTCATCTTCTACCCATTTCAAAAAAAAAAAAAAAAAAAAAAAAAAAAAAACAAACAAACCTTATTTTATGGTTGTTACGCGTACAGGAGCAAAAATCATGGAAGAGGAAATTGCATCCCTCAAAACCAGACTTCAAGATCTGGATGACAAAATTCTGGGTCTTAACTTTCAGCAGTCAGCCATGAGCCGAAACCATTCAGGAGATATTGGGTCCTCTTCTGGCAATTTCCGTGGACCAAAGCTTGATTTTCCACGCTTCGATGGTTCTGATCCGACTGGATGGATCTATAGGGTAGAGCAGTATTTCAGCTTGCATAATACTTTGGATAACCACAAAGTCTCCCTTGCATCTTTTCATTTGGAACATGAAGCTCTTCAATGGTTCCGTTGGTACATCAAGGCTAATGTAGGCCCAACGTGGAGCGAATTTTGCACCCTCATTTTGGAGCGCTTTGGCCCTAGTTCCTTTGATGATTTCACAGGAGCACTCACTAAACTGCGTCAAACAGGCACTGTAAGAGAATACCAGACAGAGTTTGAAAAATTAGCTAATCACACAGAGGGCTTGTCTGATGACTTCTTCCGTAGTTGTTTTGTCAGTGGTCTGAAGGATGCACTTCGCTCAGAAGTCAAAATGTTTCGACCTACTACAATGATGGAAGCCCTTGGGTTGGCTAAGTTAGCGGAAGACAAGATTAGTGCTCTACAACGCTCCAGATCTAATTTTGTTCCATTCAGAAATACAGGTTCTCACAACCCTCCAGTCATACCAGCTCCCAGAACTACTCCGATCAAGCACTTGTCTGAAACAGAGATGCGAGTTAGGCGAGACAAAGGGCTTTGTTATAATTGTGATGAGAAATGGTCTCGGGGCCATAGATGTGTTCAGCAAAAGCTCTATCTCTTGGATGTGGATTCTCCACTAGAACTGGAAGAATATGTAGATGCTCAGGAAACAGTGGATGCTGAGGTTGAGCCTCACCAGCCTGAACCTCCTTCCCCAGAAGCTCCACCAGAGATATCTGTCCATGCTTTGGCAGGAGTCACTACTCCACAAACCATGCGGGTCCAGGGTTTCTTCAAGAAGATCCCTCTTACTATACTCATTGATTCTGGTAGCACTCATAACTTCATTGATCCACGAATAGCCAAACAGGCTGATTGCTTTATCCATCCCTGCTCTAGCTTTGAAGTCATGATTGCCAATGGGGGCACTTTACCTTGTAAAGGGAAATGTCGCAATGTGCGTCTCTCTATTGGAGATTATAACATGCGCTCTGACATGTTTGCCTTACCCTTAGGTGGCTGTGATGTGGTTTTGGGTGCCCAATGGTTACGCACTCTTGACCCCATTCTCTGGGATTTTGCTGAACTTTGGATGCAGTTTTCAGCCGAGGGGCACCAACACACTTTGAAAGGCTTACAACCAGGGTCTCTCAGCATCATCAGTTCACACCGTATGGAAAAACTTCTTAAGAAGAATTCACATGGTGTCATCGCTCAGCTCCATTCCATTCAGATGCAGCCATCAGCAGTCTCTAGCACTCCTGCCGATCTCCAACACATTTTGGACAAGTATTCTGGTATATTTGCTGAACCTGTGGGATTACCTCCTTCTCGTCCAGAGGACCACCGTATTCAGCTCCTTCCTGGCAGTGTTCCGCCCAACATCAGGCCCTACCGCTACCCATTTCATCAGAAGACCGAAATCGAGATACTTGTCCGTGACTTACTGAAGCAAGGTATTATTCGCCCTAGTACCAGTTCCTTTTCTTCTCCAGTTCTGCTTGTTCGCAAAAAAGATGGGTCATGGCGACTCTGCATTGATTTCTGAGCACTTAATCATCTCACTATAAAGGACAAGTTTCCCATTCCAGTTGTTGATGAACTTCTTGATGAACTCCATGGGGCTCATTTTTTCTCCAAGTTAGATCTTCGTTCTGGGTATCATCAAATTCGGGTTAATGAGGAGGATATACCTAAAACTGCCTTCCGCACACATGATGGTCACTATGAATTTTTAGTCATGCCCTTTGGCCTCACGAATGCTCCTTCAACATTTCAGGCAGTGATGAATAACATATTTCGACCATACCTCCAGAAATTCATTCTGGTCTTCTTTGATGATATCCTCATATATAGCAAAACTTGGGCTGAGCATCTCCATCATCTGGAGCTTGTCTTGCAACTTCTCTCTGATCATCAACTCTGTGTAAAACTATCTAAATGTGTGTTTGGCCAGGAGGAAGTGGAGTATCTCGGGCATATTGTTGCACACCATGGAGTGCGGGTGGATCCTACAAAAATAGATGCCATGAAAACTTGGCCGCATCCTAAAACTCTCAAGAGCCTTCGGGGTTTTTTGGGGTTGACTGGCTACTACCGCAAGTTTGTCAAAGATTACGGGAAAATTGCAGCACCATTGACAGCTCTGTTAAAAAAGGATGCCTTCTCCTGGACCCCTGTTGCTGAGACTGCATTTGAACAACTGAAACAGGCTATGTGCAGTACACCTGTTCTCGCGATGCCAAATTTTTCCAAACCCTTCACTATTGAGAGTGATGCTTGCGGCAATGGATTGGGTGCTGTTCTCCTGCAAGATGACCATCCTATTGCGTTCACTAGCAAAGCCCTCTCTGGTAAGAATCTAGCCCTCTCTACTTATGAAAAAGAAATGATGGCTATTTTGCATGCTGTACAGAAGTGGCGGCCATACCTCTTAGGGAGTCATTTTTGCATCAGAACCGATCAACAAAGTCTGAAATACTTCCTGGAACAACGGGTATCCTCTCCTACACAACAGAAATGGGTCAGCAAACTCATGGGGTATGATTATGAGATCACCTACAAGAAGGGTAAGGAGATTATTGTGGCAGATGCTCTTTCTCGCACATTTGATAATCAAGCTTCCCTTTCCGCTATTTCTAAGCCCATTCCCAATTGGTTAGCGTCTGTTCAGTAGGGCTATGATAGTGACTCTTCTTTATCTCAAATCATTCACCAGCTAGCCAATAATCCTTCTGCTATACCACATTACTCTTGGGATGGTGCTTCTCTTCGATGCAAGGGTCGGCTAGTGCTTCCTCAGAACCCAGCTCTACATCAGGCTATTTTTTATGAACTCCATGCTTCTCCTTCAGCAGGGCACTCAGGCTTCCTCAAAACTTATGAGCGAGCAAGGAGAAACTTCTTTTGGAAAGGAATGAAACAGACGATTCAACAGATGGTGGCTGAATGTGATACTTGCCAACGCCACAAGGGTGAAACGACCCTCCTTCCTGGCTTGCTCGAACCATTGCCCATTCCTACACGGATTTGGACTGATATTTCTATGGATTTCATTGAAGGGCTTCCTAAATCCGGTGGCAAGACAGTGATCTTGGTTGTGGTTGATCGTCTCTCGAAATATAGTCACTTTTGTGCCCTCAGCCACCCCTATACTGCCTCCTCTGTTGCGCAAATCTTCATGGACCAGATATTTCGTCTTCATGGACTCCCTTCTTCCATTGTCTCTGATCGTGATGCAACTTTTACCAGTCATTTTTGGACTGAACTGTTTCAGAAAACTTGCACCAAACTGAAGATGAGTTCGGGCTATCACCCACAAACTGATGGTCAAACGGAAATTGTCAATAAATGCTTGGAAACTTATCTTCGTTGCTTCACTTCCGAACAGCAACATCAGTGGGCCAAGTGGCTCCCTTTAGCTGAATGGTGGTACAATACCTCTTACCACACTGCCTCTAAAATGACTCCATATGAAGCAGTCTATGGTCAGGCACCTCCAGTGCTCCTTCCCTACACTCCCAACAGCTCACCGGTCCAGGCAGTTGACATAGTTCTCCGCAGCAGGGATCAGATTCTTCGTACCTTACAGGATAATCTTCACATGGCCCGTAATCGGATGAAACAGCAAGCAGATCAACACCGTTCTGAGTGCTCATTTCAAGTTGGGGATATGGTTTTTCTTCGTCTACAGCCATACAAACAATCCTCCCTAAAGCTGAAAGGGCGTCATAAGCTGGCCCCAAAATTTTATGGGCCTTATCAGGTTCTGCAGAAGATTGGTTCAGTTGCTTATAAACTGGAACTTCCTCCTTCTTCCCGCATTCATCCAGTTTTTCATATTTCTTGTCTAAAGAAAGTTCTGGGTACCACTGTCAGAGCACAAACTACTCTCCCTAAAATGGATACGGAAGGATCCATTATCCTGGAGCCGGTGGCAATCATTGACCAGCGCACTCGCCAGCTTCGCTCTCGCTCCATCTCTGAGGTCTTGATTCAGTGGCATGGCATGCAACCAGAGGATGCTACCTGGGAACCCCTTCTTCAGATTCAACAACAATTTCCACACCTTAAGCTTTGAGGACAAAGCTTTTTTCTAAGGGAGAGGGGATGTTAGGAACCTGTGTGTTCCTTCTGTTTATTTTGTTAGAGTAGAGTTGTTGGACGCATATGCTTTGTAAGTCGTCCCGTGAGTTTATTTTATTATCCCACATGCATAGGTAGTATTACTTTTCTAGATCGTACCCAGTATATAAGAATAGGTTGAGGCCCTTGATGGGCACGGACAAATTTATTGTATTGAGCTTGCTCAAAGGAGGTTACCCCCTCGAAGTGGCCTGCGATCAGTAGATTTATTCTGAGTTCTGCTATCACTTGTATTCTGTTATTTCGAGCATTCTCACGATATTGCTATAAGGAGGTTCTTCTCATAGATCAACTCTTATGTCATAGAGTTGATGGTTGTTCCTTTTATAGAAATGCTTGCTTAAATGACAAGTGTTCAGAATGTGGTGGCTTATCCAAGTTTGACACATGTTTCCATGAGGGGTGTGAACAAGTTCTTGGAAAGACAATACTAAAAAAAAAGGTATATGAAATGGTGAAATACACATTGAAGAGTGGGAGTGAGAGCTCTAGATGTGAATTGGTTGGAAAAGATATCAGTGTGGCTAATTTTATTTCAGATTTCAAGGAAAATCTTTTTTACAAGTATGCAAGACATAGTCACAGGTCTCAGTGGTTGGATCAACAATTTAGAACGTGTAAGGAGACTTTTCCCATTTGCACTATTATATCAATTGTTGATTTTGCTGAGAACTACACATTGCAACCTCAAAATGAGAGACAATCTCAGTATTACAACTCCATTCAGATTGCAATTTTTGTTCACATAACATATAGACATACCCCTGATAGTGCGAAAGATAATCGAAAGATTATTAGAGAGTATCATTTTTATATGAGTGATGATAGATCTCACTCTCACGAGTTTGTGCAACATTTTTTTGAGAATTTTTTTGATTTCTTACATTAGCATGCAATTGCTATGGATAGATATATCATTTGGTCAGATAAGTATACAGGTCAATTCAAGATTGCTCGCATGTTTTATTGGTTGTGTAGGATGCATGTAGAGAGAGGGGTGCCTCATATTTGGAGTTTTTTTGAGTCCGGCCATGGAAAAGGGGAACATGATGGAGCATGGGCATGTGTGAAGAGAACTCTAGTTAAGGAGCAACTGAAGATTTCAACAACAGAGCTTCTTGATGCTCGTAGCATTGTTGATTGGTGTAGTTTAGCATTATCACAGGGGTGGACTCTTCATTCATTGGTATGCAAGTTCTTTTGGTTGGTTGAGGAAGGGTCCATAGGTGATAGATCAGATTGTGCTACAGTGAGAGACACATAAAAAATGCATTCATTTCAGAGCTCTAATTCTAGTACATGGACCATTTGGACATGACAACTAGCTTGTTTTTGTCGTACTTATTTTCAATGTGATTGGGATCAATGTGAGTCAAGTGAATGGGTGGACACATGGGCTCCACATTATCTTACTCCATTATCTATCATACCCTCTATAAAAAATGATGACATGGAAAGTTCACTTGAGCATAACCATCTATTAGATCTACTTCAGCCAGGACATGTCTTTGCATTGGTTGCACCACAGGGGAATGATGAGAAATCCGATTATTGGTTAGCACATTGTGTAAGAGGAAAAAAAAAACTTGCACAACCAATCACAGATGATGATGGATTCACGTATCCTACTGGTTCAGTGGTTGTTGCTGGAACATGGCTGCGGACATACATGCTTAGAAGGAATGAAATTCTTGCATTCGAAGACTATCAGAAGCACAAAGTAATTCTCATATATTCGCATCTTATTATAGCAACAGATATAAAGTTATTGAAGTATCAAGGAAAACCAAAAGTAAAAGAACTTTTTACTATTGCTAATGCTGATCATTAAGCCTTGTTGGAGACCCTAAAACAGAGAGAGGACGCTATTGGAATACTCGACTAGGTATATATACTTCTTATGTTATTTTCTTCATAATGATTTAATGAATTGATGATTATCTTGTTTAATACAATAAGTTACTAATTTTTGTATGATATTGGAATGTAGGTACATCATGAAGAGTTGGAGGGGGGTGGTATTGGGGAGAATTTCTAAAATTTATGATGTATTATAATGTAAAATGTGTAGTTTTTTGTATATGGTTTTTGTATTTTGGTAGGTTCTTTGTAAGGAATTATAAGAGGAAGATATTGAACAAGTTCTTCCAAATCATATTTGCATGTGATACAAGGTTATAATGACAATTTTAAGAGCATTTATAACTATATGAAAGATAATTGCAGGCGAATATCTTATTACAAATTTGGTTTTTTTCTTATTTGACATAAAGCTGAAATTATGATTATTAAAACTATTTTTATCAAACTAATCAAATAAGAAAAATCTAGAAAGTACGAATGAACAATTAGAATACTTGATTTCTACCATTTTGCAACCAATCATAGGATTTGAAAGCATAAAGAGTCATAATATTGTATAATGTTTTGAAAGACTTTCATATTGAAAAGTTGTATGAAGCACATTTGGGATAAGCCATGAAATCCATGAAAGAAGATAGCATTTAGGATAAGCAATTAAAGCCAATAAGCAAGATAGCACATGCATAATGACATGATATGAAGTTGGATATGAAGGCTATGAGTGGATGAGTCATTAGAGGTATCAAAAATCCCATCATAAATGAGATCTTGGATTTTATGTTTCAACACTATGGAATCTTTAGTTTTATGAAATTTTCTTCCATGGAGATTAATTTAAGAATGCCCCGTGTGTATGTAAAGGTCTTAAGGGAGATTAATTTAAGAATGCAATATTCTCCTCTAACCTTTTCTCAAGTTTAGAATTGATTTCTATCATGTGCTTAGAGAGATGAAGGTAAGAAAGATTATTTGTCTCTTCTAGCTCTTTGTATTGAACATATAGAAAGAGAGATGACAAGTGAACAAATTTAAGTGTAGTCAATAGATCAAGGAAACCATTTAGTGAAAGAAATTCTTAGTATGCATATCATAGACCATGAAGTTAGAAAATACCAATAGCTCTAAGACCAAAGAGCCATTTTAAGCATGTTCAAGCACTAGAGACAAAGAAAATCAAAGTCAATTTATGAAACTCCCCTTAGCAAAAAATGCACACAAATATTTGCATTTGATGTTTTGACTTGGTTGAAAAAGTTTGACAATAATTGATAATATTGCAAGCTTGATGTTCAAAGGCAACTTTTTTTCCAAGAAAGATAGTGACACATGGAGTAGTCTTCAAAAAATCAAGCAAGGCACAAAGCAACCTTTCATGATACAAGTCAAAGGGGTCAACCTTTCTTGACAACTTTTCAAAATCTAACTCCTAACAGCTACAAGTCAGTGCCATTAGCTCCAAGTGGGTGGGTGAACCATAGTGACACCCTTGTTCCAACCAAATAGACCCTCGATCATCCATGGCCACCTCGTACTGAGGAGTCTCCAAGGTGCTCTAAGTGCATTTTGAGGTCGATCTTTCGAGGGTCATAACTTAGAGCTCGTGAGGGCTCTCGATGAACTGTCAAATGCTACAAGACGATGATATTGAGGCCTAAAATAATCTATCTCATTTTTGAGAGATCGCATTTCATTTGGATTCAGCATAGCGATCTTGCTCGATGCCAAAACTCGCAGTGTGCCTCAGTTCATAGGTGCACCAAAACGTAACTTTGAAATTGCTGATCTTGGCATCGAATTGTCAGTGCCATTAGCTCCGGATGGGTGGGTGAACCCTAGTCACACCCTTGTTCTAGCCACGAAGACCATCCATCATTTGCGGCCACCCCGTACCAAGGAGTCTCCAAGATGCTCTAAGTGCATTTTGAGGTCGATCTTTTGAGGGTCATAACTCAGAGCTCGTGAGGGCTATCGATGAACTATCAAATGCTACAGGATGGTGATACTAAGGCCTAAAATAACCTATCTCATTTTTGAGAGATCATATTTCGTTTGGATTCAGTACAACGATCTCGCTCGATGCCAAAACTCCCAGTGTGCCTCAGTTCATAGGTGCACCATAGCATAACTTTGAAACTGCTGATCTTGGCATCAAATTGTCAGTGCCATTAGCTCCAGATGGGTGGGTGAACCCTAGTCACACCCTTGTTTTAGCCATGAAGACCATCCATCATTTGCGGCCACCCCGTACCGAGGAGTCTCCAAGGTGCTCTAAGTGCATTTTGAGGTCAATCTTTCGAGGGTCATAACTCAGAGCTCGCGAGGGCTATCGATGAACTGTCAAATGATACAGGAAAGTGATACTAAGGCCTAAAATAACCTATCTCATTTTTGAGAGATCACATTCCATTTGGATTCAGCACAGCGATCTCGCTCGATGCCAAAACTCGCAATGTGCCTCAGTTCATAGGTGCACCACAGCGTAACTTTGAAACCACTAATCTTGGCATTGAATCGTCGGTGCCATTAGCTCCAGATGGGCGGGTGAACCCTAGTCACACCCTTATTCTAGCCATGAAGACCATCCATCATTTGCGGCCACCTCATATCGAGGAGTCTTCAAGGTGCTCTAAGTGCATTTTGAGGTCGATCCTTCAAGGGTCATAACTCAGAGCTCGTGAGGGCTATCGATGAACCATTAGAGGAGACAAGTTTTTAAGGATGGAGTGGCTTAGTTTTTTTGCTAAAATAAGTTAGTGGGAAGGCTTTATTAGAGGGTCTTGGCCAAACTAGTGGGGTGTTTGCCCACTCTCTAATTTTAGAGACACGTAGGTTTTGGAGGGAGATTAGGGGAGCTTTAATACAACTATCCTTACCCTAGCTTGGACCAAGGTTGGTATCTCAAACTTGCTTCTTTTCCATTTCTTTCTTTTAGCATGGTTAAGCAAATATGCAAGTGTGGAGTTTATCAATGGAGTATGCATTGCATTGCATTGTGGAGTAGAATTCATGTGACTGCTTGAATGGTGTTCATTCCATGTAGATTAGTGTGACACCATTGTGCATCTTGTTGTATTGTGTGGAGTATTGTGAGTATGAGGTTTGGATTTCGTCTATTTCCTTGTTGTATTATGGGTGTTGATATTGTGTTGTGAAAATGTGATGTGCTCTTTAAAATTGCTTGTTTTATTTCTACTTGGTTTTGTTTTCTTGTTTTGTGCTTGAGTATTGTTATGGGCATGGGACTTACACTCACCCTTGTGGGAAGGGAAGAGAAGTCTAGGGTGAAGGGCTTAAGTTGGGTTCGAAAAATGTATTGAGAACATTGGAGTATGGGCTCCATTGTATGCCATAACATTTCATATCTTGTTGGGGGTGATAAGGAAAGTATGGTGTAGAAAGGGAGTTTGAGGAGTTATAGCTGATGGTAATGGGTTTGGAGGAGGAAATGTGGAGGCCCTGAGAGGGCATTAAATGGTTCATTTATGATAGCCCCAAGAGGGCATGAAATTTGGTGAATTATGATAGCCCCGAGAGGGCATGAAATTTGGTGAATTATGATAACCCTGAGAGGGCATGGAAATTTTTAATTTAAAATATGGTTTGGTATGGCAAGTCTCCATTTTAGAACACACCTTCACCCTATGTTTATGGTTCCATCTGTGAAGCCATTGTGAAATAGTCTTGGGGGGAAATTGTTCAAGTTTGAAATGTAATGTTTATGCATTAAAAGATTGTATGTGTATCCCAGTTTGAGCCTTGTTCCCTAGCGTAGGGGTGGTCTCTTTGAGGCCTATGGTTGGGTGGAAAGCACCCATGGTCCTTGTTATTTTGTTGTGTTGCATATGCAGATTTGTGTCCAAGGGAGCAATGGAAATGGCTTAGAATGATCATCTTGCAGATTGATGTTGGATGAGAAAACTTGACATTGTGCCCTCATTTGTGAAGGAGGATTCACCAGCTTGTTCATGTTCTCAATGATCATGTTGGACAATGTTCATGCTACTCATTGTCCATATCTTTCAATGTCCATGTTCCTTATGATTTTGAAAAGTCCCTTATGTTGCCCCATTGTGATGGAAGGAGATTGTATCATTGTTACCTAATGTACATGTAGAAGAAATAATTGATAAGGTTGTATATGCATGTTTCATTTGGAGCTTATATTGTTATGAAAGCATTGGTACGAGTCATAGATTTTCTTTGACATCATTGTTATCATTTGAAAATGTGAAAGAAATTTTTCTCCTTGTGGTATTGTAAATGACTAGTTGATAATAACAATCCATAGATGTTATGTGATACCATTGATTGTATAAATTTAAAACTTAGTAGATTGCTTACAATCTTGTTGTGCACTCAATAATTTGGAAGGAAATTTTTATGTTCATATCACATGCATGGATAACATTGATTTTAATTACCAAGCTTAATGCAATTCTAAGCAAGAAAATCATCAAATTAATTTTATGATATAACAAAATGAAGTTTGTTGTAAGAGAAGACATAATAAAATCTATGAGATACATTGCTGTAGGCATGCATTTTCCTCTCTAGAAAATGTATGGTAAAGGAAAATAAATTCCTTCCTTAATACAGAGAAATAAAATATTAAAGAATATTCCCAAATTCTAGACTGCTATCCAATAAAAATAAAAATAATAATAGCATATAGAGACTAATGAGTGTCCTAGACTAATATATTTTCTAAGTGACATAATGGTACACATTACAATCTTGTCACCTCTAAGTCACATCCAACACTCAAATAATAAATTAGTAATTAAATAAATAAAGGCATATTAGTGTGCATGTTAGAGAATATGACAAATTTAAATATTTAACTCAAAAATAAAATAAAAGCCAAGATTGATTGGATGTACATATAATAGGGTTTTAATATGAAATAAGTTGTTGGGATGATGGGATTGGAGAATCAAGGATAAGGATGGATGGTGGATTAAAATAATAACTCAAATCTAGTTTTATCTAGTCAATAAAGCACATTGATACATTGATACATATATGTCAGAACGATAAGGTATGTTATATACAAACCTTATTTATACGCTTGCACCTAATCCTTGCATAAACAATTCATCTAACAAATTTAAATTGACACACTCAATACGATGGTGTAGTAGGATGTGTTTAAATACAGATCGTGAATTATTATTGAGTTAAGTACTTTGAATTGGCCCTTAGACTTACTAAGAGTTCCTCATTTTATGTGCTTACTAATTCGTACTATGAAACTACTTTGAATCTTAACATGATTTGATAATAATAATATTGATACTGAGAAAGTGAGCTTATGGTGAATAGTTAGATGTAATTTAATGTAAAAAGTAAATGTAATAGTATAGTAATTATAGTAATTAAAATAGTAAATGTAAAAGCATGGCAATGTAGCTAGATTAGTTAGTAGTTGATGAGCTAGATAGTTAGTAATTGTCTTTTGTTAGAGTGAGTTTAATTTATGTATTGAAATAGTAATTTTTGTGTTTAGAAAACCGTAGTGAGTGCTAGTTTGGTGAGGAAGCAATATTGATAGATAATGAGGATATAGTAATATAGTAATTGTCACATTAATATATATTGTAATGATTAATGAATGTGTGTACATTGGTAATAAGGATAATAAGTAATTCTGATCCCCTTCCCTTACATGCTAGAATCACGACCTAGTCCATATGATACAACCGGCAGACCCTAATAGAATATTAGTATCAGAGGCTTGTTAGGATATGAATTACCTCACTAATTTATGAGTGTTGTATCTTGAACTTGCTCGTTTGACTTGTGACACTAACTTGAACTAGACTGTCATCCAATCTATTTGAAAACCACCTATGACTAAAATGTTAACACCTTCACACTATTCATATGAGTCTTGAACTCCTATTCAATGATAACCTTGTTTTACAATATGTAATTTCTTATGCGACTTCATAAGCTACAAAAAAAAGAAATTTTTTTTGTGTTTTTACTAGTAAAATTTAGGGCATGACACATGATCCATGATAAATTGAACAATACTAGATACTAAATTAATATGTATATCATTGTGCACGTAAATGACAAAAATATATATCAAAATACATGTATCCATAGAAAAAATTTTACACAAATATATATCAAAGATCATGTATCCATAGACAAAGTACTCAAATATATATATATCAAAATACATAGATCCATATACAAAATGTGGCCGATCTTGCCATCAGAATGTGTATAATATCAATGTTTCTGTATACAATGTGGCATATGCCGTCTCAAAATGTCTCATGATGCATCCTATGAAAACTATACTATCCTAGGGTGTTGGTGGATGATCAAAATGCAGCCTCTTCACTGCACTAGGTGGATCGAATGCCTCCTACATAAACAAAAAAGGAAAACCCAAAGTTAGACTACTAAATTTATATGATTCTACGTATCTAACATTGAAATACTCAAATGCATAATGACCTTTTCCATATTGGAGATTAATACTATCAAAATTTCATAATAAATACCTCTCTCGTCGACCTCCTGTGCCGG
This sequence comes from Cupressus sempervirens, assembly GCA_028749045.1. Taxonomy (NCBI): domain Eukaryota; kingdom Viridiplantae; phylum Streptophyta; class Pinopsida; order Cupressales; family Cupressaceae; genus Cupressus; species Cupressus sempervirens. The sequence goes on along the minus strand of CM053787.1, from coordinate 8,496,266 downwards.
TCAAGAGTCCTCTCGTATGCCCTTGACAATGCTGGTACCTCTATGATTGTGGGTTGTATATGTTCAAATACTTTTTTTAGATGAATCTAAAATTTAAACTAAAACATTATAATTCATAGCATGCTAAATTTATAACATATTTAATCATGAATTCAAACTACAACTTACTATTGTAGGCTCCTCCTCAGGAGTGAGTGGCCGCGTCATCAAATCTACATAACTATCCCATCGAACCTCATGTGCACTAGGAGTCTCCTATGAGATACAAAATAGTAGTTGTTAATATCATGAAAATTAGTTTTGAATTTATTTATGAAGATAAGTGATGCAGGAGCATCCCATGCTCATCAGGGGAACATTGAAGATCCAAGGCATTACAGAGGTCATGGAACATCTCTTGAAGTCAATTGGGCAATCCTTGCACCAATTATGGCTCATGGAAGCATACAAAGTTATAATGTTGGACTCATATGTGGAAGAAAGATGTAATTGGGCATGAGATAGGATTTTAGGATTTCATATGGTAGATGAGTCATTTGATAGGTTCATGTAGGTTGTCATGATCATATCTTGTCATTAGACAAGTCAAAACGTTCTAGAATTGAGTTTTGGGGTTTGAACAAGCTGGCTCTAGTTTTTAAGCCATTTTAAGGAGGGTTTTGAAGTTTGGGTGTTTAGGAGTGTGACCAAGACTTATAATCTTGAAAATCCTTAGTGTGATGGTCCCTTTGTTGAAGCCTTGGTGTGTCTAATTCCTCCTTGTGTGTCCCAGAGTTGAAAGGTACATAAGTGGTGTCCAGAGATTTCTTGGTGAGGAAAGAAAGAGAATCAGTGAGTTGGCCCTTGGGAAGGAAGAAAATTGTTGTGAAAATGCCTCCTAAAAATCAAATGGCTAGAGAACTTGAAGAATTGAGAGAAGAGTTGGAAAAAGAGAAAAGAGAGAGGAGAGAACTTGAAGCATCTAGAGTGAGGGAAGAAAGACAAATGAGAAGAGAGAGGCTAAAGCTTATTGCAAGGATAGAATCCTTAGAAAAGGAAAGGCAAGAACCTAGAGGAGAAGAGGTTAGAGGAAGAAATCATGGAGAGAACCATGAAGAAGAAGAGGTTGGTAATGCAAGGCAAGAGCATGAGACAACAGATGATCCTAAAGAAAGGAGATTTATGAGAATCATTAAGGTAGTACAAGGTAATGGTGGGAAGAACCATATTGATTTTCCAATATACCAGGGTAAAATGGATAGTGAAGAAGTGCTAGGGTGGATAGAGGCCCTTGATAACTACTTTGATCTTGAAGACATAGAGGCAGATCAGCAGGTAAAAGTAGCAACAGCAAGACTGAGAGGAACATCACTCACTTGGTGGACTAGTGTTCAGAATGAGAGAGAGGAAAGGTGGTGCAGGGCACCTAACCTATGTGGCAGGGGGGAACAAGTATCTCTATTGCTGGACACCTTGCCACTCCATGAAAGCGAGGATTCAAGTAGATTAGGAAGTTGGAATAAAGGTTTGGTCCATATTTTACAAGTTGGTCTATGTTTTGTAATAAAGGCACATGTAAGGCCCACAAGCATTTTGGTGTTGTTATAAACCAAGTGACTCCATGGGACCAAAAGGCCTTAGAATAGGGTATTTAAGGTCTAAACAGTATTAGCAAAAAGTGGTTGTTTTTTTTTTTATGGTTGGGAACGCCTATATGGTTGTTCCAACAGTCATGTAGACCTTTATATATGTCATATGTGATCTCAGTTGAAAGGGGGAGATCATAGTGTACGGTGGTTTAGAGAAAAAATAATAAAAACTTCAATTTTTTGGAAATTTACTTAGTTGCATTTAATAAATCCATATGACCAATTTCGAGTCAATGGAATAGTTTAGAAAGTTAAGGAATGCATAAAAACTATAGTTTGAAATTTGAATTTCAAATTCAAACGGTCATATTAGTTTTGGAGGGAAAGTAGTAATTTGGTATTTTTTTGATTAAATAAACCTTTGTAACCAACTTGGTCGGTTGGACAGGTGCATATAAGCCTATTTAAGTTGTAATGAACATATGCAGGACATGAATCATTATTGGTACAAAAAAAATCACAAAAATTGTATAGAACAACAATCATACTTTCCTCTACATCAATTAAAAAAATAAAAAATAAATGATACTTATACATACAATGGGGCTCTCTGTGCGAATGAAAATCCCTGATGATCTAGGACGTCAAATCTGTACAGGCTCATCGCCAGTAGCCACACCCTATATACAATAAATAATGTAATTAAATGAGATTACCAGAAACATTTTACAAGAATGCATCAATATTTAATCAATTAGAAAACATCTAATTACCTTTCCTTTGTCAATGCATGCTGGCTCACCCCCCGTACTTTGTCCCCTCGGGGCAGGTGGTATCTGCAAGATAAAAGAAATATTAGCAACCATATATGCTACAATATCAAATAGAAAAAAGAAATGCGAACATAACATAATGTACCATAGATGTCTCAAGACCAAATGAAATGGCCAAGAGTGTAGCATCATCTATCTGTCTGAGCTCCTCCTGGGTCATCAACTAAACATGAATGAAGATCACATACATGTAAAAGTCAGTATGGCTTAAAAATTAAAATTACTCTATTATAAAAATTAACTTTAAATCACATATGTCATAACAAAAAAATGTATACACGTATTGACACCGAAGGAGTCCATGCCTCTGCATTCCCCTCCTCTCTCGCATCAGGGTCTCTAGCCTCTACATGTACGTTTGGTGTATCCTTGTCTAATACAAATGATACTCAAGAAGATCACCTATGGGACCCAAGACAATATTCTTGCATGTAATGAAAGTGTGAGGCACAAAAATGTGTGATGAGCTAGCCGATGATGAACTGGCACCAACATCATCAACATGAGGAGGCAGGACTAACTTAGCCTGAGATATCATTAGGCTACTCAGCCTATGAATGGCTCTAATGGTCTGAGAGCTAGCCTCTACCATAATATCTAGATGCTACACTCGAGGAGGGGGGGAGATATTAGGAGGCGGGACAAAAGTGCCAAGTTTCTTCCATTGGGAAGAGGGTCTATCCTGAGGAGCTCCTAGTCCTAAGCCCATGTTGGGCTTCATGCTCCAATAGTTCACTTTAAGTTTCAACACAAATTCTGCATATAATTTTTTAAGGAAATAAAATGGTATGTCTAAATTTCTATGTGGAGGGATATCAAAGACCATCCACCAACGATCCCAAAAATTTGCACGTATGGCGTCATTTGTGCACCATTTAATCGATAGTTTGGTTTTTGTTGGGTCAACTGGTATACCCATTTTTGGGTTAGCAAAAAGGCTTGCCAAATCATCTTTGGTTATGTTGAGGGCCGTGACCTCATCATAATCCAAACCATCATCAAACATCTGGTGCATTTCATCATGCCAATGAAGAGCGGCATTTTGTTGGTTTGTAAGGGTTTCAAAGTTATCCACTATGGTGTTTAACGTGGATAACATAGGAGCTAGTTCAGGTACATTATTGTATGTTCTATGCAAACTTCTCAACTCAGTGAGATTTTCATTTATCAAATCCTCGATTCGAGGAGGGTTTTGAGGAGGTAGAGGATCATTTGGTGGACGGTTTTGTGGGGATACTGGATCATTTGGTGGTGGGTTGCGAGGAATATTATTCCCTACCTCAGTGTCATCATTTTGATCAGCCATTCCTATTGAATTGCAAAACGTAATATATATTAAAAAAAAATCTAAATTTTAACCATTTTTGTCAAAAAAACCCTAGATTCAACTAAAACAAACAAAATCATGTTAAAATCTATTAAATTTAGGTTAAAAATGAGTTGGGGGGGGGGGGGGGACATACCTGATACCTGATATCCTATCCGCAATGGCAATACTGGCCCAAATTTGTGTAAAATAAGGGTCGCGGGTCTGTGATTTTGTTTAATCCAATGCATAGGTATTGGATATCCGATATAACATCAAATATCCGAGATGGCATTACAATATATATAATATAACATATAATATTTAATATATATTACATTTTATATATTTTTATATTATATTTTATATTTATTATATTAATTTACTATATATTATAATATAAAATATTATTATCATATTATATTATTATAATTTATAATATATTATACTTTTTTATCATATATTATATTATAAGATATTACTTTTTATTATTATATTATATCTTATATATATTATATTACATTACTATATAATATAATATTAAATAATATTATTATTATAATATAATAGTATGATATATTATTTAATATTATTATTATTATTTTATATCAATAATAATAATATTAAATAATATATCATACTATTATATGATTTTAATTATTAGTTGGATATTTGATTTAAAATCGGATATCCAATATCAAATCGGATATCCGATATGATATCGGATATCAGATAAGGCTCGGCTTAACCTTCCAGGTTTGGTTGCTAGATAGGTAAAAAAAGTTAGAGCAGATTTTGAAGCACTTTTAGGCATGTTCAAACTCTTTTTTTTTCACATCGCCACTTTTTGGCACACCATGATCCTGCACATACCCTACAACTTTTCAATTTCAACATAGTCTTAAAATATCTCAACTTAAGAGACTTGATTAGATGGTTCATTAATAGCCCTCATGAGCTCTGAGTTATTTTAGGCCTCAGCATCACTATCCTGTAGCATTCAATGGTTCATTGATAGCACTCATGAGCTCCGAGTTATGACCCTCAAAAGATCAACTTTAAAATGCACTTAGAGTGCCTTAGAGACTCCTTGGTATGGGGTGGCCGCAGATGATGGATGGTCTTCATGGCTAGAATAAGAGTGTGACTAGGGTTCACCCGCCCACTTGGAGCTAATGGAGCTGATGATTTGATGCCAAGATCAACGGTTTCAAAGTTACACTGTGGTGCACCTATGAACTGAGGCACATTGTGAGTTTTGACATCGAGTGAGATCGCTATGGAAAATCCAAACAGAATCTGATCTCTCAAAAATGAGATATTTTATTTTAGGCCTTAGCATCACCAACTTGTAGCATTCAATAGTTCATCGATAGCCCTCACGAGCTTTGAGTTATAATCCTCGAAAGATCAACCTTGAAACACACTTAGAGCACCTTGGAGACTCATCGGTACGGGTTGGTTGCGAATGATGGATGGTCTCCATGGCTAGAACAAAGGTGTGACTAGGGTTCACTCGCCCACTCAGAGCTAATGGCACTGACGATTCGATGCCAAGATCAGTGGTTTCAAAGTTACATTGTGGTGCACCTATGAATTGAGGCACATTGCGATTTTTGGCATCAAGCGAGATTGTTGTGCTGAATCCAAACAAAATGTGATCTCACAAAAAGGAGATAGGTTATTTTAGGCCTCAATGATGACATGAAGAAATAGAAGTTTTATTAGCAGTTTTTATGAACAATTGTTTATAACATGTTGAACTTTACCATCCTTTAGCCTAAATGTTTTAAACTATTTGATGTATAAAGTATGGACATAGGGTATAAAATGATAGTCGAAATTATATTCAAAAGGGATTCATTTTGTGGTAAAAATATTTCTTCATGATTGATTGATATGGGTAGACCTTCCTGCAGCTGAAGAGATTGCAAAAATTGTTAGTTGAATAATTAATGCCTTTTCTTTATAAACTAATAAATGAAAATAAATGTTTGCGATAAGTCTTGTGTGTATTAAATGTTGATCGCAGGATACAAGATGAGCAGGAGTTAAACAAACTACAAAGAAATAGCACTAAAGCATTGCTGACATTAAGGAGAAACGTTATGACACCATTGCAACTAGAAGACTTGGTGGTAAAGTCATAAGGGGCCTGTTTTAATGAATAACCAAGTGGGACCTGATAAAGTGGTCAAGCAAGGAAGTAAGCATAAAAGAAATCAGCTAAACATGCAAAGCACGATATCTAGATTCCTGGAAAGCTTTTTGAAGACAGATAAATGAGAAAATCTAGCATTCGCTGCGATCTCTATATTTGTGGGGAATTTAAGGGAGAATTAATGTCTTTCCAATTGCATGTTTGCAGTCTTAAAGTTGTAACTGGCTTTCCTTCATGGGAAAGTCGTAGTTTTAGGAGTTTGTTGTTCTTCTCTATAAATAAGACCTCATCTGTACCTATGAGGTTAAGTAGTAGTGAATAGATAGATAGAGTTGATAGACATCTTACTATATTTTTGAGTTATTGTAATACTGCATATTTGATGAATACATGCCTTTGCTAAGTTTCTACACTCTTATCTGAGTTATCTTTCCTTCATTCTTTTGTGGGGGCCCACGCGGAAGGTGGATTTTTACTTTAGTAGGTAGAAGTTAGACTTAGTTTTCCAAGTTAAAGTTAGAGTTGTTGTTCCTGCAGCCATTGGAAACAGACCTAGTCACTGTTCCTGCAGTAGTAGGTGCATAGATGAATGGCTAAATAATTAGAATTTCCTTCTGAGTATTTAAATAGTCATCTTTCCTTTGGATAAACTAGATTTCCTTAACAGTAATTGCATTCAAAGTAGTAGTGACTTTTAGTAGAAACTAGAGCATATACTTTGCAGACACCATCTCAAGTTCACGCTCCCAGATTGACATTTAACAAAAATCAGCATAGTACTTTGGTGGTAAGGGATGTCCAATCCTACAACTAAAATGGTGTTATATTGATTAGACATATTTTTGGCCCCATTACCGGGGATGGTGTCAGTCTAGTATTTACTATTGAGCCATTTAGTTTCATTTTCAGCATTTTTGCATGCATAGAAGAAGAGATCACCTTGGAAGATTTCTTCCCATCTTCAATCAGGAAGACCCTTCTTATCCTGACTCTGAAGAAAGAGAAGAAAGAGAAGAGAGAGAAGAAGAACTGTTTGAGAACATATTTGCAGAAGTATCAGAACAAGTACAATCACCAACCACATCTGAAGAATCTTTTGATTTGAATAATCTTTTTGTTGAGCCAGAATATCAAGATAATCCATTAGCTCTAGTCATTTATCAGCCACCACTAGGACATCTACAAATGGCAGTAGCTCAACCTACCTTTCCCTTTCCAATTCCTCCTCAGCAGGGTAATCAAAATTTGAAAAATATACCCTTAGCTGCCCTTCCTAAATTCTATGGCCTTATTACTGAAGATCCAGAAACCTTTCTCTTTGAGTTCGACATCCTTTTTCAAAGTTATGACTACACAACTGATGCCCATAAGCTAAAATTATTTCCATCAACTCTTAAGGAAGCTACTTTGAGATGGTTCATGAGTTTAGGTGCTAATGCTATGACAGATTGGCCAACTATGAGTAATATGTTCCTTAGCAAATATAAGGAATATTGTAGAGGCCATGATTTGAAAGGAGATGACATTTTTAAAATGACACAAAAGGAGGATGAGACTTTGGAGGACTATGTTGCCCAGTTCATGTTTAACCTACATCACAACACACAACATCAGCTGAATGAGGAGTCTCAAAAGCACCTCTTTCTGAAAGGAGTACATGACAGGAGTATGGAAGCTTTAGACTTAATGGCTGGAGGTGACATTACATAGAAGACGTGGTCTAAAATTCAAAATATTTGTTTAAATTATTCCAGAGCAACAATAAAAAAAGGACGAGGATTGAGGGATTTACTCCAAAAGACTCTTGGGACAGCAGTATCTAAGACAAAATTATCAAACCTCTTATTGGATTTCAAACAAGACATCATTAATGATGTTGCTACACAGTTAGATACCATGCAAGCACGAAGGAAGAAGGAAGATGTTGATAGTATGTTGGCAGAATATTGCCCTCATTTCAGAGAAAAGAAATGCAACTGTCGATGTAAGCCTGTTGCTAGCATGGGATCACAACATGTACCTACTGAGTTCAAGGAAATTGATGAAGACAGGGAAGTCTTTTATGTTGCTCAACGAAGACCATGGGCTCCAAGATCAAGTATTCCTCAAGACCTACTCCATAATTACAATAGCAATAGTCAATGGCAACAACAGAATGGTAATTATAATCATTGGCAGCAACCTTACCAAGGTTGGCAACAACCTTACCAAGGTTGGCAGTAGCCTAACCAAGGCTGGCACCAACCTCAGTAGGGTTGGTAGCAAACTCAGAATTGGCAGCAGCTGGCTTTGACACAACCTCCTCAATAGCAAGCCTTAATGCCTCCTGTAGCCAATATAGCCCTTCCAAAATAGCCTCAGTTACTTGCACAACCTGCACCTAACCCTAATACTGCAAAACCTTCAACCCAACAACAAAGTTATTCCATCACCCTAAATGATATTCATCTAAGATCTGGAACAATGCTTCCTTCACCTTAGCAGCCCATTATAACAGAAATAGATTATATAAGTGCTGAGTCAATTCAAGGACCTGCCGCCACTATTTCTCCTACAGCCAAAGTACCACCATTTCCTAGCAGGTTAACAAAACAAATACTACCAAGTGAAAATCAAGCTGCACTAGACTTGCTTGATCAACTCAAACAAATGACAGTAGAAATCCCCTTACTTGATGCAATCAAGGAAGTACCCATATATTCAAAAGCCATCAAAGAAGCCTGTGTTAAAAAGCCAGGAAGGAAAAAGAAAGACCCAAAGACTATCCATGTACTTGGACAACTTTCTGATCTTATGCTAGATAACTGCAAAATGCCTAAATATGCAGACCTTGGTAGCCCAGTAGTAACCCTCACCATTCAAGGAGTACAAGTACAGAATGTTTTAATAGACCTAGGAGCATCCATCAATGTAATAACCAAATAAGTGGTGTCCAAATTAAGTATTATTGGTCTCAGGCAGACGCCAACAATCTTGCAATTAGTAGATAGTTCTACCATCATTCCTGATGGTATGCTAGAAGATGTCACTGTTATATTACATTCATGGGAGTATCCAGTTGATTTTGTTGTACTCTCTCCTAAAACAAGTACTGGAGGTTACCTTATCATTTTAGGATGACAATGGTTAGCAACAACAAATGCTTATATTGCATGCCGATCAGGGAAAATGACTATTTCAGATGGAACAAACACTAAAAATTTGACCTTGTACTCTCCTGCTCAGCCTTTGCTATAGGATGATCAAGTTGTCTGGCCAAATATGGATGACTTTGATATGGACATATATTCTATTCAACAATTGATGATGATCTCACGGGACTCATTTGTAAACATTAAAGAAGAAGATGATGTCATTTCTTCCATTATACTGAATGAGTATGGAACACAACCTAGGACATCTTCTATACAAGAGTATGTCTTAGAAAGAATTCTACCTTTATCTAATGAACTGCATTCACTCCTGCCACATGAGATAGATTCATAACCAATTGTGCAAATTTCAATGGCTGAAAAAGTAGTCAAAAAAACAATCATTCCAGGAAGAGAATTAAATATAAGCAAGTCCTTATCACAAGCACAACATTATGATACCCTGCAGCTGTTACAAAAGCATTAGGATGCTTTTTCTTGGGAGTATATAGATATGAAAGGTTTGGATCCTGCACTCTGTACCCACAGAATTTATATCAGTCTGGACTATAAACTTGTGAGACAATCTCAGCATAGGATAAACCCAGCATTAAGGGATATTGTCAAAAATGAATTGCAAAAGTTACTCAATGTTGGCTTCATATATCCTATTTTCGATAGCCAAAGGGTATCACCATTAGTTATTGTTCTCAAAAAGGGAGGAAAATGGTGAGTCTGCATAGATTATAGAGAACTTAATTCGGCTACCAAGAAGGATCATTTTCCATTACCTTTTGTTAATCAAGTGCTTGACAATCTTGCAGGAAAGAAATACTTTTCATTCTTAGACAGGTTCAGTAGTTACAATCAAATCCAGATAGCACTAGAAGATCAGGACAAGACAACATTCACATGTCCATGGGGAACATTTGCTTATTTTGTCCTACCATTTGGCCTATCCAATGCACCCGCAACCTTCCAAAGAGCTTTCATTAGCATTTTTTTTGACATATCTACAGATTGTTTGGAAGTGCACATGGGTGACTTCACCACATATAGGCAAACATTTGAAGAAGCCAAGGAAAACTTGGACAAGGTTTTACAAAGATGCAAATACTACAACTTGTCATTAAATAGTGAAAAGTGCTTTATGATGATGCAAGAAGGAGTGGTCTTGGGACACTTTATTTCTCCTAAAGGAATTGAAGTAGATGTAGCAAAAATAGAAGTCATACATACATTAGCTATACCAACCAAATTGAAAGAAGTCAAGAGTTTTTTAGGACATGCAGGATATTATCGACGTTTTATCAAAGATTTCAGTCAAATTGCAGCACCCTTATACAAATTTCTTCGAAAAGATGCAGAGTTTGTATGGGATTTAGAATGTACCAAAGCTTTCCTGGAGCTTAAGGAAGTCCTCTCAATAACACCAGTGCTTCGACAACAAAATTGGGAATTACCTTTTCATATACACACAGACGCTTCAAATCATGCCATTGGAGTAGTACTTTGCCAAAAAATAGATTTAGTAGAACATGCAATTTACTATATCAGCAAAAATCTTCAAGGAGCTGAGTATAACTATACAGTGATAGAAAAAGAATTGCTTGCTGTAATTTATGCTCTGAAAAAATTTAGACATTATATTATAGGATACCAAATATTTGTACATATAGATCACTCTGCTATCAAATATCTGATGAACAAGCCAGCAATCTCTAGACGATTGGCTCGATGGTTGCTACTAATGCAAGAATTTGACATCACCATTATTGACAAGCCAGGTAAAGCAAATGTCGTGGCTGATTTCTTGTCTCGTCTTCAAACACCTAATGATCCTGCATCAATAGAAGATAGCTTTCCTGATGAACATCTATTTCTTTTATCAACGCAAAATCCTTGGTATGCTAACATTGCCAACTATTTAACTACTGGCAAAACTCCTTCACATTTTTCTACAAAAGAAAAATGATTGCTAGCAGAAAAGAGTTTTAATTTCTCATGGATCTCAGGATTCATGTTCTATACTGGGCCAGATCAGGTAACACGACAGTGTCTTAGAGAAGATGAAACATATGATGTTCTTCATGCTTGTCATGACAAGCCCTGTGGAGGACACTTTGATAGCAAATGGACTGCATTAAAGATTCTGAATACAGGTTATTATTGGCCTACACTTCACAAAGATGCGGCTCAGTATACAAAAAAATGTGATAAATGTCAAAGAATGGGTGGACTGACAAAAATAGGTGAAATGCCCCTGCAACCACAGATAGTAGTAGAACCATTTGATAAATGGGGAATTGATTTTTTTGGCCCTATTGAACCACCATCAGAAGGGAAAATTTACATATTAGTTTCTACTAATTATGTTACTAAGTGGGCTGAAGCAAAACCCATGAAGCATCCTCGTGACAATAATGTTGCCAAGTTTCTGTACAAATGTATCTTTACCAGATTTGGTGTTCCATGAGAATTAAAATCAGATCAAGGGCCTCAGTTCACATCTAACTTGATTTCAGCACTCATGGAGGAATATAAAATTTGGCATGGCAAATCATCTCCATATCATCCACAAGCCAATGGACAGGTAGAAGTAAAAAATAGAGAGCTAGAACATATTCTCACTAAAACAGTTTCTTTGCATCGTAGAGATTGGGCAGCTAAACTTCCTAAAGCCTTATGGGCATACAGAACAACATGGAAATCCACTACTGGATTTACACCTTTCCAAATCCTCTATGGGAAGACAGCTATCATGCCTATTGAATTCTAACATAAAACTCTGCGGACAGGTTTGGAACTTGATATTACCCTTCCTACAGCACAACAGGATCGCATTCTGCATCTCAATGAGTTGGATGAATGGTGAAAATCACCTCTTCATAATACAGAATTAATTCAAAGACAAAGGAAATAATGGCATGACAAATTCATTGAAGACAGAGAATTCTCTGTTGGTGATTGGGCACTCCTGTATGATTCACGATATTAGCATAACCAAGGCAGATTCCAAACTCGATGGCTTGGTCCTTATGAAATCATTACAATTTTTGACAATGGAGCAGTTCAACTGTCAACAATTGATCTAGTAAGATTTAAACTCCTGGTTAATGGGCACCGTCTGAAGTTATATCATAAACTAGCAACCAGGGAAGAATTTCTTCAATAGTTCACAACAACAAAAACATCTCTTCCTGTAGCCACTTCGTCTGAGGCTTCCACTTAGACACCTGCAGCCCCTTGAATTTATTTTCAAGGCCTTCATAATAATAAAAAATTCACACTCATGCAAAAATTTATTCCTTTTTCACCTCATTCTATCCCATCTTCTTGTCTTTCCATCATCATTCCATCTCACTTTCTTTCTCTAACAAGGCACTTTTTGGTTCATCCTTCCTATTGCACCTCATGTCAGTCACACTCGACCCCTTTGCATTTATTTATTTAATTTATTATTTATTTAGGAAAGCATGTTATTTCAATTTTTGGAATTTGCAATCTTTACGGTCTGGTGGGACCCAGTCTCTGTTACGTTTGGGGGAGGGAAAATTGATCATGAATGCAAAATCAAGGAAATCTTAAGTTAGCATATAGGATGTATGGGGAAGGCTCATTTTAGTAATGAGTTGGCAACCCTTTGTACTTCTAAAATGTGTGAAATAATATTAAATCATGATTTCGCATACCTCCTCGTTAATATGGCATATGTTTTTGAGCACGATCTTTATTCCCATTATGATTTGGTGATTAAAATGTTGTCATAAAGTACTAAAGGATGTGATGTTTGGAAAGCATTGAAGCATTGCAATTTCCCTTTGCTGAAACCCCTGTAGCTATCACTGCCCATACTTTCAAAATCACTTGCAGAGAAATCGCCTGTACTAGCATTTTTTTTTCAAAAATATGGGTGGAGAACCTCAGCGGCATGAACCAACAGATCACAAAGTCTTACTGGTAGACCTAGCCACATGTATTTTGTTTCAACAATGAGGTTGGCTGGCTTAGTGTCTCTGTTTGAAGCAGTTTGATCAAGAAATTGCGCTCCAATTTCATAATACATTGAGGGATGGATATGCAACTGTTAAGGGTATTCGGGTAGAATTCACCGAAGAAGTGGTGGCAGAAGTTTCTGGGTTACCCACAATTGGAGAACGTTGGACAGAGGATATGGATGCACGACAAGAAAAGGAGCGATTCTCAGTACCGAGAGATCCTCGGCTAGAGGAAAATAGAAAGCAAGGTACATTACAATTATCTCTCCCACTACAATTTATCCATCCTGTTGAATTTATCATAAGATATTTTACCTATGAAGGCAGATATTCCTATTTGGATGTTGTTCATTTTAAAATTCTGAGTGGTTTGCGGCATGGGGATTATCCTATAAATCTTCCAAGTTTTCTTTATAATATCATCAAAAGGAAAGCTACCTATGTACAACAAGGAAAAACTTAGTCGGTATCCCACCATTGCCTGATTAGGGCTATAATTGAAAAAGAGTTGACTAGGCAGCACTTGGGAACATGGGATGATTTTGTAAAGTTAATATTAGATGGACCCAGAAGGGGTGGATCTAAAGGGCAAGGAGTAGGGACAAGAGAGAAAACTATTGTAGGAGTCAAAAAAGTAGTATATAGAATGGATCAAGATGCTTCGGCTTCTGCTTCGATGCTTAAAAAGAGGAAAATTTTGACCATAGAAGCCTAAACTCCTAGGAGGAGAAGATCACACATAGTTGCCGCAGGGGGGTTCAAAAAAAGAACCTAACCTGAGTAAAGGGAAATCTATTGATAAGGGCAAGAAACCAATTTCTACCCCACGATGAGTCACTAGAATGTCTGGGATGAATATAAGAGCTAAACCTCCCGCACCACTTGCTGAGCCTCCTATACCATCTATTGATATTGAAACTCTAGTACCTACATCTACACAATCGCCAGAGCATAAAGCACCTAGTCCTGAACATAAAAATAATCCTGAGGAAATTTTTGCAAAACCAAATAGTCTTATTAATATTGATAGTGACATAGAGTCCTCAAAAAAGATAGAGCCTGAGATTGGACACCTAGCAAAGGAAACTAATAATCTACCACCAGAGGAATATCCATTTGTTGCACAAGAAATGGTTTAGGAAATTGTTGAAACATTTCTAGATCAAATGACTGTTGCACCCCATCTTGCAGCCATTGCTCCTTCAGAAAAAGTTGATACCACTGTTCCTTATCAACATAATGATTTTGTTGAACAATAGCATTCTCAGGATGACAACATTGTTGACCACCATCATCATGAGCACTGCCTTCAAGATTACAGACCTATTGTCCATCGTCACACACCACCAAACATTTCCATTCCGTTCACAACCAACTTTAATTTGTACCAACAATTTCAATGGGAGAAAACAAATTGGGATTTAGAGAAGAAACAAATTCTCAGAACTATCAGGGAACAAGTACAACAAATTGAAGAAAAGGATGATGAAATTAAGATCCTGCAGCAACGTGTCACAAAGATCACAGAGCTCATTCTAGAGCTTGTCAATTGTAGGTCCCCATCTCCAATTTATACACTATTCCTAAAGGAGAAAATAATTAATTTTCAGTTGTTACAAATTACCAGGGGATTGAATCCTTCTTTACATACTCCCCAGGAATTTTATGCAACATTCAATTCAGTGCCAATTCCTTTGAAGAATCTCCTCTATGAATTGTATGTTCATAACCTTGCTGTACTAGATGATAAAGATTGGAATTCATTGTTGTATGTGGGAGATGTATAATTTAGGGCCATTATGTCATGTATGCAGAATGAGATCAGTCGTGAGAACCAAGCTGCTCCTTATAGAGAAAAGGAAATATTTGAACCATTGTATATTTGGCCAGAAATACAAAACATTTACAGAGTATTTTTCGATTGGCTTTCTGTTAGCAATAATCATAGTGCTGCTACCAAAATCCATCCTATCCACGAACAAGCATTTTTGGATTGGGAGCAACATTGTTCTAAAAATGCCCCTGATGCTTTACAAGCTTCTCTTCAAAGATGGATTCGATTGCCAGAAGACCTGAAAACCAAGGAGTTGCACTCTCCCCAAAATTTGGAATTAGCCATCAGTAGGATACCCAAGCATCTGACGTTGGGAAGAAATTAGAAAAATTATTGGGTACCTCTTCGTTTCCAACTACCAATACTCTTGCATCCTATGCTTGGAAAACATGATCTGTTTGCTGAATATAACATGACTGCTGAAGAATAGAAATGGGAAAGATTGAAACAAAATCATGGATATTTTAATTACAGAGCTCCTGAGTTAGGGGAGAAAATCACCAATGACCTTAGACTACGAATGAGGATCTGTTTGTTTATAACATGTTGAACTTTATCATCCTTTAGTCTAAATGTTTTGTTCTCTTTGAAGTATAAAGTATGGACATAGGGTATAAAATGATAGTCAAAATTATATTCAAAAGGGATTCATTTTTTGGTAAAAATTGTTCTTCATGAATGATTGATATGGGTAGACCTTCCTACAGCTGAAGAGATTGCAAAAACTGTTAGTTGAATAATTAATGCCCTTTCTTTCTAAAATAACAAATAAAAATAAATGTTTGCAGGAAGTCTTGTGTGTATTAAATGTTGATCGCAGGATACAAGATGAGCGGGAGTTAAAAAAATTGTGAAGGAATAGTGCTAAAGCATTGATGACATTAAGGAGAAACGTTATGACACTATTGCAACTAGAAGACTTGGCGGCAAAGTCAGAAGGGGCCTGTTTTAATGAATAACCAAGCAGAACCTAATAAAGCGGCTGAGCAAGGAAGTAAGCATAAAAGCAATTAGTTAAAGATGCAAAGCATGATACCTAGATTCCTAGAAATTTTTTTGAAGACAGATAAATGAGAAAATCTAGCATTCGTTGTGATCTCTATATTTGTGGGGAATTTAAGGAAGAATTAATGTCTTTCCAATTGCATGTTTGCAGTCTTAAAGTTGTAATTGGCTTTCCTTCATGGGAAAGTCATAGTTTTAGGAGTTTGTTGTTCTTCTCTATAAATAAGACCTTGTCTGTACCTATGAGGTTAAGTAGTAGTGAATAGATAGACAGAGTTGATAGACATCTTACTATTTTTCTGAGTTATTGTAATACTTCATATTTGATGAATACATGCCTTTGCTAAGTTTCTACACTCTTATCTGAGTTGTCTTTCCTTCATTCTTTCATGGGGGCCCACGCAAAAGGTGGATTTTACTTTAGTAGGTAGAAGTTAGACTTAGTTTTCTAAGTTTAAGTTAGAACTGTTGTTCGTGCAGCCACTAGAAACAGACCCAGTCACTGTTCCTACAGTAGTAGGTGCATTGATGTATGGCTAAATAATTAGAATTTCCTTCAAAGTATTTAAATAGTCATCTTTCCTTTGGATAAACTAGATTTCCTTAACAATAATTGCATTCAAAGTAGTAGTGACTTTTAGTAGAAACTAGAGCATATACTTTGCAGACACCATCTCAAGTTCACGCTCCTAGATTGACATTTAATGGAAATCAAAATAGTACTTTGGTGGTAAGGGATGTCCAATCCTACAACTAAAAGGGTGTTATATTGATTAGACACTTAACATGACCATCTTGTAGCATTCAAAAGTTTATCGATAGCCCTGACGATCTCCAAGTTAATTGTGACCCTCGAAAGATCAACCTCGAAACACACTTAAAGCACCTTGGAGACTCCTTAGTATAGGGTGGCCATGGATGATGGATGGTCTCTATGGCCAAAACAAGGGTGTAACTAGGGTTCACCTGCCCACTTGGAGCTAATGGTGCTAATGATTTGATGCCAAGATCAGTAGTTTCAAAGTTACGCTATAGTGCACCTATGAATTGAGGTACATTGTGAGTTTTGACATCAAGCAAGATTACTATGCCAAATCTAACTAGAATGTGATATCTCAAAAATAAGATAGGTTATTTTAGGCCTCAAGATCACCATCCTATTACATTTGACAATTCATCGATAGTCTTCACGAGCTCCGAGTTATGACCCTTGGAAGATCAATCTTGAAACACACTTAGAGCACCTTGGAGACTCCTCGGTACGGGGTGGCCACAGACAATGGATGGTCTTAGTGGTTGAAACAAGAGTGTGACTAGGGCTCACCCTACCACCCAGAGCTAATGTTGCTAATGATTCAATGCCAAGATCAGCGGTTTCAAAGTTATGCTATGGTGCACTTATGAACTAAGGAACACTGCAAATTTTGGCATCTAGCGAGACCGCTATGCTGAATCCAAATGGAATATGATTTCTCAAAAATGAGATAGGTTATTTTAGGAATCAACATCACCATCCTATAGCATTCAATGGTTTATCAATAGCCCTCATGAGCTTCGATTTATGACCCTCAGAAGATCGACCTCAAAATGCACTTATAACACCTTGGAGACTCCTCAGAATGGGGTGGCCACAAACGATGGATGGTATTAATGGTTGGAACAAGGGTGTGACTAGGGTTCACGCACTCACCCAGATCTAATAGCACTAATGATTTGATGTCAAGATCAGCTATTTCAAATTTACACTATAGTGCACCTATGAATTGAGGCACACTGCAAAATTTGGCATCGAGTCAGATTGTTGTGCCGAATCCAAAAAAAAATTGATCTCTCAAAAATGAGTTAGGTTATTTTAGGCCTCAACATCACCATCTTGTAGCATTCAATATTTCATCTATAGTCCTCACGAGCTCTGAGTTATGACCCTCAGAAGATCGATCTTAAAATGCACTTAGAGCACCTTGGAGACTCCTCGGTATGGGGTTGTCACAGACAATGGATGGTCTCCTTGGAAAAAAAAAAAGGGTGTGACTAGGGTTCAACTACCCACCCAAAGCTAATGGCACTAATGATTCGATGCCAAGATCAGTGGTTTCAGAGTTACACTGAGATGCACCTATGAACTGAGGCACACTGAAAGTTTTGGCATCAAGCAAGATCATTGTGCCAAATCCAAAAAAAATGTGATCTCTTTAAAATGAGATAGGTTATTTTAGGCCTCAGCGTCACTGTCTTGTAGCATTTGATAGTTCATCAATAAGCCTCACGAGCTCCAAGTTATGACCCTTCGAAGATCGACCTCGAAACACACTTAGAGCACCTTGGAGACTCCTCAATATGGGGTCATCGTAGATGATGGATGGTCTCCATGGCCAAAAAAAGGGTGTGACTAGGGATCACTTGCCCACCTGGAGCTAATGGTGCTAACGATTTGATGCTAAGATCAGCAGTTTCAAAGTTATGCTATGGTGCACCTATGAACTGAGGCACACTATGATTTTTGGCATCTAGCGAGATCGATGTGCCAAATCCAAACGGAATCTGATCTCTCAAAAAGGGGATAGGGTATTTTAGGTCTTAGCATCACAACCCTTTAGCATTTGATAATTCATTGATAGCCCTCATGAGCTTTGAGTTATGACCCTCGAAAGATCGACCTTGATATGCACTTAGAGCACCTTGGAGACTCCTTGGTACGGGGTGGCCACAGAAAATGGATGGTCTTAGTGGCTAGAACAAGGGCATCACTAGGGTTCACCTACCCACGTAGAGCTAATGGTGCTAAAAATTTGAACAGTTCTATCCATTAGGAGTTAGATTTTGAAAATTTGTTAAGAAAATTGCAAAAGTTGCTAAGCAACTTTTTGCAATTTTTGCAATTTTTGTGCTAAGACAAGTTTTATTGTAAATTTTTTTGCAAATGGACTCTACAAACTCCTAGGGACCCTAATAATGTTCTAAACATCTAGAATTACCTAAAAATTAAGGGAATTTACCAAAAATCCACTTTATTGGACCAATTGATGGCTAAGGCTTATCGTTGCACCATGCGGTCTTATGTCCATTACAAATGTGGATGGTCATAGGGAGATCATTAAATCTATCTGTAGACCTTATTGCATCAAGTAAAGAAAAAATATTAGGTGCTTTTCACTAGTGTTCCATGCATTGATGTGATAAAAAAATGCATAGAATGGTTAGTGATTGTGCATACCTCATGTATGCGTTATTTCAAATTTTTTTCGATGAGATGTGGTTGGTATGTGATCGATTAACAAGCTTTCTTATCATGAGAACTATTGGATAACCAATCCATTTTCCTATTAATTTGAATGGGTGTGGCTAAGGGTTCAACATGTTTGGGTGATATTGAATCCACACGAAAATCACTTGCTCTTCTAGAGATGCTAAAGGGTGTATGCAAAGGGACTAGCATCATTTAATATAGTAGAATTTCATTTTTGTGCATTTTTACGATATGCATTTGGAAACTTGTCATGCATTCTTGAAAATTATTTTTATTAGATGTAGTAGGTATGTGGATGATCAACAACCTTGTATTGATTAATGTTATTGGACTAAGAACTAGTTTTCCTCTCAGTTGGATGGGTGGGCCTAAGTGTTCAACACTAATGGGTGATGTTGAACGACCTTGGTAATGACTAGTTCATTTGGGGATGCTTGAGACTACATGCAAAGGGATTCTTTTCAATTTTTCTCTTGTTTCAGGGGTGGGCCTAAGAGCTCAACATGTTTTGGTGATGTTTAATCACCATATTAATGAATAGCTCATTTGGAGATGGTAGCTTACCAAAGCTTAAAAGATTATTTTTATAGTATTGTAAAAGTTTTTTGTGAAAACCTTTCTACTAAAAATTTGGAGTATATGTATTTTTCTTAATGATTCTAAGCATGAATGCAAGATGGATCCATTTCTCAAGAGCATTCAGCAGGTTGATAATTGTTATGAACTTTGAGCTACCTTAATAAAAGGAGGGGACTCCTTGACCATGGATGATGCAAAGATAGCACAATGGAAGAAAGGATCAAGCCAACTCCTACACAACCTTCAAGGTTTTCACAAGGATTTAACAAAAGACTTGGTCTACTTCCATGAATGGATACTCCTTATAACAAATACTAAAAAAGGTTTCTAGGCTTACCTTCCACTAGTACGACCCAAAAACACATGCACACAATTCAATGCAAATATGAAAACCTCCCTCAAAATGGGCACAATGAGGATTTTTTTATTAGGAGTTACATTTTGAAAAGTTGTCAAGAAAATTGCAAAAGTTGCTAAGCAACTTTTTGCAATTTTCGCACTAAGACAATTTTTATTGCAAATTTGCTTGTAAATGGATTCCACAAACTCCTAGGGACCCTACTACTCTTATAAACACCTAGAATACCTAGAAAACATAGAGATAACCAAAAATCCACTTTATTGGACTAATTGATGCCCAAGGCTTATAGTTGCACCATGGGGTCTTGTAAGGGTTTGACTTTGACAATATACAAGATCACATTATTAGAATAAAATAATAAGTAAAATATACAATGGAAACCTCACACCATAAAAAATAATGAAATGCATTGATAAGACTTGTAGTAAAAGGCTTACACAATATTAGCATCATAAAATAACTTTTTTTTTCAATGCCTCATTGTGAAAGAGTATTCAAACTTATTGACACCTCCCCCAAATTATTTTTTAAGAAATCAAGTATTCTAATTATTCATCCATACTTTCTATATTTTTCTTATTTGATTAGTTTGATAAAAATGGTTTTAATAATCATAATTTCAGCTCTATGTCAAATAAGAAAAAAGCCAAACTTGTAATAAGATATCCACAAGCAATTATCTTTCATATAGTTATAAATGCTCTTAAAATTGTCCTTATAGCCTTGTATCACATGCAAAAATGATTTGCAAGAAATTTTTCAATATCTTAGGGTCGTCTCTTTATTTTAAGGTCTCCAACAGGGCTTCGTGATCATCATTAGTAATAGTAAAAAGTTCTTTTACTTTTGGTCATCTTTGATGCTTCAACAACTTTACAGTTTTTGCTATAATAAGATGCAAATATATGAGAATTATTTTGTGCTTTTGATAATCTTTGAATGCAAGAATTATGTTCCTTCTAAGAATGTATGTCCATATCCATGTTCTAGTGACAACCACTGAACCAATAGGATATGTGAATCCATCATCATATGTGATCGGTTGTGCAAGTTTTTGTTTACCTCTTACACAATGTGCTAACCAATAATTGAATTCCTCATCATTCCCCTATGGTGCAACCAATGCAAAGACATGTCCTAGCTAAAGTAAATCTGATAGATGGTTATGCTCAAGTGAAATTTCCATGTCATCATTTCTGATAGAGGGTATGATAGACAATGGAGTAAGATAATGTGGAGCCCATGTGTCCACCCACTCACTTGACTCACAGTGATCCCAATCACACTAAAAACAACTATGACAAAAGTAAGCTAGCTGTTGTGTCCAAATGGTCCATGTACTAGAATCATAGCTCTGAAATGAATGCATTTTTTATGAGTCTCTCACTATAGCACAATCTGATCTATCAGCTATGGACCCTTCCTCAACCAACCAAAAGAACCTGTGTACCACTGAATCAAGAGTCCCCCCCTGTGATAATGCTAAACTACACCAATCAACAATGTTATGAGCATCAAGAAGCTCTGCTACTTAAATCTTTAGTTGCTCCTTAACTATAGCTCTCTTCACACATGCCCTTGCTCCATCATGTTCCCCTTTTCCATGGCTAGACTAAAAAAAGCTCCAAATATGAGGCACATCTCTCTCTATGTGCATCCTACACAACCAATAAAACATGCAAGCATTCTTGATTTGACTTGTACAGTTATCTGACCAAATGATATGTTTATCCATAGCAATTGCATGATCATGTAAGAAATCAAAATAATTCTAGAAACAATGTTGCACAAACTCGTGAGAGTGTGATCTATCATCACTCATATAAAAATGATACTCTCTAATAATCTTTCGATTATCTTCCACACTATTTGGGGAATGTCTATATGTTATGTGAATGAAAATTGCAATCTGAATGGAGTTGTAATACTGAGATTGTGTCTCATTTTGAGGTTGCAATGTGTAGTTCTCAGCAAATCAACAACTAATATAATAGTGCCAATGGGAAAAGTCTCCTTACACATTCTAAATTGTTGATCCAACCACTGAGACCTGTGACTATGTCTTGCATACTTGTAAAAAAGATTTGGCTTGAAATCTAAAATAAAACTAGCCACACTGATATCTTTTCCAACCAATTCACATCTAGAGCTCTTACCCCCACTCTTCAATGTGTATTTCACCATTTCATATACCTTTTTTTATCACTATTGTCTTTCCAAGATCTTGTTCGCACCCCTCATGGAAACATGTGTCAAACTTGGATAAGCCACCACATTATGAACACTTCTCATTTAAGCAAGCATTTCTATAAAAGAAACAACCATCAACTCTATGACATAAAACTTGATCTAGCAAGTCTCTTAATGATTTTGGAAGCCCACTAGCACTAAAATCCTCCAACATTTGTTTACTATGCAAAGTAGAACAGATTAAGCGTAATAGTTCATGGTGCATAGAAAACTCAACATGATATTTGCAACAACATGTATTTCAAATTTTGAGTGGCACACAATAAAATGGCTTCAAATATTCACAAGCCCTTTGTGATATATGAAAACTTGGATGACTCTCTCTAAATTGTTTGAACAACATAGTTTGACTTACCTCCAAATAGTGTTTAGGATGTGGCATGCAGTCTTTGATGCCAATTCTCAACTTTAACACATCTTTAGCATTAGGTGATACTTGTGAGCTAGAGTGCCAAAATTGTGTAATTTCTTCCTTCACATCATCACATAGCTTTTTATCAAAATGTGGAAGTCTCCCACCAAATTCTCATGTTTCATTTTGAAGAGGATCATCAATTTTCTCTCATCAACTAAGTGCTCTTCTCAAAGTAGTTTGATTTAGATTCAAATTGATACAAGTTTGTCTCATATATCTACCCTTTCTCAAATGATGACTTACCAAAAAGGTTGTAACAACCCTTCAAGCAACTCTATTATCCTTCTCCTTGCTATTTTCCCAATGCTATTGAGAGCACTGAAAAGATTCTTCATAATAATGGCATTTCTTTCTAACTTTTTATTGACACAAATCTTCAATTTGGAAAGCATAGGTCTCATCTTTTGCATCTATAATAAGTGCATGAAAAGATGACATTTCTCTACCATTGTCTTGTTGTTGAAAAACATCTTATATAGTCTTGAATCCCATAACCGAATGATTCTTTCTGATTTTTTCCCTTCCAAACTGGTAATAATCATTTCATCAATTTCAATTATCCATTTTGGTGTTTTAGAACCTTCATGTTGATTATAATTAGGAGATATGTAAGTTTCTTGTGCATTAGGTTCTTGTGCATTGTCATGTTCAACATGGTCAATTATGCAATTTGCATAATGACCTAGTAGCATTTCATCATCAAATTTTTGTTCTCTAAATTTTCAATTCTGGCTTTATCATTTTCAATAGGTACATTTTCATTCTCCAACTATACATATTCATTCTCTGACTTATGATTTCACCTTCGACTAATTCATCGTCAACTTGACTGATATTTAACATACCTTGTCTTTCTCTTCAATGTTGCATTTTGTCTCTTTCCCTATATACCGCAATGTCTTCATTAGATAACTTCCTTTTGCATTTAGCCTTTCGACGACTACTGTTCCCCATTCACATGACAATATCGAACACTTAGGGTTATATTTTAAAACTTTTTTTGATTGGTTGGGCTCCAAAACATGACTTTTTGTAAAACCCGTAAAAAAAAACCTCAAACATTGATGTTATCGGGTCTGTAGGGATAGGGAATATGTTGAAAAATGATGCCAGTAATATCAGATATCCAATTTCATATCGGATATCTAATCTCAAATTGGATATATGATTTCAAATCAGATATCCGATACTCGAAAAAAAGATTTTGGAGGGAAAATTGAATATGTAAGTTATAGTTTGTGACTTATCAATTATTTGAGTTATATTACTATGTAAACATTTACGATAATATATATATATATATATGTATATATATATATATCTATATAAATATATACATATATATATATACATATATACATATATATACATATATACATATATATACATATATACATATATATATACATATATACATATATACATATATATATATATATATAATAACATAACATAAAGATATAACATATAATCTATTATTTTATAATAATATATTATGTTATTCTTATTATGATCTATAAATATTATATATATATATATATATATATATATATATATATATATATATGAATATATATATATATATATGAATATATATGTCCCTAGTGGTCATAGGACCGCTAGGCACATATTAGAATACTTCTTATGGGTCAAAGGGGGTCATACATTGACCTATGACCCCCTTCGGCCCATTACATAACAACATATGTCCATAGGGGTCCTAGGCCCTCCTAGGGACTTCTGTCATCATGTAAAGGGTCGAAGGGACCTATGACCCCCTTTGACCCATATGAAGGATTCAAATATGTCCCTAGGAACATATGTCATCATGTAATATGTCGAACAGGGTCATAGGTCACCCTATGACCCCCTTCGACTCATATGAAGCATTCTAATATGTCCCTAGGGGTTCTAGGATCCCTAGGGACATATGTCATCATGTAATGGGTAGAAGGGGGTCATAGGTCAACCTATGACCCCCTTCGACCCATATGAAGGATTCTAATATGTCCCTAGGGGTCCCAGGACCCCTAGGACATATGTTGTAATTTAATGGGTCGAAGGGGGTCATAGGTCAACCTATGACCCCCTTCAACCCATAAGAAGCATTCTAATATGTCCCTAGGGGTCTTAGGACCCCTAGGCACATATGTCGTCATGTAATGGCTTGAAGGGGGTCATAGGACACCCTATGACCCCTTTCGACCCATATGAAGGATTCTAATATGTCCCTAGCGGTCCTAGGACACCTGGAGACATATGTCGTCATGTAATGGGTCAAAGGAGGTCATAAGTCAACCTATGACCCCCTTCATCCCATATGAACAATTCTAATATGTCCCTAGGAGTGCTAGGACCCTTAGAGACATATATCATCATGTAATGGGTCAAAGAGGGTCATAGGGTCATCAACACATTACATGACAACATATGTCCCTAGGGGTATAAGGACCCTTTGGGACATATTAGAATGCTTCATATGGGTCGAAGGGGGTCATAAGTTGACTTATGACACCCTTCAACCCATTACGTGATGACATATGTCCCTAGGGGTCCTAGGACCCCTAGGGACATATTAGAATCCTTCATATGGGTCGAAGGGGGTCATAGGTTTACCTATGACCCTCTTCGACCACATATTAGAATGCTTCGTATGGGTCAAAGGGGGTCATAGACTGACTTGTGATCTACTTTGACACATTACATGATGACATATGTCTCCAGGGGTCCTAGGACTCCTAGGGGCATATTAGAATAATCATATGGGTCGAAGGGGGTCATAGGTTGACCTATGACCACCTTCAAACCATTACATGATGACATATGTCCCTAGGGGTCCTAGAACCCATATAGATATGTTAGAATGCTTCATATGGGTGGAAGGGGATCATAGGTTGACCTATGACTAACTTCGACCCATTACATGATGACATAGTCCATAGGGGTACTAGGACCCCTAGGAACATATTAGAATCCTTTGTATGGGTCGAAGAGGGTAATAGGTTGACCTATGACCCACTTCGACCCATTAAATGATATTAAAATGCTTCATATGGGTCATTGTCACCCTATGACCCCCTTCAATCCATTACATGATGACATATGACACTAGGGGTCCTAGGACCTGTAAAGACATATTAAAATGCTTCTTATGGGTCAAAGGGGGTCATAAGTTGACCTATGACTCCATTCGACCAATTAAATGATGACATATGGCCCTAGCAGTCCTAGGACCCCTAAGGACATATTAGAATGTTTCATATGGGTTGAAGGGGGTCATAGGTTGACCTATGACCCCCTTCAATCAATTACATGACAACATATGTCCCTAGGGGTCCTACGAACAATAAGGTTATATTAGAATGCTTCATATGGGTTGAAGGGGGTCATAGGGTGACCTATGATCTCCTTCGACACATTACATGACAACATATGTCCCTAGGGGTCCTAGGACCCTTAGGGACATATTAGAATCTTTCATATGGGTTGAAGGGGGTAATAGGTTAACCTATGACATCTGTCGATCCATTGCAAGATGACATATATCCTTACGAGTCCTAGGACCTCGAGGGACATATTAGAATCCTTCATATGGGTTGGAGGGGGCCATAGGGTGTCCTATGACCCCCTTCGACACATTAAATGATGACATATGTACCTAAGGGTCCTTGGTCCCCTAGGGACATATTAGAATCTTTCATATGGATCGAAGGGGGTCATGGGTTGATGATGACCTAGTTTGACCCATTAAATGATGACATATGTCCCTATGTGTCCTAGGACCCCTACAGACATATTAGAATGCTTCTTATGGGTCGAAAGGGGTGATAGGTTTACCTATGACTCCTTTCGACTCATTACATGATGACATATGTCCCTAGGGGTCCTAGGAGCCATAGGGATATATCAGAATGGTTCATATGGGTCAAAGGGGGTTATAGTTCATGTTATTACCCCCTTTGATGCATTACATGACAACATATTTCCCTAGGGGTCCTAGGACACCTGGGGACATATTAAAAACCTTCATATGGGTCGAAGGGTGTCATAGTTTAGCCTATGACCTCCTTCAATCCACCACATGATGACATATGTCCCTAGGAGTCCTAGGACCCATAGGGATGTATTAGAATCTTTCATATGGTTTAAACGGGGTCATAGGATGTCTTATGACCCTCTTTGACCCATTAAATGATAACATATGTCCTAAGGGGTCCTAGGACCCCTACAGACATATTAGAATCATTCATATAGGTCATATGGGGGTCATAGGGTGACCTATGACAACCTTCAACCCATTATATGACGACATATGTCCCTAGGGAACCTAGGACCCCTAGGGACATATTAGAATGCTTCTTATGGGTCGAAGGGGGTCATATGTTTACCTATGACCCCCTTTGACCCATTAAATGATGACATATTTCCCTAGGGGTCCTACCCCTAGGGACATATTAGAATGCTTCATATGGGTCGAAGGGGGTCATAGGTTAACGTATGACCCCCTTCAACCCATTACATGACAACATATGTCCCTAGGGGTACTAGGTTCCCTAGGGACATATTAGAATGCTTCATATGGGTTGAAGGGGGTCATAGGGTGACCTATGACCTCCAACGACACATTAAATGATGAAATATGTCCCTAGGGGTCCTAGGACCCCTAATGACATATTAGAATTTTTCATATGAATCGAATGGGGTCATAAGGTGACCTATGACACCCTTCAACCCATTAAATGATGACATATGTCCCTAGGGGTCCTAGAACCCATAGGAACATATTATAATGCTTGTTATGTGTCAATGGGGTTCATAGATTGACCTACGACCCCCTTCAACCCATTACATGATGATATATGTCCCTAGTTGTCCTAGAACCCCTAGAGACATATTAGAATCTTTCATATAGGTCAAAGGGGGTCATAGGGTGACCTATCACCCACTTCGACCCATTACATAATGACATATGTCCCTAGGGGTCCTAGGACCCCTATGGAAATACTAGAATTGTTCATATGGGTGGGTTTATAGTGAGACCTATGACCGTATTTGACCCATTACATGAACCCTTTTTACCCATATGAATGATTCTAATATGTCCCTAGGGGTTATAGGGACATATTATAATGCTTCATATGGGTCAAAGGGGGTCATAGGTTGACATATGACCCACTTCAACTTATTACATGACAACATATGTCGCTAGGGGTCCTAGGACTCCCAATGACATATTAGGATCCTTCATATGAGTCGAAGGGGGTCATTGGTTGACCTATGACCTCCATCGACCCATTAAATGACAACATATGTACCTAGGGGGCCTAGGACTCCTCGGGACATAATAGAATCCTTCATATAAGTCAAAGGGAGTCATAGGTTGACCAGTGACCACCTTCGACCCATTACATGATGACATATGCCCATAGGAGTCCAAGGACCCCTAGGGGCATATTAGAATCCTTCATATGGGTTAAAGGGGGTCATAGGTTGACTTATGACCCCCTTTGACCCATTAGATCATGACATATGTCTCTAACAGTCCTAGGACCCCTAGGGACATTTTAGAATCTTTCATATGGGTCGAGGGGCCTATGACCCCCTTCAACCACATATTATAAGGGTGAGTTGTGACCCGCTTTGACCCATTACATGACAACATATGTTTTTAGGGGTCCTAGGACCCTTACGGACATATTAGAATCATTCATATGGGTCAAAGAGGGTCATAGATTGACCTATGACCACCTTCAACCCATTACATGATGATATTTGTCCGTAGGGGTCCTAAGACCCCAAGGGATATATTAGAGTGCTTCATATGGGTTGAAGGGGGTCATAGGTTGACCTATGACCGTCTTCAACCTATTACATGATGACATATATCCCTAGGGGTACTAGGACCCCTAGGAACATATTAGATCCTTCATATGGGTTGAAAGGGGTAGTAGGTTGACCTATGGACCACTTCAATCCACTAAATGATGACATATGTCCCTAGGGTTCCAAAGACCCCTATGGACATATTAGAATGCTTCGAATGGGTTGAAGAGTATCATAGGGTGACCTATGACCCCCTTCAACCCATTACTTGATGATGTATGTCCCTAGGGGTCATAGGACCCGTAGGGACATATTAGAATGTTTTTTATGGGTCAAAGGGGGGTCATAAGTTGACCTATGATACCCTTTGACCCATTAAATGATGACATATGTCCCTAGCGGTCCTAGAACCCTTGGGGGAAACTTAGAATACTTCATATGGGTGAAAGGGGGTCATAGGTTGACCTATGACCCCCTTCAACCCATTACATGACAACATATGTCCCTAGGGGTGCTAGGAAGCCTAAAGATATATTGGAATGCTTCATACAGGTTGAAGGGGGTCATAGGCTGAGCTATGACCTCCTTCGATGCATTGCATGATTACATATTGCCCTAGTGGTCCTAGGACCCCTCGGGACATATTAAAATCCTTCATATGGGTTGAAGAGGGTCATAGGTTAACCTATGACATCCGTCGACCCATTGCAAAATGACATTTGTCCCTAGGGGTCCAAGAACTCCTAGGGACATATTATAATCCTTCATGTTGGTCGAAGGGTAGCATACAGTGTCCTATGACCCCTTTTGACCAATTAAATGATGACATATGTACCTAGAGGTCCTTGGACCCCTAAAGACATATTAGAATCCTTCATATGGGTCGAAAGGGGTCATGGGTTGAGCGATGATCCCTTTCGATCAATTACATGATGACATATGTGCCTATAGGTCCTAGGACTCCTATGGACATATTAAAATGCTTCTTATGGGGTAAAGGGGGTAATAGGTTTACCTATGACTCGCTTTGACTCATTACATGATGACATATGTCCCTAGAGGTCCTAGGACTCATAGGGATATATTAGAATGCTTCATATGGGTCAAATAGGGTCATAGGGTGACCTATGATCGCCTTCGATGCATTACATGACGAGATATGTCCCTAGGGGTCCTAGGACCCTTAGGGACATATTAGAATCCTTCATATGGATTGAAGGGGGTCATAGGTTAACCTATGACATCCTTCAATCTACTACATGATGACATATGTCCCTAGGGGTCCTAGGACTCCTAGGGACATATTAGAATCCTTGATATGGGTCGAAGGGCATCATAGGGTGTCCTATGATCCCCTTCGACTCATTAAATGATGACATATTTTCTGAGGGGTCCTAGGACCCATAGGGACCTATTAGAATCTTTCATATGGGTCAAAGGGAGTCATAGGGTAACCTATGACCACCTTTGACCCATTACATGACGACATATATCCTTATAGATCCTAGGACCCTTAGGGACATATTAGAATGTTTCATATGGATCGAAGGGGGTCATAGGTTGATCTATGACCCCCTTCAACCCATTACATGACAACATATGTCCCTAGGAGTCCTAGGATCCCTAAGGAGATATTAGAATGCTTTATATGGATTGAAGGGGGTCATAGGGTGACCTATGACCTCTTTTGACACATTACATGATGACATATGTCCCTAGGGGTCGTAGGACCCCTAAAGACATATCAGAACCCTTCATATGAGTCAAAGGGGGTCATAAGGTGACTTATGACCCCCTTCAACCCATTAAATGATGACATATGTCCCTAGGGATATTAGGACCCCTAGGGACATATTAGAATGCTTCTTATGGGTCAAAGGGGGTCATAGGTCCTTCAACCCATTACATGATCATATATTTCCCTAGTTGTCCTAGGACACCTAGGGACATATTAGAATCCTTCATATGGGTCGAAGGGGGTGACAGGGTGACCTATGACCCCCTTCGACCCATTACATGATGACATATGTCCCTAAGAGTCCTAAAACCCCTATGGACATATTAGAATCGTTCATATGGGTCACAGGGGATTATAGGGTGACCTATGACCCTCTTAGACCCATTACTTGACCCCCTTTGACCTGTATGAATAACTCTAATATGTTTTTAATGGTCGTAGGACCCCTACGGACATATTAGAATGCTTCGTAGGGTTAAAGGGGGTCATAGGTTGACCTATGACCCACTTCGACCCATTACATTACAAATTTTCCCTAGGGTTCCTAGGACCCCTAGTGACATATTAGAATCTTTCATATGGGTCGAAGGGGGTAATTAGTTGACCTATGACCCCCATCGACCCATTAAATGAGAATATATGTAACTAAGGGTCCTAAGACTTCTAGGGACATAATATAATCTTTCATATGAGTCAAAGGGAGTCATAGGTTGACCAATGACCACCTTTGACCCATTACATGATGATATATGTCTCTAGGTGTCCTAGGACCCCTAAGGACTTATTAGAATCCTTCATATGGGTCGAAAGGGATCATAGGTTGACCAATGACCCCCTTCGACCCATTACATGATGACATATGTCCCTATGTGTCATAGGACCCCTGGGGACATATTACAATCCTTCATATGGGTCGAAGGGGGTCATAGGGTGACCTATGACCCCTTTTGACCCATTCTATGATGAGATATTTTCCTAAGGGTCCTAGCACCCCTAGGGACATGTTATAATCGTTCATATGGGTCGAAGGGCATCATAGGTTGACCTATGACCCTCTTCGACACATTCCATGATAGAATATGTCCATAAGAGTCCTAGGACCCCTAGGAACATATTATAATCCTTCATATGGGTCAATGGTGGTCATAGGTTGACCAATGATCCCATTTGACACATTATATGATGACATATAGGGGTCCTAAGACACTTAGGGACATATTAGAATGCTTCATATGGGTTGAAGGGGGTCATAGGTTGACCTATGACCCCCTTCGACCCATTATATGATGACATGTCCCTAGGGGTCCTAGGACCCCTAGGGACATATTAGAATGCTTCATATGGGTCAAAGGGATTCATAGGGTGACCTATGACCCCCTTCGACCCATTACAAGATGACATATGTCCCTAGGGGTCCTAGGACCCCTAGGGACATATTAGAATGCTTTGTATGGGTTGAAGGGGTTCATAGGTTGACCTATGACCCCTTTCAACCCATTATATGATCACATATGTCCCAAGGGGTCTGAGGATGCCTAGGGACATATTAGAATTCTTCATATGGGTCGAAGGGGGTCATATTTTTACCTATGACCCCCTTCGACCGTTTACATGATGACATAGGTCCCTAGGGGTCGTATGACCCATAGGGACATAATTAACCCATTAAATAATGACATATGTCCCTAGGGTTCTTTGGGCCCCTATGGACATATTAGAATCCTTCTTATGGGTTGAACTTATGACCCCCTTCGACCCATTAAATGATGACATATGTCCCTACAAGTGACCCCTAGGGACATTAGAATGCTTCATATGGGTCGAAAGGAGAATATTATATTTAATAATTATATTATATTGTATATTTTAATATGATAATAATATATTATTATATTATATAACAATAATAGTCATATATGTTACTAGGTTATAGACTTAATAATAATATTAACAATATATATTATTATATATAATGATTTTTTCATATAATACTACTATATATATTTAATAATAATATATATCATATACATCACTATATTATATTTAATAATAATAATCCTATATATTACTTTAATGTAATAATAATAATAATAATAATAATAATAATATTAATGTTCACACATTCACGAAATAAATTTTCCTCTAAAGTTATCTAAAGTTATCATCTTAACATTATTTCCTTTTTAAATTTGTCTCCCTCCAAATTTAAAATTTTAAAAAACTTCCCTTTTGAAATTTCCATCCAAAAATGAGTGTGAACTTGCCGGGCCTAATCGAATAATTGATTTGAAATAGGATATCTAATTAGGCCTAGTATTTACCATGCCTATTCGGTCAACCCAAAAAATGTGTTTGAGGAGGGTTTCAGTGACACGCAAACTTCGGGTAGCCATCTGAGAATGTTATTTTCATCGAAATTGAATGAAATGAAAAGAGTTTTTTAATATCACTCCCAAGATTCTATCAATATAATTGCTGTCAAATTTTGAGTTCGATGAGTATTTATTAGTTAATTTTCAATGAAGATTATTGTAAAGTGTTGATTGACATGCTAATTGAAAAATAGCTATAACTTCCAAACAACATAACACTATTTAAATCGAAAAATTGCATCACATTCTATGCTTCGCCTAGTATAAGAAAGAAAAAAAAAGTTGATAAAATTTTCTATTAGTTAAGGCGGTCAGACAAGAGTGCTTTTTTTTTTGAAAATGTTTTCGCAAAAAATTCAAATTTAATTATTTATTTGGAACCAAAATATCAAAAATTATGTGTCACGTTTGGACATGACCCCCTTTGACCCATATGAAGGATTCTAATATGTCCCTAGGGGTCCTAGGACTCCTAGGGACATATGTCATCATGTAATGGCTTGAAGGAGGTCATAGGTGAACCTATGACCCCCTTCGACCCATATGAAGGATTCTAATATGTCTCTAGGGGTCCTAGGACCCCTAGTGACATATTTCGTCATGTAATACATCGAAGGTGTCCCAAAGAACCCTAGGGACATATGTTGTCACGTAATGGGTTGAACGGGGTCATAGGTGTGACCCCTTTTGACCCATATGAATGATTCTAATATGTCCCTAGGGGTCTTAGGACCCCTAAAGACATATGTCATCATTTAACGGGTCGAAGGGGGTCATAGGTCAATCTATGACCCCCTTCGACCCATATGAAGGATTCTGATATGTCACTAGTGGTCCTAGGACCCCTAGGGACATATGTCATCATGTAATGGGTCTGAACCCATATGAAGCATTCTCATATGTCCCTAGGGGTCCTAGGACCCATAGGGGCATATGACATCATGTAATGGGTCGAAAGGGGTCATAGGTCATCCTATAACCCCCTTCGACACATATGAATGATTCTAATATGTCCCTAGGGGTCTCAAGAGCCTTAGGGACATATGTCATCATGTAATGGGTTGAAGGGGGTCATTGGTCAACCTATGACCCCCTTCAACCCATATGAAAGATTCTATTATGTCCCTAGGTGTCCTAGGACACCTAGGGACATATATTGCCATGTAATGGGTCAAACAGGGTTCCTTCGACCCATATGAAGGATTCTAATATGTCCCTAGGGGTCTTAGGACCCCTAGGGACATATGTCATCATGTAATGGGTCAAAGGGGGTCATTGGTCAACCTATTAGCCCCTTCGACCCATATGAAGGATTCTATTATGTCCCTAGGGGTCCTAGGACCCTTAGGGACATATGTCGTAATGTAATACGTTGAAGGGGGTCATAGGTCAACCTATGGCCCCTTTTGACCCATATGAATGATTCTAATATGTTTGTAGGGGTCCTAGGACCCCTAGGGACATATGTCATCATGGAATGTGTCAAACGGGGTCATAGATCACCCTATGAGCTATGACCCCCTTCAACTCATATAAAGGATTCTAATATGTCCCTAGGGGTCATAGGACTCCTAGGGCCATATGTCATCATGTAATAGGTCGAAGGGGGTCATAAGTCACCCTATGATCCCCTTTGACCCATATGAAGGATTCTAATATGTCCCTAAGAGTCCTAGGACCCCTAGGGACATATGTCATCGTGTAATGGGTTGAAAGACATATGTTGTCATGTAATGGGTTAAAAGACCTATGAGCCACTTCGATCCATATTGTAGACACCTAAAAACCTTTAAAAAATAAAGTATTTTTATTTTCTGAAAAAGTTCTGATGACATCATCATTTATTAATTAATTAATTATTTAATTAATTAATTTATTTTTATGCCATTAAATCCCTTTATCTTAATTAAAAATATTTAACTAAGGAATCCCTCCCAAAAATGTTTAAATCTTATTTAAACATTATTTTCTTATTTATTAATTATTTAATTAATAAATTGACCAAAAAACCCAAAATAAATTAAAAAATTATTTTTTTCCCAAAACTTGGCCAATTTCCTTAAGACCACTAACCTCTTCCAAAATCTTCTAATCCTTCTTTAATTTTGATTAAAGGCTAATCCCATCATTTCCTACCCCTAATCCCAACTCAAAATATTTAATTAAGATTAAATATTAATCCTCATGTTTGTTAATTTTTTTTTAATAAATATCTCCTCAACCCAAACCCTTGAAATAAATAAAACTTTATTTATTTCCTAAAAATCTAATTTATCCTCATCCTAAGAAGTTCTAGACTCTTCTAGAAAGTCTTCATCGTCATCTTAGGAAATTCTAGACTATTCTAGAAAGTCTTTATCCTCATCCAAAGTCTAGACTCTTCAAGAAGATGTCTTTAAACCTAATCCTAATCCCCTCCTAACCTTGTCACATTCCCTAAAAATGGGTTAAGACTTACTAACCCAAGCCAAAGTTAACAAATATCTCCTCCTTCACCCACCCTCATTAAATGCCATCCACTTGCCTATCCCTAAGCTAATCCTAAACCATTCTAATCCATCCTCTAATCATTTGCACAAGCCTAAGAAAGCATAAAACCTTCCTAATCAATTTCAAGTTGAAATTTCTCTCATCTCCCTCAAAATATCTCAACCATAAAACTTTATGAAGCCCACTAGGCCATACATGACTCTTCCAAGCCCTTTTATTGCTCTTACAAGCCATTATGAGGGTCTTTATGAAGATTTTATCCCTTGAGCCTCCTTTATTGACTCATCCTTCCCCTTTCCTCCATCCTCTCACCATGTGACATGTGTTACTCCTTGATTGGCTGTAAGGAAGCACAATCCATGTGCTCTCCTCTCATGCAATCTGAGCCCTCCATGAGCTTTTTCCCATCCTTGCATCTTAGCCCTCAATCCCTCAAGCCTCTTGCCTATAAATTGGATCCTTCCCCTTTGCAAAATAACACAATACATGAATTAAAGTCATAATGCCATTTTGAGAAACCATTTTACATCAAAACCATACACTCACACCCAAATTCAACCTCCATTTGAAGCCCTTTTTGAAGCATAAAGCTTGAGCATACATCCTATCTATTTAGACAAAGCTACTCAACAAGAGAGCTTCTTATTGAGAGAGTCCATTAATGGCTCATATTCTCAATTGAGAGCTCATCTTAGTCTATCTTGAAGTTTATGAATTTGGTTTAGTTTGTAGAAGCTTTATTTAAATTTGGTTTCTATTATCATACTAACATTGCTCATATACACATATGAACGATTCTAATATGTCCCTAGGGGTCCTAGGACTTGTAGGGACATATGTCATCATGGAATGTGTCGAAGAGGGTCATAGGTCAACCTATGACCCCCTTTGACCCATATGAACGATTCTAATGTGTCTATAGGGGTCCTAGGACCCCTAGGGACATATGTCATCATGCAATGGGTCGAAGGGTGTAATAGGGTGACCTATGACCCCCTTTGACCCATATGAAGTATTCTAATATGTCCCTAGTGGTCCTAAGACCCCTAGGGACATATGTCATCATCTAATGGGTCAAAGGGGGTCATTGGTCAACTTATGACCCCCTTCGATCCATATCAAGGATTTTAATATGTCCCTATGGGTTTCAAGACCCCTAGGGTCATATGTCATCATGTAATGTGTCAAAGGGGGTCATTAGTCAACCTATGACCCCCTTCGACCCATATGAAAGATTCTAATACATCGCGAGGGGTCCTAGGACCCCTAGGGAGATATGTCATCATGTGATGGGTTGAAGGTGGTCATAGGTCAACCTATGACCCCCTTCGACTCATATTAAAGATTCTAATATGTCATCATGTAATGTGCCGAAGGGGGTCATAGGTCACCCTATGACCCCCTTCGACCCATATGAATGATTCTAATATGTCCCTTGGAGTTCTAGGACCCCTAGGGACATATGTCATCATGTAATGGATCGAAAGAGGTCATAGGTCAACCTATTACAACCTTCAACCTATATGAACGATTCTAATATGTCCCTAGGCATTTTAGGACCCCTAGAGACATATGTCATTTCAAGGTCAATCTTTCGAGGGTCATAACTGGAAGCTCATGAGGTATATCGATGAAGTATTGAATATTACAAGACATTGATGTTAAGGCATAAAATAACCTATCTCATTTTTGAGAGATCACATTTCATTTGGATTCTGCACAGTGATCTCACTCGATGCCAAAAGTCACTATGTGCCTCAATTCATAGGTGCAGCAAAATGTAACTTTGAAACCATTGATCTTGGCATCAAATCATTAGTGCCATGAGGTCTAGATAGGCAGGTGAACCCTAGTGACACACTTTTTTTAGCCACGGAGACCATCAATCGTTTGCTACCACCCTGTACCAATGAGTCTCCAAGGTGCTCTAAGTGCATTTCGAGGTCAATCTTTCGAGGCTCATAACTTGGAGCTCGTGAGGGCTATTGATGAACTATCAAATGCTACAAGATGATGGTGCTGAGGCCTAAAATAATCTATCTTTGTTTTGAGAGATCATATTTCATTTGGATTCTACATAGCCCATCTCACTCGATGCCAAAAATCGTAGTGCGCCTTAGTTCATAGGTGCACCACACTATAAGTTTGAAACTGCTAATCTTGGCATCAAATTATTAGCGCCATAGCTTTGGGTGGGTAGGTGAGGCCTTTTGACACCCTTTTTTCAGCTATGGAGACCATCTATCGTCTGAGACCACCCCGTACTGAGGAGTCTCCAAGGTGCTCTAAGTGCATTTCAAAAGTCAATCTTCTGAGGGTCATAACTCGGAGCTCGTAAGGGCTATAGATTAACTATTGAATGTTACAAGATGGTGATGCTGAGACCTAAAATAACCTATATCATTTTTGAGAGATCACATTCCATTTGGATTCGGCACAACGATCTCACTCGATTGTAAAACTCACATTGGCATTGAATCATCAGTGCAATTAGCTCTGAGTGGGCAGGTGAACCCTAGTGATACCCTTGTTCTAGGCATGGAGACCATCCATTGTCTGCAGTCACCCCATACTGAGGAGTCTCCTAGGTGCTCTAAGTGTGTTTCAAGGTTGATCTTTCGAGGGTCATAACTCAGAGCTCGTGAGGGCTATCGATGAATTGTCAAATGCTAAACAATAATGATGTTGAGGCCTAAAATAACCTATCTAATTT
Organism: Cupressus sempervirens; assembly: GCA_028749045.1. NCBI lineage: Eukaryota > Viridiplantae > Streptophyta > Pinopsida > Cupressales > Cupressaceae > Cupressus > Cupressus sempervirens. The sequence goes on along the minus strand of CM053787.1, from coordinate 8,458,442 downwards.
TTGAGAGATCACATTCCATTTGGATTCTACATAGTGATCTTGCTCGATGCCAAAGCTCATAGTGTGCCTCAGTTCATAGGTGCGCCATAGCATAACTTTGAAACCATTGATCTTGGCATTGAATCTTTAGTGCCATTATCTCTAGGTGGCTATGTGAACCCTAGTCATAACTTTTTTCCAGCCACAAAGACCATCCATCATCTGTGGCAACCCCATACGAAGGAGTCTCCAAGGTGCTCTAAGTGCATTTCGATGTCAATCTTCTGAGGGTCATAACTTGGAGCTTGTGAGGGCTATTCATGAACTATTGAATGCTACATGATGTTGATGCTGAAATCTAAAATAACTTATCTCATTTTTGATAGATCACATTTTGTTTAGATTCAGCACAATGATCTCACTCGATGCCAAAACTCACAGTATGCCTCAGTTCATAGGTGCACCAGATCATAACATTGAAACCATTGATCTTGGCATCAAATTGTCAGTGCCATTAGCTCTGGGTGGGTGAGTGAACCCTAGTGACACCCTTTTTCCAGGCATGGAGACCATCCATCATCCACAGCCACCCCTTACCAAGGAGTCTCCAAGGTGCTCTAAGTTTTTTTCGAGGGTCATAACTTAGAGCTCGTGAGGGCTATCGATGAACTATAAAATGCTACAAGATGGTGATACTAAGGTCTAAAATAGTCTACCTCATTTTCTAGAGATCTCATTTCATTTGGATTCTGCAAAACAATCTTGCTCAATGCCAAAACTCATAGTGTGCCTCAATTCATATGTGCACCACAGTGTAACTATGAAATCATTGTTCTTGGCATCAAATCATCAGTGCCATTAGCTTCGGGTGGGCTGGTGAACCCTAATGACACCCTTGTTCTAGCTACAGAGACCATCTATTGTACGTCGCCACCCCATACCGAGGAGTCTCCAAGGTTCTCTAAGTGCATTTTGAGGTTGATCTTCTGAGGGTCATAGGACACCTTATGACCCCCTTTGACCCATATGAAGGATTCTAATATGTCCCTAGGGGTCCTAGGACTTCTAGGGACATATGTCATCATGTATTAGATCGAAGGAGGTCATAGGTTAACCTATGACTCCCTTCGACCCATATGAAGCATTCTAATATGTCCCTGAGGGTCCTAGGGCCCCTAGGGACATATGTCATTATGTAATGCATCTAAGGGGGTCATAGGGTGACTTATGACCCCTTCAACCCATATGAAGCATTCTAATTTATCCCTATGGGTCTGAAGACCCCTAAGGACATATGTCATCACGTAATGAGTTGAAGGGAGTCATAGGTAAACCTATGACCTCCTTTGACACATAAGAACCATTCTAATATGTCTATAGGGGTCCTAGGACCCCTAAGAATATATTTCATCATGTAATGGGTCGAAGGGGGTCATCAGTCAACCCATGACACCCTTCGACCCATATGAAAGATTCTAATATGTCCGTAGGGGTCCAAGGACCCCTAGGTACATATGTCATCATTTAATGGGTCGAAGGGGGTCATAGGACACCCTATGGCCCCCTTCGATCCATATGAAAGATTCAAGTATGTCCCTAGGGGTCTTAGGACACCTAGGGACATATGTCATCATGTAATGGGTCGAAGGTGGTCATAGGTCAACCTATGACCACCTTCAACCCATATGAAGGATTCTAATATGTCCCTAGAGGTCCTATGACCACCTTCAACCCATGTGAAGGATTCTAATATGTCCCTAGGGGTCCTAGGACCCCTAGGGACATATGTCATCATGTAATATGCCGAAGGAGGTCATAGGCCACCCTATGACCCCCTTCGACCCATATGAATGATTCTAGTATGTCCCTTGGTGTCCAAGGACCCCTAGGGACATATGTCACCATGTAATGGATTGAAGGAGGTCATAGGTAAACCTATTACAACCTTCAACTTATATGAACGATTCTAATATGTCCCTAGGGTTCTTAAGATGCCTAGGGACATATGTCATTTCAAGGTCAATCTTTTGAGGGTCATAACTCAAAGCTCATAAGAGCTATCAATGAACTATTTAATGTTACAAGACGGTGATGTTGAGGCCTAGAATAACCTATCTCATTTTTTAGAGATCACATTCCATTTGGATTCTGCACAGTGATCTCACTCGATGCCAAAAGTCCCAGTGTAACTCAATTCATAGGTGTAGCATAGTGTAACTTTGAAACCACTAATCTTGGCATCAAATTGTCAGTGCCATTAGGTCTGGGTGGGTTGGTTAACCCTAGTGACACCCTTGTTTCAACCATGGAGACCATCAATCATCCACTGCCACCCCATACTGAGGAGTCTCCAAGGAGCTCTAAGTGCATTTTGAGGTCAATCTTCAGAGGGTCATAAGTTGGAGCTCGTGAGGCTATTGATAAAATTTTGAATGCTACAAGACGGTGATGTTGAGGCCTAAAATAACCTATCCCATTTTTGAGAGATCATATTCTGTTTGGATTCTGCATAGCGATCTCGCTCGATGCCAAAACTCGCAGTGTGCCTTAGTTCATAGGTGCACCACACCGTAACTTTGAAATCACTAATCTTGGCATCAAATCATCAATTCCATTAGCTTCGGGTGGGTAGGTGAACCCTTGTGACACCCTTTTTTCAGCCATGGAGACCATCTATCATCTGCGGCCACCTCGTACTAATGAGTCTCCAAGGTGCTCTAAGTGCATTTCAAAGGTCAATCTTCTGAGGTTCATAACTCAGAGATCATGAGGGCTATAGATGAACTATTGAATGTTATAAGATGGTGATGCTGAGACCTAAAATAACCTATATCATTTTTGAGAGATCACATTTCGTTTGGATTCAGCATAATGATCTCGGTCGATTGTAAAACTTGCAGTGTGCATCAGTTCATAGGTGCACCAGAGCATAACTTTGAAACTGTTGATCTTGGCATTGAATCATCAGTGCAATTAGCTCTAAGTGGGTGGGTGAACTCTAGTGACACCCTTGTTCTAGGCACAAAGACCATCCATCATTTGTGGTCACCCCATACCGAGGAGTCTCCAAGGTGCTCTAAGTGCATTTCCATAAATCAGGGCTCATGAGAACTATCAATGAACTATCAAATGCTAAACGAAGGTTATGTTGAGGCGTAAAATAACCTATCTCATTTTCTAAAGATCACATTCTGTTTGGATTCTACATAGCGATCTTGTTCGATGCCAAAACTCATAGTGTATCAGTTCATAGGTGCAGCACAACATAACTTTGAAATCGTTGATCTTGGAATTAAATCTTCAACACCATTAGCTCTGGGTGGGCATGTGAACCCTAGTCACAACCTTGTTCTATCCATAGAGACCAACCATCATCTACAGCCACCCCATACCAAGGAGTCTCCAAGGTGCTCTAAGTGCATTTCGAGGTCAATCTTCTAAGGGTCATAACTTGGATCTTGTGAGGGTTATCAATCAATTGTCAAATGCTATAGGATGGTGATGCTGAGACCTAAAATATCCTATCTCATTTTTGATAGATCACATTCCATTTGGATTTGGCACAATGATCTCACTTGATGCCAAAACTCGTAGTATGCCTCAGTTCATAGGTGCACAAAAGCGTAACATTGAAACCATTGATCTTGGCATCGAATCATTAGTGGCATTAGCTCTGGGTGGGAAAGTGAACTCTAGTGACACCCTTGTTCTAGGCATGGAGACCATCCATCGTCTGTGGCCACCCCTTACTGAGGAGTCTCCAAGGTGCTCTAAGTGTGTTTCGAGGTTGATCTTTCGAGGGTCATAACTTGGAGCTCATGAGGGCTATCGATGAACTATTAAATGCTACAAGATGGTGATACTGAGGTCTAAAATAATCTATCTCATTTTTGAGAGATCACATTTTATTTGGATTTTGTACAACAATCTTGCTCAATGCCAAAACTCACAGTGTGCCTCAGTTCATAGGTGCACCACAACGTAACTATGAAACTACTGATCTTGGCATCAAATTCTCAACATAATTAGCTCCAAATGGGCTGGTGAACCCTAGTGACACCCTTGTTTTAGCAATAGAGACCATCTATTGTCCGTCACCACCCCGTATCGAGGAGTCTCCAAGGTGCTCTAAGTGCATTTTGAGGTTGATCTTTTGAGGGTCATAACTTAAATTTCATGAGGGCTATTGATGAACTGTCAAATGCTACAAGATGGTGACTTTGAGATCTAAAATAAACTATATCATTTTTGAGAGATCACATTTCATTTTGATTCGGCACAACAATCTCGCTCAATGCCAAAACTCGCAGTGTGCCTGAATTTATAGGTGCACCACAGCGTAACTTTGAAACCACTGATCTTGGCATCAAATTGTTAGTGCCATTAACTCCGTGTGGGCAAGTGAACCCTAGTAACACCCTTTTTTTGGCCATGGAGACCATCCATCATCCACAGCCACCTTGTACCGAGGAGTCTCCAAGGTGCTCTAAGTGCATTTCAAGGTTGATCTTTCGAGGCTCATAACTTGGAGCTCGTGAGGGCTATCAATGAACTATCAAATGCTAAAAGACAGTGATGCTAAGGCCTAAAACAACCTATCTCATTTTTGAGAGATCACATTCTGTTTGGATTCTACACAGCGATCTCGCTTGATGTCAAAACTCACAATGTGCCTCAATTCATAGGTGCACCACAACATAACTTTGAAAACACTAATATGGACATTGAATCATTAGTGTGATTAGCTTTGGTTAGAAGGGTGAAGCCTACTCACACCCTTGTTCTAGCCACAAAGATCAGCCATCGTTCGTGACCACCTCATACCGAGGAGTCTCCAAGGTGCTCTAAGTGCATTTCCAGGTCGATCTTTTGAAGGTCATAAATCGGGGCTCATGAGGGCTATCAATGAACTATCAAATACTATAGGATGGTGATGCTGAGACCTAAAATAACCTATCTCATTTTTGAGCTATCACATTTCATTTTGATTCAGCACAGTGATCTCGCTTGATGCCAAAACTCGCAGTGTGCCTCAGTTCATAGGTGTACCACAACGTAACTTTGAAACTGTTGATCTTGGCATCAAATCATTAGCGCCATTAGCTTCAAGTGGGTGGGTGAACTTTAATGACACCCTTGTTCCATCCATGGAGATCATCCATTGTCCACGGCCACCTTGTACCGAGGAGTGTCCAAGGTGCTCTGAGTACATTTTGAGGTCGATCTTCTGAGGGTCATAACTTGGACCTCGTGAGGGCTATCGATGAACCATTGAATGATATAGGACAGTGATGTTGAGGCCTAAATTAACTTAGAGCTTGTCAGGGCTATCAATGAACCATCCAATCAAGTCTCTTGAGTTGAGATATTTTGAGGTTATGTTGAAATTGAAAATTTTTAGTAGGAGGATAGTAACAAAGTGAAGTGCTAGTTATCAAAGATTATGAATCTATGAATGACTTGGTGGTTGAGAATAGAATCCATCATTGAGGAGTGGAGTTCTTAACTATGTTGAGATTAGATTTGAAGCCAAGAGTTAGTTTCAAGGTTGAAGGTGGAGTTTAAAATCAGATTTGGGGTTATCTAAACCTTGTGTTGGAGGTTAACAAGTGTGTTTATATCATGATAGCACTTCAAATTATACATTGCATCCAAATTTGATAATAAAAGTTGTTAAAATGTTATTAAAAAATTATTGCATTTGAATCAAATATAACAAACATAATCAAAATTAATGATATTCCATAAACATGAACAATACACATGATCCACGATAAATTGAACAATATTAGATACTAAATTAATATGTATATCATTGTGCACATAAATGACAAAAATATATCCATAGATAAAATTTTACACAAATATATATCAAAGATCATGTATCCATAGACAAAGTACTCAAATATATGTCAAAATATATATTTCCATATACAAAATGTGGCTGATCATGCAATCAGAATGTGTATAATATCAATGTTTTTGTATACAATGTGGCATATGCCATCTCAAAATGTCTCATGATGCATCCTACGAAAACTATACTGTCCTTGGGTGTTGGTGGATGATCAAAATGCAACCTCTTCACTGCACTAGGTGGATCAAATGCCTCCTACATAAACAAAAAAGGAAAACCCAAAGTTAGACTACTAAATTTATTTGATTCTTTGTATCTAACATTGAATTACTCAAATTCATAATGATCTTTTTTTTAATGAAGATTTATACTATCAAAATTTCATAATAATTACCTTTCTTGTCGACTTGCTATACTAGTCAGGAGTCCTCTTGTATGCCCTCGGCAATGCTTGTACCTCACTGATTGTGGGTCGTATATGTTCAAATGCATTTGTCAGATGAATTTACAATGTAAACTATAACATTATAATTCATAGCATGCTAAATTTATAACATATTTAATCACGAATTCAAACTACAACTAACTAATGTAGGCACTAGGAGTCTCCTATGAGATACAAAATAGTAGTTGTTAATATCACAGAAATTAGTTTTGAATTTATTTATGAAGATAACAAAAATAAAAAATAAATGATACTTATACATACAATGGGGCTCTCAATGTGAATGGAAATCCCTGATCATCTATGACATGAAATCGGTACAGGCTCATCACTAGTAGCCACACCCTATATACAATAAAAATGGTAATTAAATGGGATTACCACAAAATTTTTACGAGAATGCATTGATATTTAATCAAATAGAAAGCACCTAATTTCCTTTCCTTTTTCAATGCGTGCTAGCTCATCCCCCGCACTTTGTCCCCCTGGGATAGGTGGCACCTACAAGATAAAAGAAAGATAAGCAACCATATATGCTACAATATCAGATAGAAAAAAAATGCGAACACAACATAATGTATCATAGATGTCTCAAGGCCAAATGAAATGGCTGAGAGTGTGGCATCATCAATTTGTCTGAGCTCCTCCTCGATCATCAACTAAACATGAATGAAGATCACATACATGTAAAAGTTAGTATGGCTTAAAAATTAAAATTACTCTTTTATAAAAATTAACTTTAAATCACATATGTCATAACAAAAAAAAGTATACACGTAACGACACCAAAGGTGTCCATGTCTCTACATTCCCCTCCTCTCTCGCATCAGGGTCTCTAGCCTCTACGTGTGTGTCTGGTGTATCCTCGTCTAATAAAAAATGATACTCAGGAAGATCACCTATGGGACTCAAGGAAATATTCTTGCACGTAATGCAAGTGTGAGGCACACAAACGTGTGATGAGCTAGCTGAAGATGAACTAGCACCAACATCATCAACATGAGGAAGCCAGACTAAGCTAGCTTCAGATATCATTAAGCTACTCAAACTATGAATAGATTTGATGGTTTGAGAGCTAGCCTCTGCAATAATATTTGGATGCTGCACTTGAGGAGGGGGGGAGATATTAGTTGGGGGGCCAAAAGTGCCAGCTTTCTTTCACTAGGAAGAGGGTCTATCCTGAGGAGCTCCTAGTCCTATGCCCATGTTTGGTTTCATGCTCCAATAGTTCACTTTATGTTTCAACACAAATTTTGCATATAATTTTCTAAGGAAATAAAATGGTATTTCTAAATTGCCATGTGGAGGGATATCAAAGACCATCCACCAACGATCCCAAAATTTTGCACGTATGACATCATTTGTTCACCATTTAATCAATAGTTTGGATTTTTTTGGGTCGACTAGTAAACCCATTTTTGGGTTCGCAAAAAGGCTAGCCAAATCCTCTTTGGTTATATTTAGGGCCACAACCTCATCATAGTCAAAACCATCATCAAATGTCTCGTGCATTTCATCACAACAATGAAGAGTAGCATTTTGTAAGGGTTTTAATGTTATCAACTATGGTGTTTAATGTGGATAACATAGGAGCCAATGTGGGTACATTATTATATGTTCTATGCAAACCTCTTAATTTGGTAAGATTTTTATTTATGAAATCCTTGATTCGAGGAGGGTTTTGAGGTGGTAGAGGATTCTTTGGTGGAGGATTTTTTGGGGGTACTGGATCGTTTGGTGGGGGGCTATGAGGAATATTGTTCCCTGCCTTAGTGTCATCATTATGATCAACCATTCCTATTGAATTGCAAAATGTAATATATATTTTAAAAAAACCTTAATTTTAACCATTTTTTTTTTCAAAAAAACCCTAGATTCAACTAAAAAAAACAAAACAATGCTAAAATCTATTGAATTTAGGTTAAAAATGAGTTACAAAACAAAAAAAAACACACCTTAATATCTGATATCCGATCTTATATCATATATCCAGTTGTTGATGCAAATATTGGCCCCCAAATATACGAAAATAAGGGCATGCGGGTCTGTGATTTTTTTTCTTTTAATGTTATAGCATAGGTATAAGATATTCGATATTATATTAGATATCTGATATTCATTGCATATATTATATATTAATTATAACATATATTATATATTAATTATAATATACTACTTTTTTATTATATTATATATATATTATATTACATTATATTATATTATATTATTATAATTTATAATATATTATACTTTTTTATTATATATTATATTATATTATTATAATATAATATTATTATTATAGTATAATATTATACGATTATAATATAATAATAATATTATATTTTAGTATAATAATAAATATTATAATATTATATTATATAATATTAAATAATATATTATACTATCATAATATAATATTATCACATTATTATAATGTAATAATAATAATATTATATGATAGTATAATAATTATAATAATTATATTATTATAATATTACTACGTTAATTATCGAATATCTGATATGAGATCATATATCCGATATCAAATTGGATATTCGATAAGGCTTGGCCCTACTTTCCAATATTGGTACCTGGATAGGTGAAAAAAAGTCAAAGTGGATTTTGAAGCACTTTTAGACGTCTTCAAACTCTATTTTTTCACATCGCCACTTTTTGGCACACCATGATCTTGTACATACCCTCAATGAAAGAATAAGGAATGAGCTGAGGGTTGAAAAGCAAACCAATGAAAGATTGAAGAATGACGTAAACACTAAAAAATAAGTCAATGAGAGAATGATGAAATCTCAAGTAGACACGAATCAATTGAATCAACAAAATGACCAAAATCTTCATAGGAAAAAAGGAAAAGTAGGACTTGGATACAATGAGGAAGAAGGTGAATCTTCCAAACAAGGTGCTAAAAGAAATAAAAAACCTACATGCAATCACTGTGGGAAGGTAGGTCACACATCAAAAAAATGTTGGAGCAATGGAAAGGAATAATTCAATAGAAAGTGTTGCAACTACAATCAGCATGGTCACAAGGCTAATGAATGCAAGGAGAAACCAAAATTTGAAGGTAAATGTCACAAATGCAAGAAGAAATATCACAAGGCATCCGAGTGTAGATCAAAACCATTTGATCCAGTTGAACAACTTGTAAAGGCAATATTTGGATGGGACTAAAATACTTGGTACAGATGTCATTATTGTGGATAATATGGACACATTGGCATAAATTGTGCAAGGCATCACTTAAGAAAGAAATATACTACCATAAGATGTTATACATGCACTGAACTTGGTCATATAGCTAAAAATTGTATGAATTTAGGTAACGTTGAGGATGAAAAGAAAGCAAGAGATGACAACATCAGAAAATAAACGAAGCACCAATGGATTCCTAAATCTACAGAGGAAACAAGTTCAAATCATGGGAATGAAGTCACTCAAGAAATGGGTGACTCCATCACCTCAAACTAAGTTCTTAGGAACGATTTGGAGCTGTACTCACCAAGAACATCATAAGTAGTTCTAATAAACAAGAAGAAAGAAAAAGATCTAATGAATATTTTGGATACATAAGGATCATAGAAATTCATCCTTCACTAAGTTAGATTAGAATCCACTGAGCGAGGTTGGTTGATGACTATATCGAGCAAGGTCATGAGTAGTGAAAGTTTGGTTCATTCACCAAGTTGCAAATATTTCATGAGTTTGGCCAGTGGATGATAGTCTATCCTACATTGTGTCATTATGACATCGAGCATTAATGAAAATTTCTCAACAAAAAGGGCACAAATCAATTTCATTCTTCATCATGATTATAGCATTCATAGAGCAGAGCAACTTAAAGAGCTTCAAAGTATTTTTAAGTGATTTTGTAGTGACATCTTCAAGGAATCTACTCACTCACCTAGTAGTGATGCCATCAACAAGCAGTAGTAGTAGCAAAATGAAAAAGGGTTTTGAGAAGCTAGTCAAGGGTGTGGAGTGGAAAGTGCTGAATTTCAAGCTTGCTCCAGCTGTTGCAGAGTCTCTTGATCCACACGTAGCTCGAAATTAGATTTTGCCTAAGGTACTCTTGATAAACGATATTTGAACTCACTTTAAATGCACTATTCAAGAGTTAGGTACACTTGAAATGGATAATGCCCTAGCTGAGATGTGTGTGGATGGATCTTTGAAACTTAAGAACAAACACCCAGAAACAAAAGGGTTAACTCATATCCCTCATTTGCCAATAAATTTTTAAGTTAAATGGATTAGATACATACTTAGTTGAGTCCATAATGACCAATTGTGGTTGAAACAACCTATACTAATCACCAAGAAAATGATTCATAAAATCACAAGTCTTCCAATGTTGAGCAAAGTCATATCCGCCAGAACCCTAGGCGAGTGGGACAATAGAGGATTAAAGATCAACAATGTCATTGATGTAGAAATTAGATTCGGTATCCATATCATTGCACACAAAATCTATATCTCTAGTTGGTTAAACAACATTCCATGTGAAGCTGTAGATTTGGCCTATAAAGTTGTGAAGAAGAATCTTGAATTTGATTTATTAGATTTTTTGCTAAAGCAGCTAAAACAAAACATGGATAGCATAAGAACTTCAAAGAACAATCCCTACAAGTTTGGATCATTATTAACATGTCTCTTCTTCTAAGTTCAAAAATTCTTTCCATCCAAAGATACTTTTGTAAGGAGGAAGGATACCCCAATCTTGTATCAAATCAATGAGTTTATAGTAGAGATGGGTGAGAACTTCAAGAGGGTAATAAACAACTACTTTGAAGTATTTAAGGAGAAAATTACTAACTGATTCAGGATTCCCCCCAAGCTTGTAGAAGACTACAAGGATGGTGCTTGTTTTATGGTGGACTATGAAAGCGTATATATATAGGTAGTCATACCTAGAGTGGCATGGGTAAAACCACTCCAATATGAGATCAACATCGATGGAGCCAAGGATATCATTGAAGCCTTAGTCAATGAACCAGTTGATCCAAAGCTTGCTACCTTTGGGACATATGAAGAAGAAAAGAAAAGGATAGAGCTAAGCATCAAGATCCCTCAAGCTATCAACAGAGGTAAGAAGAGGGTAGCTAAGTTGAAAATAGCTGAAGGACCTCTAATGATTATTGAGGGCAAGGGTGAAGATGAAGAAGATGAGCCTGAAGATGTAGAGGAAGAATCAGAGAAAGAAGTAGAGCCAGTCAGAAAGAAAGGTAAGGTGATCATCACCAAACATCAAAAGCCCATTACAACTATGTTCACCAGGAGATCCAGGAAGAAAGGTGCCAAAGATGAAAGTGAAGTTCTATTTAGCCATTCTCCACCTACATTTGAAGAAAGGTTCAAACAATTAAGGGTTGGAGGAGGCATAAACAACTTCAAAGCACTTAAGTATGAGACTCAGACTCCTACAAAAAAAAAGGAGATTGAAGATTTGATAATGGAGAAGTTGGGGATATGGAAATACTCTCCTAAAAAATTTGCATTACAAGTGCCAACAGAACTCCTTGATAAAATTAGAGTAAGATGGGAGAACATAGTACAAACTGTCAAAGATATATTTGAGCAGAATTTAAAATAGTTAGTACCCAATCTAATATATGCAGAAGTGAAAAAGGCATTAAAAGAACATGAGGGTAAAATTATTCTAAAATTCAATACATGCCTTATATTGATGAAAAATATTGAATCAGTTGTTAAGAATTCTATTGATGTTTGGAGAGATGTATATCATCTCAACAAGCCAAGTGATGAAATAGTAGAGATAAAGGACGATGATAGTGACCAAGATGATGATGATGAAGATGATAATACTCCCCCAGTCTCCATCATAGGAGAAGACATCCAAGATTTGATGAAGGAAAAGGAAGAAGATGAAAAGGAGGAAGACACTGAGGAAGACAAGGATGAAGAAGACACTGTGAGAATTTTAGCTAAAGTAATTGCATCCCTTCCTCACTCTCCACCAAAAAATGTTATATCTACTATGGAGACAGCTTGTGCAAGTATGATTGTGAGCTCATCAGCTACATCAATAGCTCAATCATCACCTACTAACTCCTAGCTAACTTCAATGGAAGTGTCAAGCACTTCTTCTACTAAGCTGCAAGAAACTTCTTTAGCTACTGAGTTAGCTACTACTACCCCTTCATCAACTTGTATAGTAAGTGCTTCATACAGTTCTACAATTTTGTTAACTTTAGCATTAACAACATCTACTTCTATTTTAGTCAGTTCCTCTATAGTAGATACTAATATGAGTATTCCACCGAGTGCTACAAATTTTTTGGGAAATGTTTCAATTTTGGACTTGGTTAGTACTCCTCTTAGCATTTCTTCAATAAGTCCTATTCCATTTTTCACTACTAGCCCCTCTATCTCAACAATTGTATTAGTTCCAAAGATTAAATTAGTAATCCCATAAGTAGAACACAAGGAACCTTTGAAGCTTTTGATTACTGGAAAGGAAATTGAAGAGGATATTGAATTGGATATTGAGATAGAGATACCCAAGATAGACTATGACACTACCACAATTGAGGAAATGAGACTGGCTAGTCAACTCTTGGAGAAAAAGGCTAGGCAAAAGCAACTAAGGTAAAAAAGGGACAGGGAATACCAAATTATTGAAAATGCCAAAAATATTATGACTGAGGCTATAGGTGTTGAAGTGGATTCCACCCAACACATTTTGATACAATTAGAGGAAGCTGCATAGAAATTTAATGAGGATTCTACTGGGCAAGAAAAGATCATTGAAAAGGCAAAAAGGAAATTTGACAATAAGGTGCTTGAGCATATTTCTCAGAACATAGCAATAAAGCAAGTAGAATTGTCTACAATAATGGCTAATATTGAAACCTCCTTTACAAATGTCACATTACTTTTTGCAAAACTATGTGGTGTTTCCAATTTCACTAAAGAAATTAAGGAGAAGTTGAATAAAATTGATTTGGATATACAATCTAGTGCACAAAGGTTGTAGCTTGACCCTTCCTCAAGCTCAACACATCACACTAAGGTGAAGTATCTCTTAGAAATGTAAGCAAAAATTTTGAGAGAAGAGGCAAGGATCAGATCAATACTTATTGACATAAAAAATATAATCTTTTTCCAATAATGGACACAATGCAAAAGCATATTGCACACTCCAAAATATTGGTTCAGGACAATAACTTCTTAGTGGAAAATCACATGATCCAACTATCAGTAAAATTTTAGATTGCTCTCCACACTTGCCAAATTTTGTACAATAATTGGGATAAGACACCTTCTCTCATCCTAAAGGTACATGCATACTTTCTATCTCATTTTGGTGTAACTATGTAATTAGCTTGTATAGCCCTTTGGCATTATTGTCAAAAAGGGGGAGATAGCATAATGTAGAGAAGAAGATAGTATAGAGATAGATAAGATAAATATGTGTGTAGAATACATGAAAAGGCTATGTACATAAGTGCATATGTATATACATTATAAAGGAGATATATGTAGAAGTGTAAATACAATAGCTTTACAAAGATCAATTTTGAAAAATCAATGTTTAGTATGTCAGTTTGTGTACATAAGTTTTGGCTTATAAGTGTTTTGTCACTAATACCAAAGGGGGAGATTGTTGGCATTAAGCTATAGTTTCCATTACTGATAACACTTATTCAATTCTGTGAAGACACCAAGCTCATCACTTAGTTTCCAACATTGACCAAGAATTCCAGTGTTAACCAAGTTTTGCAATTTATACTAAGCATTTCAGAGACTACTGAGTATATGCAGACAATGTGAAGATCAGCAATTACTACCGAGCTTAATAGTGTCTACTAAGCAGTTAGCTAGTGTGATGGAAAATCATTGTAAGAAAAGTGTTAGAAGAAGTATCATTTATCGAGTGCAACAAGGTAAACACAACATCTAGTATTTACCAAGTGACGCTATGTCTACCAAGTCACCAATGGTCACCAAGTTTGAAGCTACATCATGTGATTAGTATGGACCAAGCCTTCACTTGTATCGAGTGCATGATGATGTCGAGTAATGCAGTGGACACCGAGTATCAGAAGGTCACCGAGTCAGCTTGCAGAACCCGAGTTATTTTCTATTGGGCCAACTTTGTAATATCTTGTTCACTTGTGTTTTGGACAACCTTGTATTTGTATGAGTTGGAATGGTATATATATGAAGTGTATTATATCAAACCAATGTATCATCATGTAATTATTGTAATGAATGAAGGATTATAAGAAGTGCATGCAAAAGTATATCAACAATAGTACAGGGAATTCAACAAGGTCAATACAGGAGCAGAACATATTTATCTAGCACATGAGGTGATCAGTGCTTAAAGGATCTAATCAACAATCAGTTTTAAGTAAGATCTCCTACTTCATCCTAACAAGTGAATTAGTCTTAAACCTTTTAACAAGGTAGACTTAACAAATTTTGTATAAATCTCCTAATAGAGTGCATACTTCATTGTATGTTTGTAAACCCTCTAACAAGGTGGACATAGTAGTCCTATTTGCTCCTAATAGGGAAGATCACTAGAAGTGGTCAATCTAAGCCTTAATAGGACAACTTTATGCTACAGTAGTGAAGTTTTGTGGGTATCATCCCCACCCTAGTTTTACTTTCTACTTGGAAGGTTTCTAGGTCACCAAAATTTTGTGGTCTATGTGTTATGAATGTTTATCTTTCAATTCTTATGCATGTAGTAAAGAAAATGAATCTATGGTGAATGATTTACATTGTTATATGCTGAATTAATGAAAAGTTTTGAAGTTACTGATTCACCCCGCCCCTCTCAGTAACTTACCAAGTCTTAATTATTTTCAACAGATGAGACGTGCCTCATATTACACATGATGATCCATCTACCTCACAGGGTGTCCCACATGATGAGACAACTCATATTACATAAGATGATCCATTTGAGTCCTCTTCACATGGAGTAAAGAGGACATTCGATCAAATAGATTAGGTCTTGTTGGCACCTTTAGATTGTGTTTTTATGACATATATTTTTTATTTTGATACACTTTGTATTAGGATAATTAATTGTATTATATGTATTTTTTGACTTCATAGATCATGTTATGATGTGTTAGACCATGTACTATTTTTTTATGACTTCTTATCATGCTAGTGTATGTAGTATATATTATTAAGTTCCATCATGTTTTAAGTATGCAAACCATTTTCTTTATTGCGACATATTTTATTCATGAACATATGACACATTTTGTAAGTATATATGCTACATGAACAATAATTTTAACTATTTATAGAGCATTAGTAATGATATCAAAAAGATTATTGGATAAACATCACATAAAATTTATGCATTGATTCATACAAATAAAATTGACCTACTATTATAAATATTTATCATCCTAAAAATTCAAATTTATAAAATTTAGGTAAAGATTGAAGATTCTTTTTATGAAATGATGGATGATACCCTTCCTTTCACACATTTTCTCATCAAGGCTATGTATGTATGTTCATACAATTATGTACCTAGGAAAGTCATGTACCTATATGGCTCCTTGTAACTTTGACTTGGTTTTCTTACATCCCAAGTGTCACTCTGGCTAGAATGCCTATTTTTCTAGAAAAGGCACTTGATGTCTTATCCAGTTGTTACATTTTCTTAAATTTATTTAGCTATGTAATTAAATAACTGATTGAGGTAGTTTTAATGTGTCCTGATTGGTCCTAATATATTCTAAGTTTTTGTAATGTGTCTTGGGGCCACTTACAATCCATTATGACCCCTTATGATATATTAGAATCATTAACATCCCATTTCTGTGTCTTGTTATAGTTAATGTGTTCTAAGGGGTCCAAATAGCCCCTAAGGTGTCCTAGGACCACTAAGAACCCATTATGAACCTTCATGATATATTAAGACCACAGTTTAAAATCCAAGAGGAAACATTAGGATTGATTACAACCAGTTAGGAACTATTATAATGCCTTTGGACATAGTAGTGTATCATATGATGGTAAATCTATTCAAAGTGGTTATAATTAGTTCTTATGAGTCCTAATGGCCCCTAATGGATTATAAGGGTTCCTAACAGGTCCTAAAAGGTCATGCGATCACTTAAAACACATTAGAACCCCTTAAGACACATTAGGACCCATTAGGACATATTATAACCCATTAGTGTGTCTTATGCCCCTTAAGATTTTCTAAGAGGCATTAATACATAGTAATATGTTTTAAATGGTCATAATGTTCACCCTAAACAATATTAATGAGTTTTCAAACTGGACATAGGACCAATCGTGATCTGTTGTGAGATAATAGGGCCACTTAGGACACATTACTATGTCTTGCAATGGTTAATGTGTTATAAGAGCTTTTAATGGAGTCTAATGGGTCATAATGTGTGCAAATGGACCCCAATGTGTCCTAATGAGACCTAATGTATACTAATGGGTCCTAAAAATGCTTAATTTCTCCTTAGAACATGTGACTCATTAAAGCACATTAGACCTCTAAACGGTGTCCTACAATGACTAATATGCTATAAAGGCTCATAATTGGTCATAATGGTTCTTAGGAGGTTGTAATTAGTCTCAAGAATTCCTAGAACCAATTAAGACCCACTAAAACTCCTTAGGAAAAAATAGGATTGAATAGGACACTTTACAACCCTAAAGTGTATCCTACGATGATTAATGTGTTCTAAGGGTTCGTAAAATGTGTTAATGGTATGAATGGGTTCCAAGGAGTCATAATGGGTCCTATGGTTTCTTATGAACACCTATGACCCATCAAAAACTCTTGGAAACATTAGAATGTACTAAAACACATTAGAAAATATTACTTTTAGGACTACAATAACTAATGTGTTGTAAGGGATCCTAAGAGGTGCTAATTTGTCCTAAGGTGTCCTAATGGGATCCCTTTCTAATAAATTAATAGCACTTATAACCCTCCCCATATCCCTCACTCCCTCTCTCTCCCTCTCTTCCTCCTTCCATCCCTCTCACTTAACATGGTTAACATGGTTAAACATACATGTCAATTATCAACATAACAATAGCATATAATCAATAAAATGAGTAATGATCTTTAAATTATCATGTACAAGTGAAGGGTTTAATATTAAAATCAATATTAATTTGAAACTTCAAACAAACATTAATTTAAACATGCTTGAATGTAAAAGTAATGGAAAAAAATAGGAGGTCAGTACTTAAATTGACAATTAATTTATAATATCAAGTGCACACCTTTAACTTTCAAGTATAAGTAAACTCTTATTTTTAAATTTGTTTGTACAAAATATTTCACAATATATGTAAGACAATGTCAATGATAAATTTATAGAAGTGAACTCAAAATATAAAATTGGTTCAACACATCTCTTCAAATAAGGTCCTGTAAAATAAAATTGTAAAACAAAAACACATGTTAATAAACACATAAATTAATATGTGGTATCTTAACGATGTAAATATATGTGTAATTTGTATGTACTCACTATGTGAAATTGTACAAGATGTTGATGCTTAATCCACTTTAACATTTAAATTTACATAAATTGTAATTGAGACCTCAATAAGAGGAATATATATAAGTTCTCTAATTTGGTATTGACAATGCAAACATACATGTAATTAAATTATATAAGTACATATATAAAGATAACACAGTAAATAAAAAACTTACATGTGTTTGATTTAAATGTAGTCATCCCACTGTATTATTTGCATCCTCTCTCTTTTGCAATGCATCTATGATTGTCTTGTGCTCATCCATTGAAATTGTCCATAATACCTTCTTGACGGGTCTTCCTTTGTATCTTTCTAATTTAATATTCACTGCCACAACCAAATGAGAACAATGTAAAATCTTCTTTTTGGATTGGTAGTTTTCAAATTCAAGTAAACCATTTCTTCTTGTTAGGTATCTATGTAGCCAAGTGCCAGCTACAACGACAAACCCAACTGGATACTCAAAACCATCATCATCTACTTGGTGACATATCAATTTTTTCTTAGGTTCCACACATCTAGCTAGCCAATACCCAGTTTGTTCATTATTATTACTAGGCTCAATAATAGCATAAACACGTTTACAAGATAAGATAAAGTACATAAACATTTTAATCACATGAGTACATATGAAAATTATATAAATTGAAGCATGAGATCACATAAAAATCTAATTAAATTGTACATACCAGGTTCTATGAGGTTTGAAATATGATCATAGTCTTCTGATGCAAAAGTAACATTTTGACCTTCATTTACTATATCATCTTGAAAATGTGTGTTATTAGGTGCTAATGATTTTTGTTTCCAATCTTCAACCCATTATATATTTTTGCATTCTTCCCATTCATGTGTAACACAAAATTGACAAAAATAAGCAAGCTCCCTAGTCCATATAGTCTAAGTGTTACAATCCAAACTCCTAAATGAATGCCATTTAGTTGACCCACTAATTGTATCATAGTCATATCTTGAATCGATATTCTTCTCTTAAACTAAGTAGCATAAAAATTTGATAGTAGAGTTCTCACTTGATCCCACATATAAATATTTTCTACACCATTCAACAATCTCATGTGCAATTTTGAATTTAGCTTTTCCCTCAAATTTTAATTGCTCATTACTAAGGGCTCTCTTCAAACATGTACCATCACCATCATGTTCTCCTTTACCATGTCTAGAATATTAAAAAAAACTCCACACATGTTGGATGTTAGTTAGCCTATGTGTCCTACTCAACCAATATAACATTCTAGCATTCTTGAATTGTCTTGTACAATTATCTGACCATATCCAATGTTGTGTCATTTGAATTTGTTTCTCTTTTAAATTATGATAAAAGACCTTGAAACAATATTTGACAAAATCAGATGAATGGATTTTACTATCACTCATATAAAAATGGCACTCTCTCAATATTTTTCAATCCTCCTCTGTACTATTAGGTGCATGCCTATAAACTATATGAACATAGATTGTTAATTGCACTGAATTGTAATATTGTGGTTGTACCTCTTCTTGTGGTACAAGTGTGTAGTTCTTTGCAAAGTCAACAACTAAAGTATAGTACCAATTGGAAATGTATTCTTGCATATGTGAAATTGTCCATCAAGCCATCTAGCATGTTGAGAGTGTTTAACATATTTTGGTATGATCACACTCTTAAACTCATCCATAAGTGCATGACAACTAACTTTATCTGTAACTAGATCACACCTTCTTCCAATCTTCCCATCCTTCAATGGATATTCAATAGTTTTGAATCTTTTTACCTCAATTAATTTTTGTCCAAAAATAGTCAAAATATTTTCATTCAAACATTCATCTAACAAAGAAAGATTGCCACACATATTACATGTACCAGAAAGACATGCATTGAAATGAAAGTATTGATCATTAGGTGGCTTACAAAACAAAATTAATATGAAATCCTTTATAGTTTGAGGTGGTATTTCTATACCACATGTAATGCCCTACCAAGGGGTCAAAAATAATTAACCTAAAGGTTTACTAAGTTTGCCAAACAATTTTTATTATTTTTTAACAAGAAAGATAATCATACAGATCAATGTCATAGTAGCAGAAGGAATAACCTGTAATCATCTAAAAGCATACATAATAGGTTACATTCCTTAAGGATCCCAAGATGTTGAGTTACAATTAATCTAATTAATACTAAGACTAACAACTACCACATCCACATGAAAGAATAATGAAAATTCCAAAGTCCATAATATATATTTGTTCTGAATGCTTCTTGGCAATTAAATTCGGAATGCTCAATCATCCACTATACATGACACAGGGTATGAAAGGCTTAAAAGAATATACATATAATAAAGATACATCATCCTCATCAACCATGATACAAGTACAATAAGGTAAATGAAAATATTAACATCCATGATACATCCATCCATCAATAAAGATATAACAACCATCATAAGAGATAACCATCCATCATAAAACACAACTAAGTACACGGTTCCTCCAACCATCAATAGCATCATTAGACCATCATGGGCCCTATCCATCCCCCATGCATAACATCCCAAGCCACCAAAGAGATCATAGATACTATAGTAATAGGGATGTCACTCCTAAAACATGCTACAACATATGCATAAAGAAATCTAACATGCAAGAATAAAGCAGAAGATGAACCTAAAAATTAGAAAACCTCATCTACCACATGCTAATCATCAATATAAATAAACATACTAGTAAATAACATCCATCATAAGATCTAAGAACTAAATGAAGATAAATACCAACAAAGAATGCTCTAGTCATGGTGACTACGGACGAATCTCATATGGTAAGAGTAAAAAAGCACTACCACCCGACTGCATGGAACCTAAATGGTCCACTCCCACTGCACTGAGGAGATAGTCTGAAGTCCCAAATAAGATATCAAATCACATAACACAAGTACTCTCTAAGTCCAAGAATTCTAAAATTATGCTAACTCAAAGGTTCCAACACACAGATCGATATGTACACCTAGAGGCACAACAATGACATGTAGGAAATCTACTATGTAAGTAGGAAAGTTTCATCGCACGAATCACACTAGAGTTACCCTAGTAGTCTCTCAATAGACCCTAGCCCCCTAGTGATCCCTATGTGGCCACTAGTATCCTCTCATACTGATGAGGCATACTACAGAATGCAAGGTCGCAACCAAGCATTCTCTCTACTCCCATCCTAGTCTGCACTAGCACTCAAGGCATGGACAAGAACATATAATTATCTTATTAGGTTCATTTTAATCCCCATTTATTTTAAATTTTTTCACTTATTAAATAACTTACAATGAGTTACCCTGGCAGCCACTTAGGGCCCTAGCCCCCATTGCAAGCCACTTCCTGACACTACAAGTAGATAACCTACCCTAGGCTCATGGAATCATAAATCAAAAAATCACCTCAGTCCTATACAAGCGACTGAAAAAATACCAAAAGATAATCCATAATAAGAACATCAAATCTCCATGAGCAACTGAAAAGCATCCATTCATAATCATGACCACAACAGTTCTCTATTGGCATTTGATGGTATCAATGATAATCACAATATCCATCGGTCCTCATTGAGCAACCATATAGTATTCCAAAATAAATCTCAATATCCATATGAATGATAAATCATAGCAGCTGTAAGGAATCTCAAAATAATTCACAATATCCATTGGTTCTCAACAAGCAACAAAAAGGCATCTCAAAGAAAATAATACTGATCAAAGACTTCAAAATGGTCGACTCAAAACATGTCATAACATGACATCATCAAGATCAAAACAAACACTTCAATCCCTTCAAGGTGACTAGAATGTAATCCAAATATAACTGATCGATGACTCAAAAATGGTTAAGTCAAGTATCTCAAATACATACACCTTAGCTTCAGACAAGAAGATTGAAAAACATCAATGAACGATAAATACAAACATCTCATAGAGCATACCATTACATTACCATGGTTGGGTTCAAAAAGATTGAGATCAAATAAAGTTAGCATGACATCACATCTCATAACCCCCGAGCCTCTGGTAACAACCTAAGACTAGTCAACAATCTAGTCAACCCCAGAACACACACACATGCAGTATGTGGTAAGTATCCATAAGAAAACACATATGATATTAAACCATCGAACTAATCATCATCAATATCTGAAAACACTAAATAATCATCATGAAATATAGAGTACCTCATCATCCCATCATATAATAAACTGAATTTAACTCCACTATATAACTTAATGACCAATTTAATTAACATAACTATATTAATAACTCAATGATTATCAAATTCACTAAGGTTCTCATTTTCAAATAGAGATCAACATGTGTCTAAATAGAGTATAATGATTATTAGGGTTTGTTATCAAGTGAGAAAACACTCTTTTGCCCTATAACTGCATAAATTAAGGTTCAACCCCGAAATATTTGAAGTCCAATCAACTAAGGTTATATGTTTGATTAACTTAAATCATTAACATTAATAAACTCCTAATGATTTAATTCCAATTTTATTACAAATCATCATCATGATAAATTGAATTAACTTCCATTAAATACTTTCCGTTTATCTCGCCCTCAAACAAATTCCATTTGTTTGAATCATTAAAGTAATGCATTTTGAATTTCAAAAAGTTCATCTTGAATCAATATTATAATAATTTAAAAACTTAAATTAACAACTCCTCTTATTATTCAATCCTAATTAATTCCCTCTTAATTAGATTAATTAATAGAGTATATATAATTGCCATTGCAAACTCGGAATTCACTTAATTAAGACTTCACTAAATATTATCATAATTTAAATGGTTATTAATAATAACCCACATAAAAAAATAGTATTTAATAATTCATATTCATTGATTATTAAACAATTGCAAACTCCAAATAAAAATAAGTATCATTTAATAATATAATATTCATACATTACTATATATATATATATATATATATGTATGTATGTATGTATGTATGTATGTATATATACATATATATATATATATATATACATGTATATATATGTATATATACATATATATATACATGTATATATATATATATGTATGTATATATATACATACATATATATATAATAACTAATATTAACATACTATACCAACAGATGAAAAAAAAACTTTTAAACAATCCATATGTTATATATGAAGCCCACTGGCCATATCAATATGGCGCCTACCCCGATTACTATTGCAGATTTCCTTGAAACAATTCAGCTTTAGCTGCAGAGGAATGATAGACAAGGAATGTATGATCAAGAAGTAATTGTCCATCACAAAACCCTTACGAACAACAACTAATTCGATCATAGAAGGAATCCTCTGCCACTGAAGGAGGCTACACAGATCGAGCCTCTTAGAAGTAATGGACTTTATGGAGCCCGTGGTTGGAAATCCAAAAACTCTTCACACAATAGGTAGACTGTATCTACATGAGGAGAGTGGTCACTACTATGTTGTCACAGTATTCCTTAATCTAAAAAAGGCTGCTATATAAATATACAGCCCAAAGGAACCTTCTATTGGCTTACTAGATTCTATTATAGAATTCTTTATGGAGTAGTATGTGCGGGTATGGAGATATATAGACCAAACGAACCCTGTTGCTAAAAGATAACTACTCTCTTGCGATTTAAAATTGCAGTTGTTCACTACATCAAATATCGTGGTGCACATATATATTAATTTCCATTTGAGATCATATCTTAGTTCTATGTGATGATCGATATAAGTGATCCCTTATTGTTTAAACAATCTATAAGATATAATATTTGGCTATGACTGAATTGTCATAATGAATATAGTTGTCGATCTATGATTAACTTTATTCCCAATTTCATGCAACAATCATATTATTATAAAAAACGATATATCTATATTTGTATGTTCCTGCGTTCAAGTCTATTCTTATGTGTGTTTTAATGTAACACTTATGCAGTCATCTTTGTAATTCTTGAAGGCTATAGTAGCTTATGAGTGTCTATTGTAGCATCTATCAAAAATTGAGAGTGGCAGCACATGATACAATCAAATCCTAAGATAGTCTCCCAATCATAAACAACTTTTAATTTCCTCCTTGCTGACTCTAGATAGACCCATACGAAAACAAGTGTAAATTTTGAATAAGATACAAACTTCTCAATTGCTCTAGTGAGTATGAGCGTAATTAGCTTCTCTCAAACATACCCAAATCTTAATACGATTCAACAATGGAATTAGGAGATACAGCCCCCACACTAGGAGTAGTTAATTCTGAGACAAACTTTCATTCACACACTCTTGATTAGAGATCACCTTCTTATCAACTTGATCTTCCCTACATATAAAACTTTATTAAAAGAAATCGATGCATAAAATATATCTATGGCTTAATATGTAGCCATCTTATCTACAATTCTCTATTATTCAATTTGTCAATTTTAGATATTATTGACCACTAATACTTCCAGTTTCCAAAATTTGAAGAGCACACAATTGAGACTATAAACATTGTGACAAAATACTAGTATCACTTTTTGGTGTTGATAGTGTGCCTAATTTAATCATTTGACCTTTTTGTTTTCTAGTATGCCTGATGTCAAGAAGGAGAATAGTTTATTAATGACATCACATATGTTGGCACAATGCTAAGAAGGAACACCCTAAATTTCATTATATTCAGAAAGTCTAGACAATAGTAAGTAACTTGCATATAAAATAACCACCTGCAGACTTCTAAGTACCATCTTGATACAATTTTATTTTGAGTAATCAAGATGTCATATTTTAACATGTTTGAATCGCTCTTGTGAATATAGTGCAGATCAATTATAAACTGAGCATACAGTCTAAATATATTCTAATAGTCATTTAGCAAGCACGATTAAGACAGGATGAGAGAGAGCATAGCAGAATATGCAAAATAATCACGAGTGCCTACCTAGACACTAATGCTAATTTGTTATGCCTCAGAAACTATAGAGATAATCCTCCTCTCACAACCTTCTCCAACATTCATAGTTCCTCCAAGAACTGAACCCCCAAGTGACTAGAAGCATGTAGAAGCATATGAGGATGTCAAAGCATACCAACTTGGAGAAGTCTCTGAGCATGACCATACACACTAGGAGAGCCTCTATATAAAGGCCTCTAAGATGCATCTAGAATGTGTCTAGAAAGAACTAAGACATAAGCATGACAACTGAGCACATAACTTCCATGATAAGAAGATAAACATGATGAGGTGTCTAGAATGTTGTAGACACCATGTGCTCAAATAATGCACTAACTCCTAAGTGTAGACAACACGTGCATAATTAGAGTGCAAACTCGTGTGTTGTCAACATGACAAATCACAAGAGTTCGCATACTCCTATGTGAGTAAATATTAAAATAATGCACATTAAT
Organism: Cupressus sempervirens; assembly: GCA_028749045.1. Lineage (NCBI taxonomy): Eukaryota > Viridiplantae > Streptophyta > Pinopsida > Cupressales > Cupressaceae > Cupressus > Cupressus sempervirens. The sequence continues at coordinate 8,433,204 of CM053787.1, read as the reverse complement.
TAATTTAATATTCACTTTACTCTTTTCAATTTAATTTATTAATTTTAAATCTCACGCACTTATCATGAAATTATTAATAAATTAATTTCTTTCAAAAATTTATTGATAAAATATTTGTTAACTAAAATAATAATAATATTTAGCATTTATTTATTTAAAAATGAACTCTAAATATATTATTATTAAATTAAATAAATATTATCATGTTCCAAATTTAAACTTATAACTTTTACCTTCAAATTTAATTCTTTTTATTTAATTAATTTCTCAATTAATAAAAAAAATAAAATATTAAAGTATCATTTTAATTTTCATTTAATTAAATCTTTTAATTAGACTTGATTAATATAAATTCATTAAGAAAGAGTTTAGCAACAATAGCAAAATGCAAACTAGGGCAGGCACTACACCACACTCCTGTAACATTTCTTTACTATGCATAGTACCATGTATAGATCGAAATATATCATAATGGTATTGAAATTGAATATGAGTTTTACAACAACATGTGATTCTTTCCTTGTGAATATAGTTTACACTTTTCAAAAGATCTTTGACTAATGGTAATATTTAATACTTTACCATCTACAAATTTTCTAAACAATTTAGTTTGAGTCATGTCCAAAAGGTGTTTAGGATGTGGATCACATATTCTTTTACCCAATTTTCAATTTAAAAACATCTTTTGAATTAGGTGATACTCTTGTATTATCATGCCAAAAAATTTCAACCAAACTTTTGACTTCACTAGTAAGTTTCATATCACATCTTGAGAGTCTACCACTAAAAGTCCACAAAATATTTGCTAGATCACATTCAAATTTAACCCTTCTCTTTACAACTGTTTCTAAAGTCTTACAATTCACATTAAGATCTCCACTTATGTTGCTAGTCAATGTATTGTCAGTTGTTGATTTGTTAACTAAAGCTGTTGTTATTGCTCGTCATGCTGCATTCTTATCTTTAGAGTGACTTCTCTTTCCAATAACATCAAAGGCACTAGCAACAATGGATACAACTTGTTTTAAAGACTTATTTTTATTCTTGAATTTTGCATAAATTCTTAACGTTCTCATTACTTTTCACATTTTAGACATTTTAATTAGTTGCAACATCAACTGACATTGAAACCCAAATTTTTTATTACAAAAAAAAAGTCTATATAATCTATTAGCATGTGTCCTAATTTGTCTCCATGAACCTCAAGATTATCTAGCACATCATTAGGAATATGAAAATTATGTTCAAACACTTTAGTATCATTCTAGCATGTATGTTCAGTAGTTGGTGTTTCTATGTCTACATTCATGCAATATTTAATTTCAATTGACATTTCATTTTCACTATTATTTGGAATTTGAATCTCATTTTCAATTTTTCTTGGTATTTGTTTCAGGGCATGCCTTTCCAATTTTTTTTTTTGTGCATGATCATTTGACAATTTATTCTCATGAAGAAAATATAAATTGTTTAAATCATAACCTGCTTCTAAAAAATCACCAATTTCATCATGAGAAAAAAATTGAGGATTTGGAGACACACCTGTAGTGAATGTATGATTAGAATGTGCACCTAAATTTCCTTGCATTGGGTTCTCTTCTTTGTCCTCTTCATCCACCATGGTATCCTCACTGTCTTTCTCCTTTGAAACATTTTTCAAGTCTCTACTTTTTTGTCTTCTCTCTCATTGACGTCGTGCTTTATTCTCTTTATTTTTTCAATCTCCTCATCTATTAGAACTTTTGTTTTCTTCTTTCTTCATTGTTTTGATCCCATGTTTGCACTAGTTTTGAATTTGAATCAGTAGCTTGCAAATTGTAGAAGAAGACAAGAAAATAGAATAACTATGATAGAATTCATTGTTGTAGATCAAAACTTTTATTCAATCATTTCAATCATTGAAAGTAGGCTTGTGGGGTAACTTTTGGGGCCCAACGGTTACATAAGAATTAGGTACCCGATTGTTTAAAAATTAGATACCCAATTTTTAAACAATCTATTACTTGCTTACAAATTGGGTACCCAATTTTTAAACAAGCGGCTACCCGATTCTTAGAACAGTTAACATGCAATCGGGCACCCGATTTTTGAATTGCAAATCAAGTGCCTGATTCTTGAGATATGAGTGGGAATTTGGAATGGCTATGACTTTTGCATGGGGTTTTTCCTTGGGGAAAGGCATGGCATAGGCTTAGTCCCACCAAGCCATGTCTTTATGGTCCATTTTTTTCTAAGGCATTTAATTGACAATTTCAGAGATTATCATAATTTTTATATGGTCGTCCCAATTGAATTTTTTGATGAAACAAAAAACCATTATAAGTCTTACTATTTAGATTTCAAAAATGTTAATTTTATAGTGTTATTAGTTTATTTGCTATTTTTCCATTATTTATTAATCATAACTATCTCTTAAACATTAAAAAGTGACATTCACTAACACTTTAATAACTTTTTTATTTTATAATTTTTCTTAAATTAATTTATAAGTCATCAATCTAAATATAATTCTTTTGAGGTTAAAAAAATTGAAAAACGTGAAATTTTGATCAAATTATGGTGTCCATACACAAGAGGTTTTAAAATTTACCTTTATAGCCAATTAATAATTAATAATAATAAAATTATTCAATTAAAAGTTAAGGAAAAATACTATCATCAATCTTAGGTGTATTAGGTAACTTCTTTTAAAAGGATTTATAAAAATTTATTTATTTGTGTCAAATTATGGTGTCCATACACGAGTGTGGTATGGTCCTGAAATAGGCATTTTGAAAAAGTGGGTTTTAAAGATCCATACCAAAAAAATATTCTATCATATAGGTACACAAATAAATTACATATTCAAAAACTAAATTCTGAACACTAAATTTTTTATTTCAGAAGTTTTTTTATATTCAATCTCTAAATGTCTCAAATTTTTATATCAATTTGTTGGTGTAAATTAGTACTTTACTATTTACACTTACTTAAGTTTACTTACGTTAATGTATTAGTTAATTACTTTGCATTATTTTTATTATTTTTATTATGAGACACTTAGGAGTTTGTGCCACCTTGTGATTTGTCATGTTGACAACACAGGAGTCTGCACCTTTATTTGAGCACATGGTGTCTACAACACTGTTTTGTGTGTTCCACTCTTCTAGGCTTATCCTCTCATCACTGCACTTACTTCCGTGCTTAATGGAGGATAATCCATATCTAGTGGACATGTGCTTGGTTGTGTGACACTTCATGGTGCTAACTTCTATGCATTCTAGAAGTTCTCCTGTAGCCTTTATAATCAGGCACTCCTAGTATATTAGCATCACATTCTGAACAGAGCAATGTATTCGGACATACTCTGATTAATTGATCATATTCTTCTTTGGTCTACTGTGTGCTTGTGTTTGAGTTCTTAGTTCTTGGGTCAATTTTTCCCTTAAGAAAATTCTTACATGGTATCAGAGCTAAGGAGAATTCTCATCACGTAGCCGTTCGAGACTATACATGCTTCAGCACATTATTTTTGGAGCATCCGCAAAAATTGGGAGCGTCTAGAGCTAAATCTGACCTCTCCGTTGCGTCCGGAGCACTAAATCGGTGAAGATCAACTATAAATTCGCCTATATTGGGTGAAAGTTGATCGTGAGGCAAATTTTTTTTTTGCAAACCGGCACCCGAAGGCACCGATTTGCAAATTGGGTATGATCATTTTTTGATCTGAGTTGCATTTTCGGATCTATTAAATTCTCTGTAATTTTTGAAATTATTTTCGAATTAATTATATAACAGAGAAAATATTTTTTTAATTTTTCTGTTTGGGCGGATAAAATATTTTTTGGCCGGACTAGGCAATGACACCCCAGCCCGGCTCTGTTATGTGGTGGTGCTATATTAATTTATCATAGGGTTTATTAGTCAATTTGACATTATATATCGGCTTCCAAATTCGGCCGCACCAGATCCGAGTCAGTCTGTGGCAGTCGGATCACATAATTCCTGCCTACAATATCATCCTCGGCGAGGAGGGCCACTGCCTTGCATTTGATTGAAACTCTATGGCAGTGCTTTATAAAAAGCGCAGAAACTCACCTTCCCACGAATGTGGGACTACTAGCAGAGTTCTGACACATGCAAAAAGACCGGCGGCAACCAGCACCAAACATTCCAGCTCGCTGTGCCCGAAATCCGGCGCTCAGTCTGCACCGCCAACCTACTCCACGCGGCGCGAAACCCACAGCCCAGCGCAGCATCGCTAGCCATGCGGCATCAATTGACTGGACATCACCTGCACCAGTCAGTGCCACGCAGCAAACAGTCAGTATATCCACGGCTCCACGTCAGCAATCCACGCAGATTTTATCCGTACGATCCGTACAGTACAGAAAGTCCACATCGGCTGCCACGTCAGCCAGTGGGTCTTTTTTTCGCTGACGTCATCGATTTCACAGGCTTAAAATTGACGCCCATCTGGACGTCAACATAGGCCATTTTTCAATTGATGCGACAGGCAATTGACTATCAAATTTAACCCTATCTTTTGCTGGTGCAACCCCTCACCAAATTGATTTTGGTTTTGGCAGTCCGACTTCAAGAGGCCATAACTCGCACATCCGGACTCCAAATCAGGTGCCATTTTTTTTGAAATTGGGTAAAATTTTCTAAATTTTTCAGTTGTGCAGCTAATTTTTTGTTTTGGTGTACGGATTTTTTAGAATTTGTGTTTTTTGGTGACTGTACCTGGATAATCCTGCATTTTGCAACTTCAAATGCTCCGTACGGGCACATCTAGAGTCGAAAACAGGTTTCATTTTTTTTGAAAGTGCTTTTTTTTTGTCTACTTTTCAGATCTGGCATCATATTGTAGTGTTCTATGGATAAAATTGTCACTTTCAGAATAGGGCCTTTCTTTGCTTTGTATTGCTTCAGTATTGTAGCACATTGTAAAGTTTTAGATTTATACTCTATTGAGAAGTTGTAGCAAGCAAAATTAGAAGTCCAAAAAGGCCAAAATTGGCAAGTGGCCCATTGTAATCGCACTACTGATAAAGTGCCCAAAGCATCTATTTTGGGGGGGTTTCTTGATTTAGTGAAAAGGGGGGGTATTCTTGGTGTTGTGTTCTCTCTTTTCTGCAAATTTTTTTCATTTTTCTGCATCATGGGCAACTTTAAGTTTCCTAAGTTAACTCCTCATAACTATGCTATGTGGTCTATAAAAATGTTGTATCACTTAATGCATAATGGAGTTTCACAATATGTAGATGGTACTCTTCCTAAACCAGCAGGTGATAATGTATCAACAAGTGAAATTTCTGAATGGGTAGCCATGGATAGGAAAGCCCTAGGTGATATATGTTTGGGGGTAGATGATAAGATCATGTATCAAGTCATAAAATGTACTACATCCAAGGAAGCTTGGGATACTCTCGAAAGCCTTTATGGTAAAGTGTTTGTAGAAGATGTGTTTAAAATAGAAGATGAGCTAGTTTCCTTAGATCCTAAGTCGTATGACTCAATACAGGACTTCATCATCAAGGTGAATGAATTAAGGACAAAGCTTATTGATTATGGGAATTCTATCAAAGATGATAGACTAATCTATCTCATTCACAAAAAGTTGCCATCTGAATATTCCACATTTGTATCTTCTTTTAACACCTCAAAGACTACCTTAGGGTCTGCCTACAAGAAAGTAACTTTTGATGAATATGCTAAACTGTTGGATGATGAAGAAAAGAAGTTGAAAACAATGGGGATTCCCAAATCACCTTAGACCAAAGCATTGGTGGCCAATGAGGGTTCTCAACATTCAGCTGGACAATCTTCAAACAAAGGAAAGCGTAAAAAGAAATGGAAGAGAAAATCTGAGGATGCAGAAAGGACAACACCTCAATTCAATCAACAAGGCAAGTCCTCGAATTCCAACAAGAAAGGGGACAACAAAAATAAGGAGAAGAAGAAGTGTGCTTAAAACAAGAAAACGGGTCATGAAGAGCATGATTGCTATCTTAAAAAGATTGATGAATTGACCAACATCATGAAGAAACATAATGTTCCATTGCCTAATGCTTACAAGGAGAAGGGATCTTCTTCAAATTCAAAGAACAAAGGGCAAACACTCATGGAAAATGCAAACTCTTCGAAGGAATGGATATTTGACTCCGGTGCCTCATATCATATGGGTTCTTCAAAGGGGGATTTTTCTTCATTGAATCACTCAAGGGTACAACACATCTTCATGGGGAATGATAGCAAAATGGAAATTGAAGGAAAAGGAAACGTGGAAATGGAAAATGGAGAGTTTCAAGAGGTTCTCTATGTTCCAAACTTAAGTTCGAATCTCCTTTCAATCTACCAAATTACACACCTCGAAGATGGACATAGAGTTGAGTTCCTTCCTGACTCAGTTCAAGTGTACAGTCTTAAAGATAATTCTTTGGTTGCAGTAGGGAAAGTGAATGATCACAAGAGGTTGCACTCTTTCTCGCATTTTGTATCCAAGACTCCTTCAAAGGCCTTGTTATCACAATCACATTCAAACGTGCAATTATGGCATGAGCAGTATGGTAATCTTGACTATCGCTATCTTCAGCAACATTGCACATACCAAATGGTCAAAGGTCTACATCAAATCAACTTTTCTAAGGGTAAGTGTTCATCAGATTTAGTGGATATGCATCCAGAGGGGAAGTTACAAAGAGGGAAGTCTTCTAGAGCAACAAGTGTTCTTCAAATGGTTCACATGGTATTAGCAGGTCCTTTTGCATTCAGCCAGGGTCGCTACATACTTACCTTAGTTGATGAATTTTCAAGGTTCACTTGGGTCTACTTTCTGCATAGTAAGGGTGAAGTTTTGGACGCATTTCTAGACTTCAAGGCTCATGTAGAACGACAATCCAGAAAGGCCATCAAAGTACTCCGCATGGACAATGGTAACATGGATGTGAACAGAAGACTTAAGGATTTTTGCAGACATGAGGGCATTGATCTTCAGATTCCTTCAGCATTCAATTCGCATAAGACAGATGTTGCAGCATTAAGGATTAGAACTCTTAAGTCTATGGAAAGTTGCATGATTCATGCCAAGTCTCTAGATCCATCATTAGAAGTCAAAGAAATCTCAAGTGCCACTCACATTCTTAATCGTTCTCCTCATCCCGCCTTAGATGGGAAAACTCCTTTTGAGGCATGGTGTGGTAGAAAACCTATTGTGACACACTTTAGAGTCTTTGGTTGTCCTGCATGGGCAAACAGATCTTCCAGGGGTCGCAAGGCACAGACATCTCGGCCTTATACTTTCATTGGTTATGAAGACAGTGTGAAGGCATATAGACTTCTTGATCCTGAGACACATCAGATTTTTGTGGAGAAGGATGTACATTTTGAGGAAAGTTCTCCGAGCTTGTTCTCTACTCCTCTTCGCACATCATATAGTGTGGAAACTGATAGTGATACCAGCAATAGTGCTTCAATAGCTTCAGACACATGGAGTTCTGTCGAAAGATGCAGTGAGAGGTCACTTCATCAGTTCAGTCCGCATGCATACATCACCACAATGATAGGTCCAGCACAGCAAGGTACATTCAGTCTTCTAGATACAGGTTTAGTGATAGATTTGGGGGACAGTATTCATGATCTACCTCTTCTTCTTGATGCAGAATTACCTTCTTCAGTTGTCATGAGAGTTTCAGACTCTCTTGTTCATTCTCTACATGATCAATCCTTACAGGTTGAAGTGAATGTGGATACTTATGATCAGCAGTTGCAGTAGGATTCTTCATTAGTTGCAGGGACAGACAGTTCTTTGGGATAGGTTCTTCAGCCAGATGAGTAGGTTTCAGAGACATCACTTATCCATGGGATTCTTTCCACACACAGCGGAAGCGTCTCATTTGTACCCTTGGCATTGTTTCTTCCTAAGGGGAGGAACACCATTCTACAGTCTTGGATCAACTTCTTTACTGGAGCATTCGCTGTTCGACATTCTTCTTTGAGGGGGGGGAGCCCATTTTGTCTCTCTACCTCTTCTCATCATTCTCTTATGTATATATTGGATGTATGTCATAATGGGGGGGTCTTGATTACTCCATCCATCGATGCATCCATCTTTATCTCTCTTTTTGGGGGAGGGTTTTTCCCATGAGGTTTTCCCTCTTTCTCTGCTTTATGGGAGATTTGCATTTTCATTATGTACATGGGTACCTAACATGGCCTAGCAGCCAGGACCCATTATGCATCTTCATCCTAGCTTGTAAGCTTAAGCGCATTCCCCTAACTTGCACTTAAGGGGGGGTGTTGGTGTAAATTAGTACTTTACTATTTACACTTACTTAAGTTTACTTAGGTTAATGCATTAGTTAATTACTTTGCATTATTTTTATTATTTTTATTATGAGACACTTAGGAGTTTGTGCCACCTTGTGATTTGTCATGTTGACAACACAGGAGTCTGCACCTTTATTTGAGCACATGGTGTCTACAACACTGTTTTGCATGTTCCACTCTTCTAGGCTTATCCTCTCATCACCGCACTTACTTCCGTGCTTAATGGAGGATAATCCATATCTAGTGGACATGTGCTTGGTTGTGTGACACTTCATGGTGCTAACTTCTATGCATTCTAGAAGTTCTCCTGTAGCCTTTATACTCAGGCACTCCTAGTGTATTAGCATCACATTCTGAACAGAGCAATGTATTCGAACATACTCTGATTAATTGATCATATCCTTCTTTGGTCTACTGTGTTCTTGTGTTTGAGTTCTTAGTTCTTGGGTGAATTTTGCCCTTAAGCAAATTCTTACACAATTGACAAAAAATTTCAAAAATAGGAAAAACACTTCCACTTTTTGCCCAAAAGTGAGACCCAACTTCTTGCACTGACCCTACTAGAAATCCTTGAATTGGGAAATGGAGTCCAACCGTCAAGCTAGTATGTTATTACTAGATTATGAAAAATCCTGTTATAGGATAGACTAGGGGTTCATAAGCATGAGGTTGAAATAGTTGGGTTTCTCAGAATTCTATTATATAATGGTGCAAATATTGTTCAAAAAATCAAATTTTGGCATAGAAATCAATGGTAAAAGATCTCAACCCTTTAGTTTATCCAGATCTATTAGGCAAGGACGTCGATGAACACTAGTCATTTTTAAAAATTGTTACATATGCTTTCTGATGCATTCTAAGAGATAATAACCTATCAACTTTTGTGAAAGGTATTATGCTACCTAATGGTGAGAAATTTTATAATATTCAGTTTGTACATGATACTACTATGAATTTAGTAATGGAGGAAAGTAATATACAAATTTTGATGGTAAAACTAGACCTATTTTGTGGAGCTTTTGGCTATAAGATATCACCCCAAAAATTGATTATGTTAGGATGACAAGAGGATCCCCTGACCTGGTACAATCAATATGATTTTTCTTGGGGAGGTCCTAGTCACATTGTAAGATACTTAGGGATCCCCTTCTTGGTGGACCCTAATCTTGGTGAAATGTGGAGATGGGTAAAGAATAAACTTGATAAAAAATTCAGAAAATGAAATGTTAGATATCTCTCCTTAGTAGGAAGAGTTCAAACTTGTGTCAAAAAATCCTTTCTTCATACACTATATAGTACACATCTTCCTAGATATTTAATCAAAGTCAAATCAATTACTTCTAAAAGATTAGTAAAGACTTATAATGGTTAGGTGATCGATGCAAAATGAGAGCACATGTAGTTAAATGGAAATAATGTGCCATGGGAAAACTGATCGAAGGTCTAGGCCTTAAAGAAATTAGGTTACAAGCAATATCCTTGGTAGTAAAATGGGTTACCAAAGTAGCTAAAGGTGACAAACCATGAAAAGTGTTGATTAGAAAAAATATAGTCATGTGACATCCCTCTAAAACCTCCTATTGGAAAATTTTGAAATTGTGTGATCTCCTATCAAGAAGCTACTCTATGAAAGTTAAGGATCTAATGTATTTAGATCACTATGGAAATGTTGGGAGATAGTGAGACCTCATATCAATATCAGTAATACACCTAGCAAGGATAGTGCAATTAACGGGGTTAAATCTATATGGTTGAACTTGAAACTGGGAGAGAATCCTATAGCTTATATGGAAGGGTGCTCAGCCAAGAAGTGGGATAGCAGGGGTGTCTACTCCTTCAAAGACAATCTTGATGATGAAAGGATATCTATTTAGGAAATCCTATATACCAATTTTCATCTTCCTATTACTCAAAATATGGCTCATGCAATGATTGCAAAGGCTTGCAAACAAATGTTTCCTCCTAGACATATTTCTATCACATATGATAGTTCTTTTGATTTATCCTAGAAAGATGATAATCCTTTTCCCTATGTTAAAGCTAAACTTTTGTATGATTTCCTATCTATTAGCCCAATTAATTTTGAACATTTGAATAAATTTTGGAAATGTTTCATTAATGCTAAAGTATGGAAAATATATTCATAGACATATGACATAAACCAAATGAACCTACAAGGTTGTTTTTCTTTTGGAGGTTCCTCTTGCATGTAAACTATCATTTAATTGGGATCTCAACTTTTTCTACTACTATAGAAAACTTGAGACACTCTACCACATCGATTATTTGCTAAAGAGATATGGTCCATGTTTAGATTTATTCTTGATGAGAATTTTAGATTAAAAACATAATTTCAAGGAAATTTTTTAGCAACAATAAATAATGTAATATATTTGTGTCTATTCTCTTAATTGAAATTTTATGGCTATTGTGGAAAAAAGGAAAATGATAGCATACTTTTTGGTGATTTTAGAAAAATTATTGGGTCTTTTTGAACTCATAATCTATGACATATCATTCCATGTCCCCTTGATATTAAAGATTGGGGAGAAGAAATTTCAAGAGTTGCTACAATACTGAGCTTCCACCATGATGAAGAAAGAAGTTAGATATGGTTATATGATAGAGATAAACAAGGAAAAGCCATCCACCTATTGGAAATAATCAAGACTTGCTAAGTTACTAAGAGGGGAGGGGTGAATCGGTAACTTCAAAACTTTTCATTAATTTTTTCAGATAACAATGTAAATGATTCACCATAGATTCATCTATTTTACTGCATGCATAAGAATTGAAAAAAATTCACTACACATAGAACACAGAATTTGGTGACCCAGAAACCTTCCAAGTAGAAAGGAAAACTAGGGTGGGGATGATATCCACAAAACTTCACTACTACAACATAAATTTGGCCTATTAAGGCTTACATTGACCTCTTTTGGTGATCTACCCTGTTAGGAGCAAATAGGACTGTTAGATCCACCTTGTTAGAGGATTTACAAATATACAATGAAGTATGCACTCTGTTAGGAGATTTATAGAAAGACTGTTAAGTCTACCTTGTTAACAAATTTAGGACTATTTAACCTATTAGGATGAAGCAGGGGATCTTACTTACAACTGATTACTGATTAAATCCTTTAAGCACTGATCACTTCATGTGATGGCTAATACACTTTTGCATGCACTTCTTACAATACTTCGTTCATTAAAATGATTACATGATGATACACACTGGCATAATATAATACACCTCATATATATAGCATTCCATCTCATACAAATACAAGGTTGGCCAAAACACAAGTGACCAAAACATTACAAAGTCGGCCCAATAGAAAATAACTTGAGTTCTTTAAGATGACTCGGTGACCTTTTGATACTCAGTGTCCATTGCATTACTCAACATCATCATGCACTTGGTAGAAGTGAAGGCTCAGTCCATACTAATCACACAACATAGCTTTGAACTTGGTGACCATTGGTGACTCGGTAGACATAGTGTCACTTGGTAGTTACTGGATGATGTGTTTAACTTGCTGCACTTGGTAAATGATACTTCTTCCAACACTCAATTTACACTAATTTTCCATCCCACTAACTAACTTCTCGGTAGACACTATGAAGCTTAGTAGTTACTACTAATCTTCACATTGTCTGTATATACTCGGTAGACTCTAAAATGCTCGGTGTGAACTGTGAAACTTGGTTAACACTAGAATGCTTGGTCGATGTTGGAAACTGATTGATGGGCTCAATGTCTTCATGGATATGAATAAGTTTTGTCACTAATGGAAACTATAGCTTAATGCAAACAATCTCCCCCTTTTGCATTAGTGACAAAACACTTATAAGCGAAAACTTATGTACACAAACTGACATAATGAATTTTGGTTTTTCAAAATTGATCTTTGTAAAGTTGTTGTATATACACTTCTAAATGTATCTCCTTTGTAAGAAATAATGTATATATATAGACACATATGTACATAGCCTTTTCATGTATCCTCTACACACATTTATTTGATCTATCTCTCTCCCTTTCACTATACTATCTCCTTCTCTACATTATGCTATCTCCCCCTTAGTTCTATATTCATCTCCCCCTTTTTTACAATAATGCCAAAGGTCTATACAAGCTAATTACATAGTTAAACCAGAATGAGATAGAAATTTTGCATGTACCTTTAGGATGAATGCAAGTGTCTTATCCCAATTATTCTACAAAATTTGACAATTGGAGAGGGCTACCTGAACTTTTGCTAACGGCTAGATCATGTGATCTACCACTAAGAAGTTGTTGTCCTGGACCATTGTTTTGGAGTGTGCAATATGCTTATGCATTGTGTCCATTATTGGCAAGATCATATTTTGTATGTCAATCAGTATTGATCTGATCCTTTCCTCTTCTCTCAAAATTTTTGCCTACATTTCTGAGAGGTATTTTAGCTTATTGTGATGTGTTGAGATTGAAGAAGGATCAAGTTGTAACCTTTGTGCACTGGGTTGCATATCCACATCAATTTTATTCAGCTTTTCCTTAATTTATTTGGTGAAACCGAAAACATAACATAGTTTTACGAAAAGTGATGTGACATTTGTAAAGGACTTTTCAATATTAACCAAAATTGTAGGCAATTCTACCTGCTTTATTGCTATGTGCTGAGAAATGTGCTCAAGCACCTTATTGTCAAATTTTCTTTCTGCCTTTTCAATGAGCTTTTCTTGCCTGGTAGAATCCTATTTGAATTTTTTTACAACTTCCTCTAATTGTATCAAAATGTGTTGGGTGGAATCCACATCAACACCTATAGCCTCAGTAATAATATTTTTGGCATTTTCAATAATCCAATATTATTTGTCCCTTTTTTACCTGAGCTACTTTTTCCTGGCCTTTTTCTCCAAGAGTTGACTTGCCAGTCTCATTTCCTCAACTATGGTAGTGTTATAGTCTATCTTGGATATCTCTATCTCAGTATCCAAGTCAATATCCTCTTCAATTTCCTTCCCAATAATCAAAAGTTTCAAAGGTTGCTTGTGTTCTACCTCTGAGATTACTGATTTAATCTTTGGAATTGATACAATTATTGAGATAGAGGGGCTAGCAGTGAAAAATGGAATAAGACTTATTGAAGGAATGTTAAGAGGAGTATTGATCAATTCCAAAATTGAAACATTTCCCAAAATTGTTGTAGCACTCAGTGAAATACTCATAGTAGTATCTATTGTAGAAGAACTAATTGGAATAGAAGTAGATGCTATTAATGTTGAAGTTAACAAAATTATAGAACAGTATGAGGCACTTACTGTACAAGTTGATGAAGGGGCAGTAGTAGCTAACTCGGTAGCTAAAGAAGTTGCTTGAAACTCGGTAGATGAAGTGCTTGACACTTCCATTGAAGTTACCTAGAGCTAGGAGGTAGCAGGTGATGATTGAGCTATTGATGTAGCTAATGAGCTCACAATCATGCTTGCAAAAGCTACCTCCATAGTAGATATAATAGTCTTTGGTGGAGAGTAAGGAAGGGATGCAATTACTTTAGCTACAATTCTCATAGGGTCTTCTTCATCCTTGTCTTCCTTAGCTTCTTCCTCCTTTCCTTCTTCTTCCTTTCCCTTCATCAAATCTTGGATGTCTTCTTCTGCTATTGTGACCAAAGGAGTATTATCATCTTTATCATCTTCTTGGTCACTTTCATGATCCTTTATCTCTATTATTTCATTAGTTGGATTATTGAGATGATATACATCTCTCAAAACATCAATAGCATTCTTTACAATTGATTCAATTTTTTTCATCAATATAAGGCATGTATTGAATTTTAGAATCATTCTGCCCTCATGTTCTTTCAATGCCTTTTTCACTTTTGCATCTATCAGACTGGGTACTAATTGTTTTAGATTTTGCTCAAGTATGTCTTTGAAAATTTGTACTGTGTTCTCTCATCTGACTCTAATTTTATCAAGGAGTTCTACTGGAACTTGTGATGCAAATTTTTCAGGAGAGTATTTCCATATCCCCAACTTCTCCATTGTTAAATCTTCAATCTCCTTTTGTTCTGCAAGAGTCTGAGTCTCATACTTAAGTGCTTTGAAGTTGTTTATGCCTCCTCCATCCCTTAACTATTTTAGCCTTTATTCAAATGTAGGTGGAGGATGGCTAAATACAACTTCATTATCATCTTTGGCACCTTTCTTCCTAGATCTCCTAGTGAACATAGCTATAGTGGGCTTTTGAGTTGTGGCGATGATCACCTTACCTTTCTTTCTAACTAGCTCCACTTCTTCCTCTAATTCTTCCTTTGCATCTTTAGGCTCATCTTCTTCATCTTTTTCCTTGCCTTTGGTAATCATTAGAGGTTCTTCAGCTATTTTCAACTTAGCTACCCTCTTCTTACCTCTATTGATAGCTTGAGGGATCTTGATGCTTAGCTCTATCCTTTTCTTCGCTTCTTCATATGTCCCAAAGGTAGGAAGCTTTGGATCAGCTAGTTCATTGACTAAGGCCTCAATAATATCTCTTGCTTCATCAATATTGATCTCATATGGGAGTGGTTTTACCCATGCCACTCTAGGTATGACTACCTATATATATACTTTGTCACAGTCCACCATAAAAAAAACATCATCCTTGTAGTCTTCTACAAGCTTAGGGGGAATCCTGAATCTATTATTCATTTTATCCTTAAACACTTCAAAGTAATTATCCATAACCCTCTCAAAGTTCTCACCCATCTCTGCTATAAACTCATTAATCTGATATAGGATTGGGGTATCCTTCCTCCATACGACAGTACCTTGGGATGGAAAGAATTTTTGAACATAGAAGAAGAGACATGTTAACAATGATCCAAACTTGCAGGGATTGTTCTTGGAAGCTATTATTCTATCCATGTTCTTGTTTAGTTGCTTCAACAACAAATCTGATAGATCAAATTCAAGATTCTTCTTTACAACTTTATAGGTCAAATCTACAGTTCACAAGGAATTTTGTTTAATCAACTAGAGCTATAGATATTGTATGCAATGATATGGATACTAAATCTAAGCTCTACATCAATAACATTATTGATCTTTAAACGTTTTTCGTCCCACTCGGTTAGGGTTTTCTTTTGAAATTCCTCTCGACCTAGGGTTTTGGTGGATTTGGCTTTACTCAACATTGGAAGACCCATGATCTTATGAATCATTTTATTTGTGATCAATATAGGTGTTGGCATTATGATACATTTTTGTCATTAGTTACAACACTTATTGGATTCTGAATGCTTACCGAGCTCTCACCGGACATTCCTTTGTAAGCCAAGCTTTACCTAGTTCTCAGTGTTTACCGAGTGATTGAGGTGAACAAAGAAGTCAGTGTTTACCGAGTGATCGAGGTGAACAAAGCAGCCAGTGTTTACCGAGTGTTCGAGGTAAAGAAAGGAATCAGTTTTGACCGAGTGAAGATGTACTTAGTATTGACCGAGAACTTCGTGATAACTGAGCTCTTGAGGTTATCAAGGAAATTAATTTTACCGAGCTCAGACAGTTATCAAGGAAACTAACTATCACCGAGTCACAAGGTTCTATCGAGTGTTTCCTTTGATCACCGAGCTACAGTTCAGATAGAAGTGTTCACCGAGTGACATCTCTTCTATCGAGTCTCCAGTGGTTATCGAGTTCAGAACTAATCGAAGTGTTTAGTATGGATCGTGCCTTCACTTCTACCGAGTGCATCACAATGCCGAGTAACGCAGTGGATGCTGAGTATCAGAAGGACACCGAGTCAGTTCAGTGAACCCAAGTTTTTACCTTGGGCCGATTTTGTATAGAGATTTACACTTGTTGTTTTGGCCGACCTTGCATGTATTGTTTATTTGGATGGTATATATATGCAATGTATTGTATCATTCAAATGTAATGGTAATGAATGAAAATGTGAAAGTGTGAAAGAAATACATGCGTGCGAAAGTATGTGTGCTGAGTTGTGAAGGTATTCAGCAAGGTCAAGTTTTGGAGCAGAAAAGTTTTATCTATCACATCAAGGTGAATCAGAGCATAGCGGATCTTATCAGCAATCAGTTGTAATCAGATCCACTGTTTCATTCTAACAGGTGAATCAGTTTTTGTAAATCCTTTAACAAGGTAGACTTAACAGTCTTTTGTAAATCTCCTAACAGAGTGCATACTTTATTGTATGTTTGTAAATCCTCTAACAAGGTGGATCTAGCAATCCTTTGTGCTCCTAACAGGGCAGATCACCAGAAGTGGTCATTGTAAGCCTTAACCGGCCAACTTCATACTGCAGTAACGAAGCTTTGTGGGTTTCATCCCCACTCCAGTTTTACTTTCTATTTGGAAGGTTTTTGGGTCACCAAATCTGTGTGTTCAAGTGTTGCAAATGATTTTGTTTCATGCTTACAGTAGGTTACTTGGATGAATGGTGAATATATCAGTATGCAGTTTTATTGTTTGAAATTTTAAAAGTTACTGATTCACCCCTCCCCTCTCAGTAACTTGTCATATCTTGAATATTTCCAACAATTGGTATCAGAGCAATAAGGTTCTCAAGATAAAAGTTTCACAGCTTGAGCAAAGATCAAGGACAATGGAGATATTCAGACTTGAGAAATCTATTGAGAATGAAAAGCTAGATCTGAAAATGGCCATGGCTCAACTCAATGAAGCAAAAGAGCATCTTTCACAATCCTTGAAAAGAAGAAGAGAACGTGCAAGGAAAATGAATGAACATCAGTATGTTGAAGAAAAAATTGAAGATCTCTCACCATCAAGTAGTTCAGATGAAGCTGACAAAGAAATCAAAGAACTTTTAGAAAAGAATGGATCTCTGCAGGAAGAAGTAAGAAAGCTCAAAAGGGAACAAGAAATCCAGTCCATCAGGCTATGTGAAATCTTGGAGCAAAGGAACAAGGTAGCTAAAGACTTAGAGGTAAGGAATAATCAATCCTCTCAGCTTGAAAATCTTGTAACTCAATTATCTAATGCAAATGAAAAAATTATGAATCTAAGATCTGAGAATGAGAATTTGAGAAATGACTTAATTACTGAAAGGCAAATCAATGCAAGCTTACAAAGTGATCTAATCTCTGAAAAACAAGTCAATGGGAGAATGGTAAAATCTCAAAAGGACATGGATCAATTGAATCTGCAAAATGAAGAAAACTTTCATAAACAAAATGGTAAAGCAGGCCTTGGATACAAGGAAGAAGGTGAATCCTCCAAACAGGGTACTCAAAAGAATTAAAGACCTACTTGCAGCCACTGTGGTAAGTTAGGTCATACATCTAACAGATGTTGGAGCAATGGAAAAGGAAAATTTAATGAAAAGTGCTACAATTGCAATCAGCATGGACACAAAGCCAATGAATGCAAAGAGAAACCAAAATTTGAAGGTAAATGTCACAAATTCCAAAAGCAAGGTCATAAGGCATCACAATGAAAATCCAAATCATTTAATCCAGCTGAACAACTTGTCAAAGCAATATTTGGTTGAGACTACAACACTTGGTGCAAATGTCATTATTGTGGGGAATATGGTCATACTGGCATAAACTGTGCAAGGCATCACCTAAGAAAAAGGGATACCACTGTAAGATGTTATACATGTACAAAACTTGGTCATATATCTAAAAGTTGCATGAACATAAAGAAAGTCGAGGATGAGAAGAAAATCAAAGTAGACAATATAATTCAAGTGATGGAATGGTCACTCAAGAAGTGAGTGACTCTACCATTTCCAATTAAGAATCATCGGGATAAGACCAGGACTGTATCTACAAAGCAATATCCTAAACAGTCCTAGAATGAAAATATGATCAAATCAGTATTTCAGATACATCAGGATCATGGTTGGTACATGACCTTACCGAGCTCAGTCGGGTGCAATAAGGCTTCTTTCACCAAGTTGCACTTACCGAGCATGGTTGGTTCTTCTCTTACCGAGTTAAGGTCGGTTTAACCTATTTTCTTTTGGTCATCGAGTTGCGAAGTTTAAGCCGAGCTAGTGGATGACAGTCTGTCGATCGCAGCTACCTCCGTACTGAACATTAATGGCAAATTTTTCATCAAAAGGCCAAAATTGAACTGGAAATCAAAATTCCACAGGCCATCAGCAAAGGTAAGAGGAAAGTGGCCAAATTGAAAACTGCAATGGGTCCTCTTATGCTCACTAAGGGAAAAGGTGAAGATAAAGAAAGTGAAGAAGAAGAAGAAGGAGAAGAAGAATTAGAAGAAGAGTAACCGGCAAAGAAGAAAGGCAAGGTAATCATTACCAAGCCCAAGAAGCAGCCTACTGCAGTATTTACTCGGAGGACAAGAAAAGGTATTCAGGAACCTGTATTGGTCAAGCTTGCACCTACATTCAAGCAAAGGCTCAAATCATTGGAAGAAGGAGCTGGCATCAAAAATTTCAAGGCATTGAAATTTGAGACAAGGACTGATGCAGAGAAAATGCAGATTGAGGAACTGGTACTTAACAAAATGGGAAAATGGAAATACTCCCCAGACCAGATTGCTCCTCATATCTCTAAAGAACTACTGGAGAGAGTACAGTCAAGATGGGAGTTAGCCACCAAGATGGTAAAAGATATATATGAGTAATCCCTAAAGAATCTTCGGCCTAGTCTCACTGGAGCAGAGGTAAAATCTGAATTGAAAACCTATGAAGGTAAAATGATGATCAGATTCCACACTTGTTTGATTTTGATCAAAGCTATAGAGCATGTTGTAAATGATGCTACAAACATGTGGAAAAACATCTATCATCTACATAAGCCCAGTGTAGACCCAGTAGAAATAAAGGATGATGACAGCAGTAGTAGCAGTGATGAATCAGATAGTGCTCCATCCATCACAGTTACACCAGGAGAGTTGCATGCAGTGATGGAAGAGAAAGAGGAAGAAGACAAAGAGGAAGAAGCTGAAGAGGAAGCTAAGGAGGATGATCCGGTAAAAATTGCAGCAGCAGTTATTGCATCCCTTCCTCACTCCCCAGCTAAACCTGTGACATCATGAAGGTTGGAGTCAGCTTCAGCAGGTTCATCTACACCAGATTTACCATCTACACCTGTCATATCTCAGCTCCAGGTATCATCAGTGGAAGTGACTACCACTTCATCTATCGAGCTGCATCCCTCTTCATCTACTGAGCTGCACCCCTCTTCATCTACCAAGTTGGCCTCCTCGACTCCATCATCATCAGTTGGTATTGCTATGAGTTCTCCAATTTTGACTACTCCAATTTGTTCTACAATTTTGTCACCATCTACTTCAGGCACAATGAGCTTAGATACTATATTACCGAGTGTATCACCATTTTTGGCCAGTACTCAAATTTTTGACCCTGTACATACTCCTATTGGCACTCAACCCTCAAGCATCCCAGCTTTTACTGCTAGTCCTTCTGTCTCTACTATTGTGTCCATTCCAAAGGTCAAACTAGTCATCTCAGAAATCAAACAAAAGCAACCATTAAGACTTATGATCACTGGAAAGGAAATTCCTGAAGACATTAACTTGGACACAGAGATAGTAATTCCAAAGATTGACTTTGATAATGCTAGCATTGAAGAAATGAGGTATGCTAGTCAACTTATTGAGAAAAAGGCTACTCAGATGCAGTTAAGATCGGAAAGGGATAAGGAATAAAGGATAATTGAGGATGCCCGAAACATAATTTACTGAGGCTATAGGTGTTGATGTTGATACTTCTCAACACATTTTGATTCAATTGGAAGAGGCAGTTAATAAATTCAATAAAGATGCCTCCGGACAAGAAAAGCTGATTGAGCGTGCAGCAAAGAAATTTGATAATAAGGTGTTGGGGCACATTGCCCAGAACATTGCAATAAATCAGGTTGCATTAACCTCAGTTTTGGTAGATATGGAAAATTCTTTTAATAATGTAACATCTCTTTTTGCTAAGCTTTGTGATGTTACCGAGTACACTAAGGGAATAAGAGAGAAACTAAATAAAATTGATGAGGATCTAAAGGTGAGCACACAGAACTTGAAGCCTGACCCCAGTTCAAGCTCATCTCATCACCTCAGGATCAAATTTTTGTCAGAGAAGCAGGCAGAGCTGTTGAGAGAAGAGGCAAGGATCCGATCTACATTGATAGATATCCAAAACATGATCCTTCCCATCATGGATTCAATGCAGAAGCACATTGCACATTCAAAGACATTAATCCATGATAATAACTTCTCCATTGCAGACCATGTGATTGAACTTTCGGCTGAAGTTCAAGTAGCTCTTTCCACCTGCAAAATTTTGCAAGAGAATTGGGATAAGACTCTCCAGCTTATTCTTTAGGTACATTCAGAGTTCATCTCTCATTTTGGTGTTTCTATATAATTATATATATTCTTTTATTCTTTGGAATTATTGTCAAAAAGGGGGAGATTATTGTTGGATATGTATACTATGGGTGAATAAGTGCTTTCAGAAAAAATGTACAAAGGAAGAGATATACAGCTCATGTAAATACTGTATGTACATTCTATGGGGGAGTTGTATATAACGAAGCTATGTATATTTAGAATCAGTCATTAGCATGTCAGATAAATTTTGTCTCATAAGTGTTTTTGTCACTAATGCCAAACGGGGAGATTGTTGGCATTATGATACATTTTTGTCATTAGTTACAACACTTATTGGATTATGAATGCTTACCAAGCTCTCACCGGACATTCCTTTGTAAGCCAAGCTTTACCTAGTTCTCAATGTTTACTGAGTGATCGAGGTGAACAAAGAAGTCAGTGTTTACCGAGTGATCGAGGTGAACAAAGCAGCCAATGTTTACCGAGTGTTCGAGGTAAAGAAAGGAATCAGTTTTGACCAAGTGAAGATGTACTTAGTATTGACCGAGAACTTCGTGATAACCGAGCTCCTGAGGTTATCAAGGAAATTAATTTTATCGAGCTCAGACGGTTATCAAGGAAACTAACTATCACCGAGTCACAAGGTTCTATCGAGTGTTTCCTTTGATCACCGAGCTACAGTTCAGATAGAAGTGTTCACCGAGTGACATCTCTTCTACCGAGTCTCCAGTGGTTACCGAGTTCAGAACTACTCAAAGTGTTTAGTATGGACCGTGCATTCACTTCTACCGAGTGCATGACGATGTCGAGTAACGCAGTGGACGCCGAGTATCAGAAGGACACCGAGTCAGTTCAGTGAACCCGAGTTTTTACCTTGGGCCGACTTTGTATAGAGATTTGCACTTGTTGTTTTGGCCGACCTTGCATGTATTGTTTATTTGGATGGTATATATATGCAATGTATTGTATCATTCAAATGTAATGGTAATGAATGAAAATGTGAAAGTGTGAAAGAAATACATGCGTGCGAAAGTATGTGTGCTGAGTTGTGAAGGTATTCAGCAAGGTCAAGTTTTGGAGCAGAAAAGTTTTATCTATCACATCAAGGTGAATCAGAGCATAGTGGATCTTATCAGCAATCAGTTGTAATCAGATCCACTGTTTCATTCTAATAGGTGAATCAGTTTTTGTAAATCCTTTAACAAGGTAGACTTAATAGTCTTTTGTAAATCTCCTAATAGAGTGCATACTTTATTGTATGTTTGTAAATCCTCTAACAAGGTGGATCTAGCAATCCTTTGTGCTCCTAACAGGGCAGATCACTAGAAGTGGTCATTGTAAGCCTTAACCGGCCAACTTCATACTGCAGTAACGAAGCTTTGTGGGTTTCATCCCCACCCCAGTTTTACTTTCTATTTGGAAGGTTTCTGGGTCACCAAATTTGTGTGTTCAAGTGTTGCAAATGATTTTGTTTCATGCTTACAGTACGTTACTAGGATGAATGGTGAATATATCAGTATGCAGTTTTATTGTTTGAAATTTTAAAAGTTACTGATTCACCCCTCCCCTCTCAGTAACTTGTCATATCTTGAATATTTCCAACAATAGGTTGTTCCAACAACAATTGGCTATTATGGACTTAACTGAGTATGTATCTTATCCATTTAATTTGAAAATTTCTTGGAAAATGAGGGATATGAGTTAACCCTTTTGTTTCAGGTGTTTGTGCTTCAGTTTCAAGGATCAAGAGACTCTGCAATGACTGGAACAAGCTTGAAATTCAGCACTTTCCACTCTACACCCTTGACTAGCTTCTCAAAATCCTTTTTTCTTTTTCTATTGCTACCACTTGTTGATTCCATTGCTACTCGGTAGGTGATTAGATTCCTAGAAGATTTTTTCTGCAAACTCGCTCGAAAACCCTTTGAAGCTCTTTAAGTTTCTTTGCTCTATGAATTCTATAATTGCGATGAAGAATGAAATCGATTTGTGCCCTTTTTGTTGAGAAAATTTCATTAATTCCAGTTTCATAATGACACAGTGTGTGATAGATTATCATCCATTGACCTAACTCGGTAAATGTTTGCAACTCGGTGAATGAACCAAACTTTCACTACTCCCGACCTTGCTTGAGAGAGTTATCAACCAACCTTGCTCGATGGAGTCTAATCTAACTTGGTGAGGGATGAATCTTTGTGATCCCTATGTGTCTGAAATACTAATTGGATCTTTTTCTTCCTTTTCATTTATTATAACTACTTATGATGTTCTTGGTGAGTATAGCTCCAATTCATTCTTAAGAGCTTAGTTTGAGGTGATGGAGTCACCCACTTCTTAAGTGACTTCACTCCCATGATTTGAACTTTTTTCCTCAGTAGATTTAGGAATCCACTACTGATTCATTTATTTTTTGATGTTGTCAGCTCTTGATTTCTTTTCATCCTCAACTTTACCTAAATTCATACAAGTTTTAGCTATATGACCAAGTTTAGTGCAAGTATAACATCTTATGGTAGTATCCTTCTTTCTTAAGTGATGCCTTGCACAATTTATCCTAGTGTCTCCATATTCTCCATAATAATGACATCTGCACCAAGTATTGTAGTCCCATCCAAATATTGCCTTTACAAGTTTTTTAGCTAGATTGAGTGGTTTTGATCTGCACTCGGATGCCTTGTGACCTTGCTTCTTGCATTTGTGACATTTACCTTCAAATTTTTGTTTCCCCTTGCATGCATTAGCCTTGTGACCATGCAAATTACAGTTGTAGCACTTTCCATTGAATTTTTCCTTTCCATTGCTCCAACATTTGTTTGATGTGTGACCTATCTTCCCACAATGATTTTATGTAGGTTTTTTTATTTCTTTTAGCACCTTGTTTGGAAGATTCACCTTCTTCCTCATTATATCCAAGTCCTACTTTACCTTTTTTCCTATGAAGATTCTACTCATTTTGTTGATTTAATTGATTCATGTTTTCTTGAGATTTCATCATTCTCTCATTGACTTGTTTTTCAGTGTTTAGGTCATTCTTCAATCTTTCATTGATTTTCTTTTAAGCTTTTAGCTCACTCCTTATTCTTTCATTGATTTATCTTTCAAAATTCAGATCATTTCTTATTCTTTCATTTTCTGCTTTGAGAATCTTGATTTCTTTATTTGCTTTAGTGATTTGATCAATAAGGTCTTCATGCTGAGTGGATTGATTTTGATCATCAATGTTTCTTTCCTCCAAGCCTTCTTTTGCCTTATTCCTTTGTTCCAAAATCTCACATAGCCTGATTGATTGAATTTCTTATTCTCTTTTGAGTTTCCTTATCTCTTCTTGCAGTGATCCATTCTTTTCTAGGAGTTCTTTGATTGCAATGTTTGCTTGATCTAAACTACTTGAAGGAAAAAATTATTCAATATTTTCTTCAACATACTTAAGGTCATTCATCTAATTTGCAAGTTCCTTTCTTCTTTTTAGGGACTAGGAAAGATGCTCCATTACTTCTTTGAGCTGGACCATGGCCATTTCCAAATCTAACTTTTCATTTTCAATTGCTTTGTCAAGTCTGAATATCTCCATTTGTCCTTTGATCTTTTGCTCAAGCTGTTAAACTTTATCCTGAGAACCACAATGCTCTGATACCAATTTTTGAAAATAATCAAGACTTGCTTAGTTACTGAGAGGGGAGGGGTGAATCAATAACTTCAAAACTTTTCATTAATCTTAGCACATAACAATGTAAATGATTCACCATAGATTCATCTATTTTACTGCATGCATAAGAATTGAAAAACATTTGAATAACACATAGAACACAAAATTTGGTGACCCAGAAAGCTTCCAAGTAGAAAGTAAAATCGGGCTAGGGATGATACCCACAAAACTTTACTATTGTAGCATAAATTTGA
The DNA here is from genome assembly GCA_028749045.1 of Cupressus sempervirens. Lineage (NCBI taxonomy): Eukaryota > Viridiplantae > Streptophyta > Pinopsida > Cupressales > Cupressaceae > Cupressus > Cupressus sempervirens. The sequence goes on along the minus strand of CM053787.1, from coordinate 8,408,670 downwards.
CCTGTTAAGTCTTACATTGACCACTTCTAGTGATCTTCCCTATTAGGAGCAAATAGGACTACTAGGTCCACCTTGTTAGAGGATTTACAAACATACAATGAAGTATCCATGCACTTTGTTAGAAGATTTACACAAAGACTGTTAAGTCTACCTTGTCAAAAGATTGAGGACTATTTCACTTGTTAGGATGAAGTAGGGGATCTTACTTACAACTGATTGCTAATTATATCCTTTAAGCATTGATCACCTCATGTGATAGATAGATCTTTTTTGCTCCTGTATTGACCTTGCTGAATTTCCTTGTACTATTCTTGATACACTTTTGCATGGACTTCTTACAATCCTTCATTCATTAAAATGATTACATGATGATACACACTGGTATGATACAATACACCTCATATATATACCATTCCATCTCATAAAAATACAAGGTAGGCCAAAACACAAGTGAACAAAACATTGCAAAGTCGGCCCAATAGAAAATAACTCGAGTTTTGTAAGTTGACTCGATGACCTTTTGATACTCAACATCCACTACATTACTTGGTATTATCATGCACTCAATAGAAGTGAAGGCTCAATCCATACTAATCACACAATGTAGCTTTGAACTCAGTGACCATTGGTGACTCGGTAGACATAGTGTCACTCGGTAGATACTAAATGATGTGTTTACCTTGCTGCACTTGGTAAATGATACTTCTTCCAAAACTCGGTTTACACTAATTTCCATCACACTAATTGACTGCTCAGTAGACACTGTGAAGCTCAGTAGTAACCATTGATCTTCACACTGCCTGTATATACTTGGTAGACTCTGAAATGCTTGGTGTAAACTGTGAAACTTGGTTAACATTGGAATGCTTGGTAGATACTAGAAATTGGGTTAGTGGGCTCGATGTCCTCACATATATGAATTAGTGTTGTCACTAATGGCAACTATAGCTTAATGCCAACACCACCTTTGAAAAAACATTGAAGGAAACTAGAAGGATGAATAAGGAAAATAGGGAACCCCCCATTACTACAAATATAGTCTCAATCCTTCCCCTAGCGATGTTGATAGTGATACATTTGGGCTCACAAGGTTGGACAATAGTGGTTTTTAGGAATGCAATTCTTGAATAGATTAGATAGTTAGCTCTTTTTCAAAGACATGTTGTGAATGTTTATATGAAATATATCTATCTAATAACTAATATTCAAAGATCCATGCATAAACTGGTAAATCATAGTTGATACTAACAGTTGAGATGTGTTGAGTTGATACAAAAGTTGTAGAGTTGTAACTTTTCTATTCATCATACTCAATAAAAAAAAATTGATTCAACATAAGATAAAATTAAGTCATTAGTTATGATAAATGTATATTAATTCAAAATTTATATTCCAACATTTATTAACCTAAAATTATAAAAATATACATGAATTTTGTACTAATGTTGATATACATACATGCACTATACAGATTTAATGAAGATTCATAATATGGATCTAGGCTTAATCATATGATTTGTTTGTACAAAAAAATTATCTATTTGGTTGTAATAATTTTTTGTTTCAAATGAATGGAATTATCAGCCTTTAGAGTTCAAATGAGTGCCTATTCATATATCACGAGGTTGGATCTAGAAAAACCACCTTAAGGAAAAACAAAAACCCTACTAAATCTATAAAGTGCACTTCTCTCTATCTCATATATCTTAGAGGACTACTCTAGAGGTACATTTCTAGTAAGTAATTCATGTATTAACCTTAAATACTATTTTTCTTTAATAAAAGTAATTTAAGTGATTCTTGGATAAAAATTAATAAAGAACAAACACAAATAATAAAATGTACAACCTCAAAGATAACATTAATATCTTAAAAATGGAAAACAATAAGGATAATTAATAAGTACTAATAGTATAGATTAAATTTTTTAAAACATTTTGTATAACATGGAAACAACAATGAGTAGCTAGATTGAATATATATTTCACTATAAATATTGTCTCTACATAAAAGGCAAAAAAGTTACACATTAACTCTTATATAGGGTATTACACCTTGGTGCATATAAACAATTAAGTTTCCATATGTCATCACACACAAAAAGTGAATAAACAAGCATAAATAATCAAAGTCTCTGATAATTATCTTGGCTAGGGTTTTTTAATATGATTCCTTGATTATAACACAAATCGCATACATACAAATCCTACTCTTCTCCTAGAACAAAAAGGGTTGAGTTGATTAAATGATTTGTTGTGTGACCCCTGACCAATGTGGATTAATGCCTAGTATGTTAGAGAACATAGTCATAAGAAACACAGATGATAGACATGCATTAGATAAGATATCATAAGAGCTGATTTTTTCATTTTCATTATTAGAAAGATAGATATGCTTAATAAAACAAACATGAACAATAATGACCAATACAAAAAAAAAATAAAGGAAGATTATTACATAGAATTTTTTATACGTTAGTTTCTTTAACACTAATTAAACTATAATTAGATATTATATAAAGCATTGTGTATAGTAAGGATGCATACCATTCTCATAGACTATATAACACTATGAAAAAGTCATATTCTTAATTAGTTGCATTCTCTAATTTGATTATTTTAAACTTTTAATATTTGATACCTTAAAATCTATTTATAGACCTTCCCCAAAAGTAATTGGCTTACAAACTAATAGAATGCCTATATGAATAATATCAATAAGTCCCACAACTAAGTAATGTAGAACAAATCTATGAAAGCCTTAAAATCACTCATGTCCAAAATGGACACAAACTATTAAGCTAGATTATGTGGTAGATGAAGAAGTCACCTACAACATTTTGGTATGAACTGAAGGGAATAGAATAAGGAAGTATGTAGCATGAACTATTCAATACCCTTTTAAAAAATTAAAATGTGTGATACTTAAAATAATTGAATTATTTAAAACATATACATTTCTTCATTATTATCATTATTAATAGTAATTTCACAATTCAACTAAAGTAAAAACAAGATAATCAATACTTCAATTAATTGAACTTCTTCACATATTTCTACACTTCTCTATTATTATTTAACTATTATTTTATATCTAATTTGAATAGCACCTAAATGTAAGCCCCATCAAGATTTAAGTCAAAACTACAAACTATATATAAAATCCCAAGAACCCAATGAAACTTAAAGTTAAGAAGACCACTCGAAGACTCGATGCTAAGTCCAGAACTTAGCCCAAATCACTAGTGATCATTGGCATTTCAAAAGAGAGGTGTGAATATAATGACATGATATATAGGGAACTAAAAAGAAATGGGATGTGGCTATCCTCCCTACAAATTGCGCCATTGACTAAATTTCAAAAAAACCTAAAACATAATGATTTTTTTGAAATTTTAAACATTTGATGTTTCTGATCTATATATTTTGTAATTGAAAACAATAAATATTTTAGAAAAGTTTCGCTATTTTTAGTGAATAAAAAAAAATAATGTTTGACTTTTTGTTCTTCCTTTGATAGCACGGAAGAAACGTAATATCAATTAGTTTGGACTTGTGCAGATCAATTTACGGACCGACACTCGACCAACCTCACCAATACTTGTTGAAGGAAGCAAATATAATATCTAGTCAGACTGACGACTACCGCGCGAACTTGTGGCCATTGCTCTCGATTCTTCTGCATATGCTATAATTACTTTTCTTCTTCAATCCTTAATTTCACTATATTTTATGCCTCAACAGGTAGCTCGCATATGGAAATATATAACATTTCCATAAATTTGGTTTTGACTCTTTTTTGTGAATTTTCGACCATGTGTTTAGTAAAAATCCATTCTACGCACTTCCTCCATGTCTCATCGTTTCTTATCATCCGTTTCATGGTTGGGGTTTTGTTGCCCGGTTATAAAATTCTTTCAATTTTATAAGTCTTGGTTGATTTTTGAAAATTGCTCGATTTTAAGCTTTAATTTGGCAATTTTATCTTTGAATTTTGTGAGTCTTTAAGCCTCCATGTCCCCTGCTCGTTAGCAGTTCCGCACAGCACTTGAGATCATTGAAATCCAACTTCTGAGCCTCAAGATATAAAAGGTTAATGATTTCCGCCTAAACACGTATTTCTTAACCTTTAACTTCTTAAAAGGTTAATGTTAACCCCCAAAAACGTGTTTTTCTTAACCTCTCAAAAGGTTAATGAAAGCCTCCAAAAACATGTTTTTCTTAACTTCATTAAAGGTTAATGATGGCTTCCAAAAATATGTTTTTATTAACCTCTATGAGGTAGTTATTAACCTGTTTAAAATTTCTCCATGAGAAATCAGACATGTCAATAAGAGCAACTGGTAATAAATGTTTCCACTTTATCTTTTGTCCCCTTCTTGATGGTTTAATATCCGGCAATTTTAAGCTGAGGTTGATAGTTTCGAGGATGACAACAATGCCATGTGAGCTGCTGTTGCTAGTAAAATGCTCTCAGCCAGCAGCATAGGAGGATAAAGCCACATTGACTCATGCAGAACAACATGCAAATATTTCTTATCTTTCAACTCTTCGAAGCTGAAACTAACCTCTTCTTCATCAGCACTTGTCAGTTGTGATGATCTCTTATCCAATACATGTAAGATGTTAGCATGAATCGCATCCTCCACGGTCGGATGAGAAGAGAGAAGCTAGAAAAACCATGTGAGAGCAACAAAATTATGCGATGAACCTGGAAAGAAGATCATCTCTTTGAGGACCTTCTACGGAGAATTGTTCCCTTCTACAACTTATCTCCTGAGAAGCAAACTTGTGGACTACTTCAAGGAAACCGTAGAGAAGTTTTTAAACGATGCAGAAGGGATTTTGTCAGATGTTGTCATTGCAAGTGCTTTTATGGATATGTACACAAAATGTGGAAGTCTAGACATGGCACGTCAACTATTCAACGAAACGTCTCAAAGAGATGTGATCTCATGGAATGCAATGATTGCAGGATATGCACAGAGCAGTGATCTTAATCAGGCTTTAAAGATCTTCAAAGAAATGCCTCGACTGGATGTGGTGTCTTGGACTACCATGATATCATGTTATGCTGGGTATGGATTTGGTAAAGAAGCCTTAGATTTCAAATTAAGCAAAATGGGATCTAGCCCAATCAATTCAGCTATTCTAGCACGATACCCATCTGCGCTAAGATGGTAGCTCTGGGACATGGTAAGGAGGTTCATGGTGACATAATTAAGGTTGGTTTTGAGTCAAATGTCTTCGTAGCATGTGCATTTTTACATATGTATACTAAATGTGGAAATTTAAAAAAAAAAGATGCTCGAACAGTATTTGACAAAATGCATCACCGAAGTGTCATCTCCTGGACTTCAATGATCATTGCTTATAGTTAAGGTAAAGAAGCCGAGAGCAATGAAAACAAAAAGGAAAAACATGGAACGTGTGGATTGTGGCAACCATAGACATCACCCTTGTGCATGAAAAGGAACGGTATTATGAGTTGCAAATCAGGTTTGTCAGACATTGCAAGCCGTGTGTGACAAAACTCAAGATTGGAATTATCCAAACACCCGCACCTCGAGTTTGGGCTGGCATGTAGAAATGAAGAAATTGGCGCAAGAACTATTTGATAAAATGCCTGAATGGGATGTGGTGTTATGGAATGCCATGATTTTTGGGAATTTATGTATAGAAGGCTCTCGAGTTGAAGAAGCAAAGATTGAGATTGATGATACGTCCGACATTAAAGAGCCAAACAAAAGAGATGAACATCGAAAAATAAGCGAGAAAGCAGGAGTGAGGGCATCTCCAATAACCGAATCTTTTGGTTATATTTGTAGATTGTTGTGTTCGTGCAACGTACGATCTCATAATACACATTCAAACAGTATTGGACAGACACTCGAAGGAGGTGAACAAGGTGAAAGCAGCGAGTGCAAGTGACGTCTTGTAGATGATCTGTCCACTATAATTAGTGCGATGCTCATTCCAAAATATACCCCAGGAGAAAGGAATGCTTTTGGCATTCTTCATACTCTATGCATAGGCAGTGGAAAACATCCCCGAGAATGAAAATCCTTGTTGGCTTAGCATCGGCTAGCATGGAATATTTTGTTCCTAACCTTTCATCAAAAAAATGTAATCCCGGTAGAGGGATGGTAGGTTCAACTTATTGCGTAGATTTTCGTGTGTTGGGAATGGAGGGACCTCATAACAATTCTAAAAAAAAAAAAAAAAAAAAAAATGGGACAGGCTTGAGGTTTTAAGGAATGGGAAGGCTGAAGATGGGCCTTCTTTGAGAGAGATTTTTGAGTATTATATCGATGATAGGTGAAACAAGAGCGCCACTCAAACAACAAGAGCTATTGCCAGAGAAAAAGATAACAGTTTCCAGTGATGAGGAGGAGGTGTTATCTGTCCATGATATTATTCAATCAATGGGGCACAATTCTTTACAGTGCAGTAGAATAATGGATTCAAATTCTTGTGGTGAGAAAATAAAATGCATGAAGAAATGTCCTCCTCCACAATCCATGATAACCCAAATGGGCATTATGAAAAATTAGTGCATATCGGCATTACAATACCTCACCTAAATGAAGGAGAGAAGAGCGATGGTGATATGAAGATGTAGCGTGAAAGTACATGCAACATAGCAAAAAGTGGTGAACCATTTGCCACCTTTCCTTCACTTGTGATTGAGATGGTAGGCAGATCGGAGCATCCTATGGATAGTATACACGAACTTGAGAAGGTCATTGTTTTTGAACTTTAGCTCACATATAATCTATTAGGGATCAATAAGGGTGGATTATTCAATCATCCCCTCAAATATTTCAGGTTCAAGGTTCAGAGCTTATAGGTTAATTTTGTTGAGGTTAATTAACCTCACCCAAATCACGTATTTGGGAGGTGGTTATTAACCACGAAGAGGTAGTTATTAACCTCAGTATCTATATAAGGAGTCATTTTGGCTTTGTAAAGGGGACTTTTTGGTTGGAAAAATAAGGGAACACTATGCTGAAATTTTGATCTAGGGATAAATTTTGGAAAGTATGTACACTTTTTATTTCTGAATTGAAAAATCTCTATTGCTTTCTTGGTGCAAGAAAATAATGGAATGTGCAGTTTGAGTTCCCTTTTTTCGAATCTAAATTGTTTCAAATGTTGATTCTCTTTGTAGTGAGCATTCTAACGGTATGGTGTAGATGTTTATGAATCCGTGGATCAGCGTTGTGCTAGTAATAGTTTTTCAAGCGTAGATCTTGATCATTGTTATTAGCAATTTTAAATTAGTAGTTCGAGAAAGCTTTGAAGTTGTGTGGTGCATTCGTCATCATGAGCTTTCTCACCTTTAAAAGTTTGATTCCATCTTTTATTCAAAAAACCCTATAAAAATTATATCATACGAGGGAGCTGCCCCTCTAAACGCAGAGGAAGGCCGCATACCAAGGGCCTATCCAACTGTTGTGAACGATTTGCCACACACTCCGTTGGGAAAATTCTACTGTGACAAATCTGTTTACCAACAGGTTTATATTCCAAGTCAATGATATGTCTCGTGTAAATTTCCACTCGCTTTCAGTCCAAAAATACCTCCCTTATACACGGTTGTCATGGGAGATTAAAAATTAAAAATTGGTGTTGCACCCCAGAAAAGTTTTGTGAAGCATTGAATATATGAGAGATACTTTAGACAACTTCACCAATGAATGGGCCCACCGCGTGTAAATAGATGAAAGGTTATTATGGACGATCTCACTCTCAATTACTAGGAGGACCTCAATTATTCAATACTATATGAATTTGATGGTGACTCTTCTACCATGAAACGACATGTTTAGCTTTAATATCCAGTGGCAACCCTGTAAAGATAGATTATTTTTTACTGAAAGCAAGTATCTAACTACTACAAGAAATTGATGGATGTACTTCATCGACTTGCAATATAAACTCAACCACAAAATGAATAAGTGAAAGAATGGAGAATCTTTCAAGGAGATGTCCTAGTCTCAACAAATAACCACACGACACATATATTTAGATCCACAACAATGTTGATTCTCATAATAGAATCATAAGATTTCTTTCAACATGTCTAGCTATAAGGCCTTCCAGATTATGGCCAAATACATTAGCAATTGCAATAATAGCTCTGAAAGAGCTCACAATATCCAACTATTAGCTAGTTCAGATCTACAATTTGGTAGAAAACTCCAAGAAAAATCTAAACTTGTGCTCACAAGCTACCAAGTAACCCTCTTGTTTCCCAAGCCCACACTTAGCAACAAGCTCTACTCAATTTTTGTTCCTCTCAACTACTCCATACCGAAGTCATCATCCATTCATGTCTCAAGATAAGACAAGACCCCCTACTTATGCTAAACCAAGGCATAGGTTGGCCTAGCAAATTACATTATGTAAACAATCACATATTAAATACACCATCAAGCCACAAGTCACCTTGGCAACATAGATTAAATACATGAAATAAATAAGTACTTAGGACAAGTCCCAAGTGTACAAAGTATAACTAACTCAAATGACAATGTAAGAGTACATACCCTTAAGCATAGGTTCACGTGTCATTCAACAACCCAAATCCAAGAATTCACACACCAACTCCCTTAGATCAAAGCTCGTGAATATAATATCTAAGGTTTTCTAGTAAATCAATAACACACAACCAATAGTCACCAAAATTTCTCTAACTCAAAGATGATAAAACCAAACTCTATCCGCAGTTAGGAAAATGTTGCCCAATATGTCTTGCACGCATCCTCAATCACACAAATCATAGGTCAACAAAATATGAGCTCGATGCTCCTACATCAGACTCCCTATGCAAATAGAAAAATATGTCCCATACTTCGATACTAAAGAAATTTTTGTGACCAACTTCATCTTCACCAAAGGCTTCCAATCCATCAAGGACAAGAGACCCAATTTTCACATCAACCATCTTGGCTTCATCCATTCTAATACCAGAGTCAAAAGAATCTCAACAATCCAATCAACATGCTCACTCCCAGGAACAAACTGAATATAATGCTTCACCAATGATTCCTACAACTAATCACAACCAACAATAGTAGCATCCAGAAACATGAAACCCATGTTAGCAACATTATGTTCAAAACCAAATTAGTAGCATGTAAGCTCAAATCCACAATAAGAGCAACATGAAAATCTTCAGCCATGTCAATCCTTAGTAAATCATCATCAACAACATACAAATCCAAATCAATAGTACCACGTAGATCCTCACCCAGATTAGCAACTAGTGAATCCACACTAGCAATATCTACATTACCCATATCAACATAGAACATGTATATCTTTAATTATCTCAACAACAACATATGAATTTAGATCCATATCGGCAACTATATGCAAATTTTTGTCCATATGTCAACTCTCATAATAAAAACTCCATGACCCCCAACAAGATGCTCTACAACATGTAACTCATTTCCCACAACAACTCGATTATCCACGACTAGGTGCTCTACAATCTCCATGTCAGATCCAACCAACTGATCATGAAAAAAAATCTCCTTTCCAGTATCAACAAGGTTAGGAACCTCTTTGGTAAGCTTAGGTATCTAAGACTCCACAAATTGATCAACAAAACCAGCCACACATACCTCTTCTACTTCAGTGAAGTCATCCTTTACCTCTTCCTGAACAACAAAGTGTCTTCTTTTTTGAACAATCTTCTTAATTGAAAAAATAACTCTCTTTCTTACTGGTACACTCCAATTCTAGTAGCATACAACTTTCTTCTCCTTATATTCAAATTGTTTAGACAAAGAAGCATCTACCTGAGAAAACACCTATATTATCTTCAACTCCACCACATCACAAAGATCTCCAATCATCCCAAGGTCTAATATTCTCGATGGCATCTTCCAAGATCTTTGTAAATCTTCTACATCAAATCTCTAACAATCACCAATCAGATCAAACTTTTGGTCAACAAGATCAACTTTTCATCTTTACAACCATGGATCCATTTGCAAGTCCTCTACAATGGTAAGTTAGAACCACGATCTTCCACCTTACAAAAAAGAGATCTAGGACTCTAGAAAGAATAATCTACCACAAGATCAAACTCTGCTCAAACCTTCTCTCAATAACTAGATCAACAACCTTCACTCCGATACCACTTGATATAGGGCAAGGTAGGATAATTTCCAAAGGAGATGTCCTAGCCCCTAAGAAATAACCACACAACAAAATATAACAATAACATAGAGATTTAGATCAACAACAATGCCACTTCTCATTATATAATCATAATATTTCATCCAACATGCCTTGGTGTAAGGCCTTCAAATTTATGGCCAAACATAACAATAATTACAATAATAATTCTACAAGACCTCATAAGATCCAACCACTAGCTATCCCAAATCAAAAATCTGCTAGAAAACCCCAAGAAAAGTCTAAATTTGTGCTCGCAAGCCACCAAGCAACCTATTTATTTCCCAAGCCCACACTTAGCTATGAGCTCTACTCATAATTCACTCCTCTCAGCTACTCTATGCTAAACTCATCATCTATTCATGTCTCAAGACAAGACAAGACCCTCTACTTATACTAAACCAAGCCACAGGTCGGCCTAAGAAATCACATTAAATAAACACTCACATATTAAATAAAAGCTCAAGCTACAAGTCAACTCGGCAAAAAACACTAAATACATGAAATAAATAAGTAGTTAGGACAAGCCCCAAGTTTACAAAGCATAGATAACTCATATGAAAACATAAGAGTATGCTCCCTTAGGCATAGGTCTATGTGTCATCCAAGAGTGTACACAACAACTCCCTCAAATCAAATCTTGGGAACATAATCTCCAAGGTCTTCTAATAAATTAGGAACATACAACCAACAATCACCAAAATAGCTCTAACTCCAAGATGATACATCCAAACTCTATCTGCACTTACGAAAAGGTTTCCCAATACGTCTCACACATAGACTCAATAGCACAAACCATAGGTCAAAAAAATATGATCTCGATGCTCTTGCATCAGTAAGGGATTGGGGTCATCCTTAAATTTAAGTTTGGAAAAATAAATCTATTTTGACTATTGAATACTTTCAGTCCAAGAACCAAGCCTTAGTTTGTGACATTTAAGCTATCTCGGGTGATAGTGAGATTGAAGAATTTAAACTAAAAGAAAATTTAAGAGCATGCTAAAAGATAGAAGTAAAAATTGTAAACAATAAAAAAGGAAAAATAAAGCTACTAGATAATCAAAGTGAAGTTATGTTAATCATTTTCACTTTCAATATGCATAACATGCATGATTATACAATGTAAGAGACCCCATAAGAGCTGGAATCATGATGGAAATGGTAGAATTTTCCAAGGAAGAATTTTATAACCAAAACTTGTGGTAAAAAACTACCATTTGCATACTAGATTTAGGTTTACTATAGTTAGCCTAATAGAGAATCCATTTAGCATGCATGCAATCACTTGTTTTCCATAAATTAATGGAATAGACAAAAATTCTTGTGCTGACACACCTTCCAAAGAGGGAAAATAATAGGAAAGAGGGAAAATTGAATGAGAACAAAACACCTCTAAAAAGTTACATTGACTCTGCATGGCAATTATAATGTTGCTACATCCTTCACTCCAAGAAGAAAAACTATATTTCTTAATCATTAGCTAAAGCTGAATATGTGGAAGTAGTAGTGAATTGTTCAAACATCATATGGATCAAGCAATTGTTGAAAGGGGTGAAGGAACATATCACTAATCCAGTTGCTATCTATTGTGATAACACTAGTGCTATAAATATATCAAAGAATCATGTGATGCACATAGACAAAGCATATTGTTGTCAAGTATCATTACTTGAGAGAGCTAGTTCAAGACATAGAAGTGAGATTGGACTATGTGAACATTAAGGAGAAGATATTTAAGATTTTCTCTAAGGCATTACCTAAGGATGCTCATGAATATCTAAGAGAAAAATTAGGGGTGACACCCCTGGACAAGGCTATTTAAGCTGAGATGGAGCTTTACATCAAATGCGTTGATCACAATATCAAACAAGATGATGCAAAAAGTCCTACTTTAAGAGTTGGTTAAAGAAGTGAAGGAAGAATCAGAGAGTGAAGGGAGATGACTAAGGTAAATTCAGTACTGACATAAGGATATCTACATAATCAAGATGTATGAGATAGATAAAGTTTCTTTGGAATTGTTGTCAAAGAGGGAGAGATTCTTTTGAGAGAGGGATTGAGTTACCATATAAAGGGAGAGTGAACAACGAAGAGAAGTCATACATGAAAGAGTTAACAATAGTATTCAGCAAGATATATTGCAAAGTAGAAGAACTTATATGAGGTGTTTCTACAACAAGGAAGATGTATATCAAAGAGAGAGTATATGATCTTATGTGAGCTGGATGGATGAGAATCGGAACTAAATTAAAAGAGAGAGATTGTTGGAAAGTCTATGCTCGAAGTAGTACATGTTTTGGATTGCATGGTAACTTTAAATGTGTTGATATCAATGCCAAAGAGGGAGATTGTTAGAAAATATAATTGGAATAATTGTTATGTTTTCATTGATATCAAATATATTGGTAAGATAGTTTATTTAATCTAATTTGAGTGTCATATCTAGATGATTGATGAAGAGGATTTACAAGAGGACATAACAAGAGAACCTAGAGGAAAGGATGAGTTATAGAGAGAAAACTACAATGGACACTTGATTAGTTAGACTTTGACAAGATAGAGTGACTTTTTAATCATGCTACACATGAAGAAGATAGTTGTACTAAAGCCATGAAGAAGTAATCAAAGAATGACTAAATGCATAGGCTTCCCCAAGAAAAAGAGTAGAAGATTAAAGAACTTGAAGTGTGTGCTGAGAAATGCTAGTGTTTATTGAGTGTTAGTATATGTCAAATAGAAGTAGTGTCGATTGAGCATTAGTATAAACTGGCCATCTGTGTACATGTCAAACAAAAAAGATAGTAGTCACCGAATAACCTAGTGATGATCGAGTGTTAGAACATAGTGTCGGTTGAGGGACAACATTTAACAGTTTATGAGAAAATCATGATTTCCAGCCAAAATAGTTGTTTTCTTGGAATATGTAAATCATGTTGAAAATGAGGAATGATGAGTTGGATCATTTAAATCAATTAAATATTTTCTTGTGTGTTTCTATGCAAGGATTCAAGGATAATTTTGGAGAAGTTTCTAGAAGAGAAAAGAGGAAATGAAATTTTGGAAGGATTCAATAATTTGACCTAACCTTAAGACCTATGGTGGTGTTTAAGTGGAAAAAGATTAGGATTATCTATTTAAGGAGGTGTAAGGGTTAACTTTGGAAGGAGTTGAGGTTAGGAGAACTGGTGAAGACCTAATAAAGGTTAGAGTAGTTGTTGATGCTATTGATGGGCAAACTTGAGCAAGAGGTTGAGAAGAGTTGAGAAGAAGTGAAGAGTGATTACTTGAATGGTTTCCAAGTGTATTAGAGACACCAATGACAATAAAGGCTAGTAAGTGGATCAACATGTGAGCTGAACTATGATTTGTATTTGCAAGTGAGTTGTATTAGTCAAATCGAAACCTATTATTACTTTCTAACCATTTTATCAGTATTGAAATCCTTTAATCAAGATGAAATTCTAATAGAATGCTCTAAAGTCCTCTAACAAGGAAACTCCTAATAGGTTCAAGACTCCTAACAGAACTCACTTCAGAAGAGTAAAAGATTGGTGACATGTTACTAGTGGTTTTTCCCAAATCAGGTTTCCGCATTAAATCCCAGTGCAATTTGTGTAGATGTTATTTGTGATTATTGATTGTTAATGTTTTACATTCTGCAATTCTATTATTATTAGGATAGTGGACTAGTAGTTGATGTTATTGCAAAGGGAAGATTGCAAATGTCAATTCTGATTGAGGGTATCCACCATTGGTAGATGGGGAGAAAGCCATCAATATCCCAAACTTGGCTTGTAGCTGGTGAATGGAGTGGTAGGATACCACTTCCAGTCAGTTCACCAAGGTCAAACAAATTGGATACCCCCTTTATGAATTAAGTGAACTCAAATTGTAGAAAGAAGCAAGTCAAAAGTCTACTGATGTAAATGGGCATGATGGAACTAGACTTACATATCTTCCCAAGATCTGAGACTCATGGAGACCCTAGAGAAAAGGGCTTTAGGAGTCTTGATGCCACATTTGAAAAAATGTAGAGCACTAGCACCTGGAGTCTTGGCTAGAGGAATACCCTAGATGGGAAACAAAGGAGACCACCAAATGTTCTTCTAATTCAAAGAGAACCCATCATGGAACTCATAACCAAACCAATGAAGCCAAGGATTGATGGCTTCCCAAGCTTTCCATATGCTCTTGATAACAAAAGAGCCTTGTATGTGCATGGGTTCTCCGATGATGAGAAGGGTTTGAAAGCCAATCCCCTTCCATGCAAGTCTATTAACAGGAAACCTAGGGGAAATGAAATGCTGAACAAGAATCTTCCAAGCTTCATCTCCAATGATGGCACAAATAATCCATTTTGCACAAAGAGTGAGGCCTTTCTTCTATGTGGGGAGAAGGCCAAGGCCTCTAGACTCTTTGGGGAGACCAAAAAATCCCAAGCAACTCTGTGAAAGCCATGATGGTCAGAACCAAAGGCCCAAAGAAAATCACAGAGAAATCACTCTAGTTTCTTATAGGAGGCTTTAGAAGGAGCACAATAGGAAGAATAATAGACATGCATAGTTGCAAGAACTTTAGAGAAAATACGAATTTTTTTCACAAGAGAAAGTGGTTTCATAAGCCAATAGTCCATCTTCTTTTTAATCTTGACAAACACAACATTCCATAGATCAATTGGCAAGGCTTGAAAGGAAAAGATGCCCAGAAAGAAAAAAATATCCCCATGGGTGAACCATTTTCATTCAAACTCGTTAAGTGAAGGTGGAGTCGGCAAAAAAGATTGGTGATAACAGAGTGTTTTATGCCATTGAATAGAAGAGCCAAAGGCTTGACAAAAAGTGGAAATTCAAGGCATTAGTAATGTTTTCTTCATCCTCAAAAAGAGAAGGCTTGACAAAAAGTGGCAATTCAAGGCATTAGTAATGTTTTCTTCATCCTCCAAAAGAGTGAGAAAAGAATCATCAATAAAATGAGCATTGACCAACTAGGAAGAGGAATTTGGTAAGGAAATGCCACAAACCAAACTTAAAGAGATGGAGTGAGCTTGTACGTAACCAAATCCTTCAGTAGCAAGAACAAATAATGTTGGAGCCAGAGGGCAACCTTGCTTGATGGAACGAAAAATACCAAAGGTGTCAAATTGGGAGCTATTGATAGTAATACAAGCATTAGAATCTCCACAGACTGCAAAAAATTGGGGCCAAAACCAAGAGCCTAGACCATAGCCAAAATGAAAGGTCATTCAATCTGGTCATAGGCTTTAGTAAAATCAATTTTTAAAAAATAGATAGCTGATTGAACTTGCATACCCACTCCATAACTTCCTAGACAATAATGATGTTGTCAAGAATTTACCTAGATTTGATAAAGCTAGTTTTCTTTGGCCACACAATTAAAGGAAGGAGATGGAATTTTTTTATGAGAAATTGCCTTAGCAATAATCTTATAAGACACATTAAGAAGGGTAATGGGCCGCTAGTTATAAATATGCTCAGGATCGCCAGCTTTAGGTATGAATTTGATGTTTCCTTTGTTGATAATAGCTCCTAGGCTTTTTGAATGGTAGGCTTCAAGATAAACTTTGTGCAAGTCGAGACCAATATACTCCCAGAAGTGTTTGTAAAATTCACAAGGAAACCCATCACACCTGGGGAACTTTTCATCAGCCATGAAAAAACTACCTCTTTAAGGTCTCAAATGGTGAGAAGATGCTCACAGAAAGCATGTTGTTTAACTACTAGGTAGTTTGGAGTAACAGAAATACACTTTCTAAGGGCTTCCTCCTGAGCAACTAAATTTCCCTGTGAAGAAAACACATTTTTGTAATGGTGAACAAAAGCTTGTAGGATTTTAGGGAGACTAGAAACAATAGAAGTGACTTGTTTGATTTTTTTAATCCCAAAATTGGTATGATGGGCTTGAAGAGCCCGAAAAAATTCTTCGAAGCTTTATTGCCAACCTCAAACCAATGGAGGTGAGCTTTGATTTGGGCCCCTTGAGCAACATAATTCTCTAGAACCTACTTGTCCTAGTGCAGCTTGGTGAGTTGAATTTGCAAATCAACATCAAAAGGGTTAAGGGTGAGAGTCTCAAAAGCTTTCTTGAGAGTAGTGGTAGTGCATTCATAAGACCACCTTCTAAAAAATGCCAATTGCCACCTATAGATACACAGAAATTGAGTAGTTCTACTAATGGAATCATTCCACCACTGAATCCACCCTGTCTAAGAATATGGCTCCAAATTCCAAAAATGTAGGATATGAGCCATTGTGGAAGCACACATCGGCACTGGCATATTAAGGAAGAACTAAGTCCTGAAAACTCATTGGATAGCTGTATGCCACAAAATAGAAAAATAAATGGGATAGTGGTCTTAATATCACATCTAACAAAGGAATGATAGGTAAATCTCGATCCCTAGAAAATGAAAAAAAAGATTGTGTAGTAGTCATGGCACGATTGAGACATTTTAAAATGCAGTTAGAGCTAGCTCGAAAGTTGGACCAAGTGTGCCAAACCCCACTATGTTGGTGGTGGTTAGTATTGGGATAAAAGGGCCTAATTTATTACCCATATAGTACTAGGCTTTCCTTTCCCTAGTTGTCTAGAGAAAAGGCAAAATGTCATCTTTGTCAGAGGCTAGCTCAACCATATTGAAGTCACCACACATAACCCAAGTAGTTGGAGGCAAGTTTTTAGCCATTCAACCCCACAATTGAGATCTTTCCACAGCATCGTTCGAAGCATAAACATTAACTACTCCAAAAGAATTATTATTAATGGAAAGAAAAAGCCAAATGATTCTGTGCATGGGGTCAGAACCATGTGAAACAATAGTAAAATGGAGACAAGGTGACAAAAGAGTAAATACACCACCTCTGCTAGAATCGTGTTGAAAGGAAAACATAATGCCATCTAGCCAAATGACACGACATGTAGAGGAAAGCATTAAACCAGAGATATTAACTTCTTGCATACAGAGAAAATCTAAATTATAAAGTCTATGATGGGTATCCCTAACATAGTACTTTCTAGAGAGGTTTGTAAGACCTTGCACATTCCATGATAAAGAATTCGTGAAAATTCTTCCATATATTCCTCGTCCTTAGGAGAGGAGTAGCTATTCCACAAGAAAGTTGAAACTTGGTTAAAGCTAGAAGGAAAATCCTTTGGACTAATGGCCTAACATTTCTCCTTTATTGTCTTAGCATGTCTAGGAGGACTGCGAGAATGTCATACATTTTGAGTCACAATGGAGGAAGCAGAAAGAGGGGTGTGAATCACAACCGAGGTGTTAGCCCTGGTAGCTACCTTGATCCCCTATGAACCATGGTTTGGAACCAATGAAACACCAATGTTTGGTTCTGAAAAAATCGCTTGCATTCCTATAATGGCTGGGGTTTGCAGTGCTATTGAAATAGAAGAAACTAAAATGACAGCCGCATATGACTATTTAGGAGCCAAGGGAGCCTTTCCCTTACACCCAATAGTGGTCCATTCTTCTTTTTGCTTCCCTTCTTTTGGTTTGACAAGGGCATAGCCAAAGGGCGATCCCTAATCTTGTATTCTGCTAGTTGTCACCTATAATAGGTGTTAGGTAGATTCAAATAAAGCACCTTCTGAGAGAAGGTTTGAGAACCAATCTGTATCTCCACAGAATCCTTAAGATCCTTAGAGAGACCAACCTCAACTTATATGCATTTCTGAGGACGAGCATTGAAAAAAATTTCATGTTCCTCTGTAATAATTTTGCCAAAAGTATTAGCAATAGACTCAATAAAAGGCCAACATGGCAAGGGTAAACCTAGGAAATCTACCCACACAGAAACCCTAAACTTTTTGTCATCAAAGACAGTGAAATCTCTTGACCATCTTTGAAAAACTAGTAGGGAAGAATGCATAGACCAGGTATCATTGCTAAAAACTATGTCTGCCTATGAAGGGTTGACAAAATGAAATTAAAAACACCTTTGGTAAGGTTTTACACAGTGTCAAGGTAGATTCCATGAGGAGTCCTACCCACAAAATACCCTATTAAGGTAATATTAAATGATTTGATTCTAAAGTAATAAATAATGCCAATATTTGAGTAATAGACAAATAAAGAGTTTATTGAAATAATCTTAACCATAAAATTATTACAAAATTTCATTTATAGACAATGCAAACATTTATTTAATTATTTATTTTATTATCTTGATACTTTATGCAAACCAGGACAGGCTAATCTCCATCCAAAATGCACTAAAGACAAAACAAAGGCAAACTTTTTTTTTTTCCAAATTCATAAAATTGTAGTAATTTTTTTTCTAATTTTTTTGTTGTTTTCGACTACAAACTATGCAGATCATGAAGATTATACGCTAAAATTTTCAGAAAAAATCATGATGTTTGTGACTTTTTAAAAATTGGTCAATTGTACAGTTTGGATGGAGAATAGTCGCGTCCTTAATATAAACTTCAATGATGTTAAAAAAATTAAAAATATATATATTTTTTCTTTTAACTAAATTAAAAAAAATTTGAAATTTGAAAAAATAGATTCATACATTTTGGTGCATCTGATTGCATAGAAAAAATAGATTAAAAAACCCTTGTTACCATATAAGATTTCAAACTTATTTACACCTTTTTATTGCAAACTTTAAACCCCACAATATTTCTTGTTCAAACCGTGACTACTGGCCGTTGTCGTTTGACCAGAAGTCTCACAGACTTGTCTTTACTTCGTCGAAAATATGTGTTCCGACAATGTGAGGAGCTTGTCACTCACATAGTCATTAGTTGTTTTGTTTAATCATTTCGTTCATTATTAATAAACTTTTACTTTTTCTTTAATTGTGATTAACACTATACATAGTAAATCCTGGAGAATTACAGATTTCATGCTTTAGTTTGCATTATCTAAACATTGTTAAACCCTTTTTATGCTACGTGGGGTATTGTATGAGACATGAAGCCTCCGTTTTTAAGTTCAAATCTGAAGAGGTTAATATTAATAAAATGTTTAAGGTATTTTCGAGTGAGGGGGAAGGATTTTGTTTAATTTATTTATGGTTATCTTTCTGACCATTCCTCGTGGTGTTGATAAAATGATAATTTGACATTAATTTTCGACTAATTTCTGTTTACTACCAACAAAATCACACGGTTTGCTTTAATAATGCCTTTGATTTATTGCACACGGGTTCTCATTATAATTTTAAGATTCTTTACATTCTTGTGTTTTGATAATTGAGCAATTGGATTTGCTCAGTGAGAAATTATTTATGGAAAAGCAAATAAATTTTAGAGTTGTTCTATTTTCTGTAATTTGTTTATGTTTGGTGGCTTTAAAATTGGACAATGCCCTCCTGAAAAGTGTGGTTCTGTGAACGTGAGGTATCCATTTTGGATTGACAATCCTGAGTGTGGGTACCTTGGTTTCAATATCACATGTAGGAAGGACCAATTTAGTGGGATATTCAGTCCATTCTTTATTGCTTATCGAGGTAATTTTACAGATGAATGGCTTCAAGGCTACTGTTATAACCTTATGGATATCGATTATACTGGTTCTCTAATAATAAATTCTTCACTTATCAGAGCCTAGTCCTATAGTGCAAATAGAACAAAGTAAATTTTCTTTCAACCACCTAATGGTGGGCCTGTTAGGAGGCGTAAATAAATCATGCTGATGTTGACAAAGTTGTTGGCACAAACAAACATCCTACTAGCCGCTCCTTCACCCAACTACCTAGCTATGCACTTCACTTTCCACCATTAATAATGCATCCAACTTTGATAAATAGTGCACTTAAAATTGATTATGTATTTCTCTATATATTGGATGAATTAGTAATACAATCTTAGAGCTCTTTTATGAGTTTCTCCTCTTTATCTTGTGTTTTAACATGGTATTAGAGCATGTAGATGCAAGAAGATGTGTACGAGGAAGATCAAAGTTGGCAGTTGATTGAAATTTTGATAGTTTTATATCCTCAAGGGCTATGTATTTTGGACAAATTAGTTGAGTGTGAGTTGTGTTTGTTAAAGGCAACTGTAGACATTGTAGTGCACCTAAGTTATTGTAAGGGGTGCATTATCGGTACCCTAGAGTTTGGTTTGACATATTGATAAAACATGTACTGGAAAAGGATTCTTATAGAACTAGCGAGTACAACGGTTGGGCACCCATATAACTTGGTAGATGGATTTCTTTTTATATGGATTCAATAATTAGTTTGATGTAGGTCAAGAAGGAGAAAAGCCAAAGTGATGATACTTTTCCCATCATGTGAGTTTTTTGTAATTATTTGTGATGTTTACACATCATGTAAGTTTATAGTAATATAAAACCATTTGTGATGTTTGGTGGTCTATTGTAATCCCTTCCCTTCCCCTCCCCTTCCCTCACCTAATCATTTTGATTTTCTATTCTCATCATTTTTGTAGTGATGATAATAAGTTTGATGCTTAAGTTGAGGCAGATTTAAAAATTTCATCAAATATAAAGAAGTCAAAATTTGAATGAGAATTGGTATTCTAATTCCACCTATCACTTCCACCTATTTAGGTGGAATAGAAAGTGCTCATTTTTAGATCAAATTTGGAATACATATTTCTATTCTCAATTCTGATTTGGTGCACCCAAATGGAAGATTTGATATTTTTGGAAATTTCAGATACTTATTCTAGTCTAATTCCCATTGCCAAATGGTTCATTAATCCTTGAAGTGGCTCAAACTGGTATAAAATGAATGTTATCTCTCCCATATTGCCACCTACCAATTTTCTTTCCACAGATAAAATTACAATACCCTGGGAGATCCAAAAATAATCTATGGTAGGGGAGACAAACCAATAGTTGAGTGGGTACCAATAATTGATCACCCTATTGTGAACATATTATCAAATCTTCCAACACCTTTTTACTATATATTGTAATTAATTGATCTACTCATAAATATTAAAAAAATCCAAGTGTTGATAAAAAATATACCAATAGTTGAACACATGAAAACTTATAAATGTTATAGAATAAATAAATTCATTAATGAGTGAAATAAATTACTTTTTATCTCAAATCAAATATCATAGCTATCTAATATATATATGTGTGTCACTCAAAATATAATATGCTTACTAAAATAAACATTGATATCTTAGTGTACAAATACTTTTCTTATGTGTACAATTATTGGGGTAGCAATGTATATGCATAAAGTAAATCATATCAATAATATGTCTCATCACAAATATAAAAGCTGAATACTAATAAATGTAGATTACATTTTCTCATAAAATGTGTGAGATTGTCAAAAACTTTTAGTGTTCAACTAATGGTCTTTTTGTGTTGGATATAGGTTGTATTTTATATAAGAATGTGTTATTTTTATAACAACAAATAATTTTTCTATGTTAAAGTATTAGTCTTTTTGTGTTTAATATAAAAGTTATATATAACAAATGTTTATGATTAATAATAACTATATGGTCCATTTAAATTGCTTATATGAACATTTCATATAGTTATATAATATTATATTAACAATATTTTTTATTTTGATGAATAGACCTTTCCTATTAATTAAATATTAATGATACATATCAACAAAAAAGGGGTTAGGGGACATAAGATCACCCGATGATTTACTTAGCACAAAGTTGGATAAGACAACTATTCATATAAGAAAACATCAAAATTGTAGAAGTCCTTGGGGTTGGCAGTTGGCTTAGGGGGAGCCCAACCATCAACAGGGGTGATAACAACATCATCATTGGGTTCTTTTTCTCCATCTAGTCTGGGTAGAGAGATAGTTAAGTACAGCTGAGGGAAAGCCCATTTGGGATCTCTATGTGCAAAAGGCCGGTCTGCATCAAGGGAAGTAGCAGGAGCCATAGGGGACCAACTCAAACCCAAACTCTGTGGAGGCAAGGCTAAGTGGCAGTAACCATTAAAAAATCCACTAGCAGAGCAACAATGAGGCTGTGAGTTGAGAGTATGCAAGTGGCACAAAGAATCTCTTTGGCCTCTTCGACAACCATGAGGAGGAGTATGATCATCAAATAAGGCATCTGGTGGAACCTAGGAAACCATACAAGGGGCACTTCCCTAATGTGTTAAAAGTTCATGCATGTGAGCAACCTCCAACATGACCTTATCTTTTTGTACTTGAATCTGCATCATGACATTATTACAAACATGTGTTTTAGAGTACATAACAATATGTATATCAAGAAAGTTATGAGAGAATAAAACAACATTCCAATCCTTCCAAATAAAATCTCCATTCTAAAAGCATGCCATATTTGGGAGTACTCAAAAGGAAGCCTAGAAAAATCTCCTAGCATAACCATATGCTATGTAAAAGCCTATAGAAAAAAAAGGCTTAAAAACATTATTGATCCATAGGCAATAGCTCTGGACTCGCTTGCAAAACCAAAAAATATGTAGGAAATTTTCTAGCTGGCCACTAAGACTCCAAGTCTAGTGAGAGGATTGCAAATGTAAGCAATGATTGGGAGTATCAATCATCAAAAGGTGGGGAACTAGCCATTGATAGCCTAACTTGGATTTGTAACTAGTCATAGGAGTGACAAGATACCACTTCCAATCTTTCTACCATTTGAGAGATGAGTGATAACTAATCTTACGTAACAAAGGGGGAGGCACTGCAAAAACTAGAAGATTAACTCTCTATTGATCTAGACGGATAAGCTTGAAATGCACCTGTAGGTTTTCCCATGAGAAAAGGCTTATAGTAACCCTAAAAAATAAATGTTTGGGTTTCTTGATTCCCCTTCAATTTGTAGAATTGTAAAGCTTAAAATATAACAGATTCATCAAAATACATAACACAATGATTTACGTGGAAAACCAATTTGGGAAAAACCACTAGTAACATGCTACTCCATTTTCACTCTTCTAAAGTGATGCCCTATGAAAGGCCAACCCTATTAAGGGTTATAATATATACTGTTAAATGTGACCCAGTTAAAGGATTTCAATCACCCTGTTAGAAGTGAGCCTTGTTAGAGGACTTTAGGCCATTCACTTGGAATGACACCCTACTAAAGGATTTAATAATGATTGTTAGGTCAACCTTAATCCAAAGGATTTACCCTAGATTGATACAAATGTTAGAGAGTAATAGTAGAGGTTTGATCTAATACAAATTACAACTTCTCTTGTAGATTATAGATCTCTATTCAGTCCTCCATTCTACTTGGCCTTCATACTTTTCAGCTCTGATAGCTTGTTCACCCTTCAAGCATATATCTCCTTAAGCCTTCTTTCTTAAAATGCCATTGCAGACTCTTCTCTTAGGTCACTCGATGAAGCAAAACCCCTATGACCTCTTGTCTCCCTTGGGTTCTTGCACATGACAACCTTTCTTCATGACCAAACATTCCTATAAATAGGAAATTAAGATATTTTTTTTGCTCATTCCTTGTCGTCCAGTTTGAATTCACCACAAAATGGTTTACCTAGAATTCTATGCCACCAGCTCATCATCCTTATCTTCCACCTAATTAACAAAATTCATGAAAATAAACTTGTTAGCTCAAATTCATCAAATTCATGATCTTTAAAATAATACAGGGGCTCAACATTATCAAACTTCTAATGCTCGGCACACATTGTGCTACTCAACATCCTCTATAAAATCACTCAACATCGACTAAAGTTTATTGGTGCTCAGAACCTACTAAATTTTACTCCACATTAACTGTCTTGCTTGGCATCCACTAGAATTTGCATTTACTCAGCTCCAACTAATTTTTTGGTTGGCTTGCACTGACTTTTCTCGACACCTACTCTCCACTCAATCAAGCTTGGTAGACAAAATTTGTATCACATGTTCTTCTAAGCTTTCTTAGTGTAGCCAAAATTTGTAACCTTAAGTAGATAATTAATGCATTATGTTACACTGTCTTAATTGATCCTTGTACTTCATTACATACGCATAACTCATCCTTTCCTGTAGGTGCTATTGCTACCTCTTATTGATCAAATCCTCTTCATCAATCAACTAAGTGATAGTACTTGAATCTTATAAGTAATTGTCTTACCAGAAAACAACAGGTTTAGTAGGTTTTACAGTAGTGACAAAACAATGATTGAAACTCATAACCTATTTCAACAATCTCCTTCTTAATGATTGATCTTTTCAATCAAATTTCAACATTGATGGCTTTCAAGGCTTTCCAAATGCTTTTAACAACAAAAATGTCTTGAATTTGCACACATTCAATGGTCATGAGAAGGGTTTGAAAGTCAATCCCCTTCCAAGTAGGCTGGTCAATTAGAAAGGTTGAAGAAATGTAGTGTCACAACAAGATTTTCCAAACCTCATCGCCAATGAGAGCCTGAATGACCTACTTGGCATAGAGGGAAATCCCCTATTTGTGAGTGGAAAGTAGTCCAAGACCACTAGAGTCTTTGGGAAAATAACCATGATGCACAACATTAGAGATATAGAGGAAATCCCTTAGGAGGCATTCAAGCTTGAGATATGATGCTTTGGATGGGGCCCAACATGAGTAGTAGTAGACATGCATAGCAGCCAACACTTTAGAAAAAATCTAAAGGTTTCTTGCAAGAGAGAGATACTTAGTGATCAAATAGTCCAATTTCTTCTCAATCCATACTAGGACAACATTCCATAGCTCCACAGAGGAAGCTTGAAAAGAAAATGGAATGCCCAAAACTTAAATATTTTGCCATGTTGAACCCATTTCCACCCGTAGTGCTACAACCATTGAGGGCCTGGCAAGAAGGATTGTCTATAACATAGGGTCATGTGCCATTAAGTAATAGACCCAGACGCAATGAAAAATGTATGCAAGCATTGTAAGGCATTGAAAATTTTGTCTTCATCCTCTAGAAGGGTAAGAAAGGAGTCATCAACAAAATGGCCATTCATAAGCTACATAGTGGAATCCAGAAGGGAAATACTAGACACCAAATGCCAAGAGATAGTGTTGGAAAGAATATAGAAAAATCCTTCAACAACCAACACATAAAGAGAAGGTGCTAAAGGGAAGCCTTGACAGATAGATATATAGAGTCCAAAGGCCATAGATTTCTGACCATTTATGGTAATACACGTAGAGGCATCACCAAAGAGCATCTGAAATAATTGCAGAAAGACAGGGCTAAAATGAAAGGCCATTCGATCTAGTCATAAACTTTAGCAAAATAAATCTTAACAAATAAGGCTTTTTATTTGGACTATCGAGCCCACTCCATACCTTCCCAAAGAGCAATAATATTGTCTAGAATCTAACTATATTTATTGAAATCAATTTTTCTATGATGAACACTTTGAGGGACAAGATGCTAAATTTTAAGGGAGAGAGCCTTGGCAATAATCTTGTAAGAGACATTCTACAAATGATAATTTTAAATTCAATTATGAGAGATTTTTAGATTAAGCTTTGTTCAAATGTTTAAAATTTTATTTTTTGAAGACATTCCACTAGATGCACTATTTTAATGAGTTTCATGATGAGTCACACATTCAAATCTTAGTTGTAAGTAGTTCAATGTCCATTTTAGATATCTAAAAAATATGAAGATTGTATAAAATCACATGTATCATCTACATGTTGACAAAATTATTCCTCACAACTACTTTCCTCTCCAATAGATACTTACAAAAGCCTTCCTCTTACCCAGTCAACTCTGCAGTATGTTATTAATTTCTATAGCATTTCATACTTTTTACATTTGATTTTTCAAATAGGTTTCCACAAGTCATAAGTCTACAATCATTTACTAGTTTTTCTCAACTAGAAAATGTTGTTGTAAATGAAAATGGATCATGGAGCTGTGGTTCACTTTGTCATCTGTGTGTGTTTGGTGGGCATTAGCACTTGTGCTGCAAAATGTGTTCCTAACAAGTGTGGTTCTATGAATATGAGCTACCCATTTTGGATTGACAATCTTGAGTGTGGGTACCCTAGTTTCAATATCACATATAGGAAGGACACATTTAGTGGGATACTCGGTCCATTCTTGACTACCTACCAAGGCAAATCTATAAACGAATTGCTTCAAGGCTACTATTATAACCTTATGGATATCGATTATATTGCTTCTCTAATAATAAATTCTTCATTTATCAGAGCCCATCCCTATTGTGCAAATAGAACTGGGTTAGTTTTCTTTCAGCCACTTAATGGTAGGCCTTTCACTATTTCCATGTCCAATAAGTTTTTAGCTATTGGTTGCAACACGTTAGGTGCCTACAAATTTAATGATTTAGGAGAGGCAAGATGTGTGTCAATATGTGACTCTCAAACTGATCCACCATATTACCACAATGGCTTGCCCTTCTAGATCATTGGCAGTGGATAAATTTCACCAGTGGAGGTGTGTTTGGTTTGCAAAATTCTACAACCAAAAAATATGATGACACTGGTGGCTTGTCCACCATATTGGACGCTTCCAACTTTACCATAGTTGACAATGAAACAAATCCCTTTTGGGGAGATGGCCTCAAGGCTTATTATGGTCTATGCATTAACTGGAGCATCGAGATTCATAACTATTCCATGGCTGAAGAAATTGCCCATAATTATTCATGCTCCTCCAAAGCATAATGCATCAACTCCCCTTCTAAACTAGGCTACGTGTGTAGATGCCTTCCTAGATACAAAGGAAACATTTAATCTTGTGGCATAGGTTGCACATGTATTATCTGAAGATCTTAAAATAAAAGCTCTCATGCTATTTTGGTAACCAAAGAAAATAAAAACAAAGCATAAAGAACAAAAAACTGATATTAGAATAAAAATCGTATTTTTATTGAATGTTTTGCAATTCTGAAAATACATAATATATTATAAAGATAAACTAAAACACTTAACCTTGACTGTTGATCAAGGAAGATAATAAAAAATCATAAACAATTGCATGCAAAGAGATTGCAAAAAAATAATAATTTTGCATACTATGGAAACTAATTAAAAATGATGCCTACGAAGCTAACTCCAACATGCAGTTTTATTATATATATGAAAAAAAAAAAAAAAAACTAAACTAAACAAAGAATGGATGCAAATGCTTCACATTGTGAATGCATGATTCGTGAGTGGTGAGTGCATGAATGCAATAAATGCATGCTCGAGCCATGAGTGGTGCATGCCACAAGTCAAGAATGCATGCCTTAAATTTCCCCTTGCATGAACAATGAGAATGAGACCAAGTTGATTTCTTAAGGTAGTAAAACTAAATGTAGTGAGAGATTTGGTGAAGATATCAACAACTTGCTCAAAAATTGGGCAAAATTTTAACTCTATTGTACCATTCTAAACCAAATCTTGAATGAAGTGATGCCAAATTCAATGTGCTTTGATCTAGCATGAAACACTAGATTCTTGGTCATTGCAATGGCACTATTGTTATCACAAAAAATAGTTGTAGGATGGTCTTGAACCAAATACAAATCTTCCAAAATCCTTTAAATCCATATTGCTTGACAACTAGCTACTACTATTGAATATACTCTTCTTCTGCTAAGAGAGAGCCATGGTTTCCTGCTTCTTGCTACTCCATGAAACAACTCCAAAACCAAGTGAGAAAACATAACCAGAGGTTGATTTTTGATCTTCCATTGAATCGGCCCAATCATAATTCATGTAATGAACCAGCTTAAACTTATGATTGGGAGAATAATGAATGCCAAAATTGTGTGTACCACTCACATACCATAAGATTATTTTTGTAGCATGCTAATGAGGCTCATGTGGAACTTGCATAAACTGAGAGATGAGGCTCATGACATACATAATATCAAGTCTTATTGTAGTAAGGTACATGAGGCTTCCAACAAAACTTTTGTATGATGTAGGATCAACATGGGGACTTGGATCATCCTTGGTTAACTTTTTGCCAAGGGCTACAAGGATAGCAACTACCGTACATGACATCATTCTAAACTGCTTCAATAAATCAGAAACATACTTGGTTTGAGAAATGGATATATCATTAGGTTGTTGCTGCACCTCTACCCCAAGAAAATAATGCGTAAGTCCTAGATATGACATCTCAAACTTTTGTTTCATTTCATCTTTGAATTTCTCCATGAGAGATGGGCTACTACCTATAAAAATTAGATCATCAACATAAAGGAAAATAATTAGAATGCATTACCAACATGTTGGATATAAAGTGTTGGCTCTAAAGGACTTCAAATGAATTCTTTCTTCAAGGAATAACTATCAATTCATGCATACCAAGCATGTGGTTCTTGCTTCAACCCATAGAGTGATTTTTTCATCTTGTAAACTAGGCGTTCTTTTCCTAAAATTTCATTGCCAATAAGTTGATCCACATAAATCTCTTCATTAATATAACCATTTAGGAAAGCTGATTTTACAACCATTTGATATAGTAGCCACTTGTTTCTAGCAACAATAGACAATATAATTTTAACTATATCAAACTTGGCAACTGGAACAAAAGTCTCTAAATAATCTACACTAGATATTTGTGTGAAACCTTGGCAACTAGTCTAGCTTTGTGTCTTTTCATAGAACCATTAGCATGATATTTCACCTTGTAAATCCATTTGACACCAATCAGATGTTTGTCTTTTGGAAGTGGAACTAATTCCCATGTATAAATTTTCTCAATAGCATGCATCTCTTCATTCATAGCATCAATCTACATTGGTTCTATCACAACTTCTTCATACACAGAAGGTTCAACTTGAATGGAACTTAACAACATAAAGTTGGCAAATGGATCCATAATAGAACTCCTCTAATATATTTCATTTAAAATTTGTACCTTTTGTGAGGAACTTGGACTGGATTGTGAGTTTGAACTTTCACTTGAAGAGGAACTTGGTGGACTTGGGCTTGAGCTTCCACTTGAGCTTGTGGGGAGAGGAGGGACTTGAACATCTTCATTAACCATGATGAATGGTGTAGATTGTTGAACTTCTTTCTTCCATTTCCATACTCCCCCTTCTTCAAAAACAACATCTTCACTAATAATCCATTTCTTTGTGTCAGGTTCATAAAATTTATATCCTTTGGTAGAATTTGAATATCCAGATACAAAGTTGGGATTTGGCATCCAATTTTTTCCTCTTTTGAATAGGAACATGAACATATGCAGGGAAACCAAATACATGAATTTGAGCTACTAAGGGCTTGTGTCCACTCTGGGTTTCCTTTGGAGTGATATTCTGAAGCACTTTTGTTGGGCTTCAATTCAAAATTTAAACTATGGTTGCCACTGTAACTTTCCAAAAAGAATTTGGAAGGTTGTTAGTCTTTAACATACTTTATGCCATCTCCATAATGGTACAATTTTTTCTTTCTGCAATACCATTCTTCTATGGGGTAAAGGCTATTGTAAGTTGTCTTTGAATGCCATGCATGTCACACAAATCATAAAACTCTTGGAGATGAATTCTCCCACTCTATCTATTTTGATTATTTTAATGGAACACCCACTTTTCTTTTCTACCATAGCTGTAAAATGCTTGAAGCATCCAAGTGCTTTATATTTATGCTTAAGAAAATAAACCCATGCATGGTGTGAGAAATCAGTGAGAAATCATCAATAAAGGTTAAAAAATAGATATTCTTACCCAAGGATTCCTCTTCAATAGCACCACAAATGTTAGCATGCACAAGCTCTAGAGGAGATTTTGCCTTCCATGACTTGTTTATGGGAAAAATTTCTCAATGTTGCTTACTAAGAGCACAACCTAAACAAACTTCTTATTTTTCCTGAATGAAAGGAAGTCCTCTCACAATGTCTTTTTTAAGGAGCAAACCTAAGCCCTAAAAATGTAAATGACTCTACCTTTGTTGTCATAAACATGAATCAAATTAAAAAGCCCAAATCAATTTCAAATGAGTTCATTAATGAAATCATAATTCTATCTCATATTAGCCACAAGAATGTAGTGAAATTGCTAAGTTGCTATATGGAGAGTCAATTTTCATTGTAGGTATACAAATTTGTGCCAAATGGGACAATTTTTCAGCATTTGCACTCACGAGACAAGGAGTTGACATGGGAAGCAAGGTATCAGATTGCCATTAAAACAATATCAACAATAGCCTATTTGCATCTTCAAGCCTCTCAACTCATTTTTCACTACGACATAAAATCTTCAAATATCTTGTTAGACAACACATTCACACTAAAAGTAGTAGACTTTGGTATTTCTCAACTATGCCCTACAGAAGATAGGCACCTTAGTACCATGATTACATCATGGATTGTGCAAGAACCTTGATGATAGAAAAGAGTTTTGCAATCAAATACTGGAAGGAAGCAATCGGTACTATAGTGCATACCTTGATCAGAGTATAGTCGAAGAAAGACTCAAATCAAATGCCTTTTGAAATATGTTATGGCTACAAACCCAACGTAAGTTACTTGAAAGTATTTGGTAGAAAATTTTATATCTCGAAGGAATCTAGGAAAGATAAATTTGATGTCAAAGGTGATGAAGGCATATTCCTAGGATACTCCTGTAGAAGTAAAGCTTACAAGTGTTTGAATCTATATGCTCATAAAATCAAAGAAAGTGCACATGTGAGAATTGATGAATTTGCAGAAAAGAGTGAACAAGAAGCATAAGTGGAAGCAAATAGAAGATTTGATGATGCTTGGAGGAAGCAAATTAAAAGGATAAGCAGAATATCCTTCTTGAGCTACAAGGACATTCAATCAGGAATGATCAAGTATACAAGCCAAAATTGAGATCTCTAATCAACACTTTAGTTGCATCAAAAATTAGGTCATTTCATTGTTACTCTCTAACCATTGTAGCAGTGATCTAAATCTCTTAACCGAGATGACTTAAAAACTATTTGCAAATCTTCTAACAAGGTGACATTTCTAATTGAATTATATAAATACATCTAACAAAGCCACTCCTAAGGGGGTGATTGAATCCTCTAAAAAAGTCACACCTAATAGTGTGTTTTGTAACCTTTAACTAGATTGGCTCCTAACAAGGATCACCTCAAAAGAGTGAAAAATCATAACTAGATGCAATTGGTGGTTTTTCTCAAATTGGGTTTTGACATTAAATCTTGGTGTCACTTATGTTCATGCTATTTCTTTCATATGTATGCATTAAAGTTAAGTAAGATTAATCATAGATAATATCTTAAAGATTTCATGTTAAGAAGTTATCGAGTTATTTTAGTGTTTACCAAGTTACAACATTTGCTAGTGTAAATTGAGTGTATGTGTGTTTCTCAAGCTACAATAGAATACAATTTATATAGAGTATCAATTTGTGCTAACATTTGAGAGATCTGGGACTTATTTTTGTAGTAACTAATTCACACCTCCCCTCTCAGTTAATCTTATATTTCCAACAATCTTGATATAATTGTATGAGATAAGCATTATGGCTTCGTGGAGATTCAAAGGTTTGCAACTTGTCTTGTCCAACAAGATATTTTTTATTCATCTCTTCAGGTGAATAGTATCTTCTCCTTGCTAGCTCCTATTTTATTCCTACATTATAGTTAAATTTTTCTCTTAGTTCTATTTTATTTTTGCCTTCTCTTTGGGTAAAATTGCATCCTGTAGCATTTCCATGGTTTCTTAACACCTCAAATTTCCCAAAGAGAAAGAAGTGTCGACCCTAGCCTATTACTTTCCTAAGCTAAAAGACACATACCTCACCATTCAAGAGATTAAGAGACTAGTCTCAAAATTCTTGAAACCCAAATCTGGGTCTATTGCAAAGAAAGGTGTTTCTAAGAAGATTAGTACAAATCACAAGTTTCCCAAAAGTAATTTATTTCCTAGGATTGGTCATAGAATTCAGGAACATGTATAACACTAAAGAAACATGCATCATTATATGATTCCTTAAGTTAAATACATGACATCCTTGATGAATAGATTTAAATGAAAAAAGGACATGTTCTTTTAGGAAAATTTGATGTATTTCTTTGTCCAAACCATCTTGAATAACAATAAGTACATTGATTGGGAAAAGATTATAACATATAGATTACATGAAAAACCATTACAAGCATCTACAGTTTCTCACTACTACATGTCTTCTTACCTATTTTACATTCTAGCATGTTGTCGAGAATGGGAAAGATTGGCACATAAAGTTTGGGTAAATAGTATGCCGATATATGAATATTTTCCTTTGCTACAAAAAGAGGAAAATCCAAAGGGTTTTAAAAGAGTACAAGACACTTTCATTGCCAAGATAGTTTTTGAACTTCAAGGCAAAGAGCAATAGAGATTGACAAACAAAGCAACTCAACTTGTTACCATTTATGGAAGCTTTCTAACTTAATTTCCTAAGTTCATGTGTGTAAGAGTTAGCACTTATGTAGGGAAACCTCTAAAACTACCTCGATACTCTCTTGAAACCTATATTTTGATTAATATTTTTAAATAGATAGAAAGAGTACATGAAAAATTATAAAATCAGAAAGGGAATTGATTATATCTTCCCAATTGAGCTTAGTCATTACACATGCAAAAGTATTCAAGAAATCTTAGGCTTGCAAGTAGAATTGAAGAAAATGAATTTACCTACCTACTTTGCTCACTCAAGGTTTGATAGTAAGGTTTTTGCATAGTCTCAGCTTGAACTACAACCCGCTTGCATTCACAAAACACAAATGGAGGATTTTGGACTGATGAAGGAGAAGTTGATGGTCTTGGTTTACTTTAAATAGGTAAAAGATTTCAAGTTGTGTATCAACATATCTAATATTGAAGAGAATGAGCATGAAGATGTGGTAGACCCTTTTTATTCTCAATAATTGGAACCTTTTCCTATACCTAGGCTAGATTTGGATTCACCAGAAGAAGATGATCTTCAAGCTAGCATACTTCATTTTATTGAAAAAAAAAAAATAGTTGGCAAACAAAAGAGAGTTGAAGTTAGGGAAAGCCAGGTCAAGCTCCTTGAAAGGACCTATTGACACAAAAATCTAGACCCTTGCCTAAGGAACTACTTTGTTGGTGACCTTATGTAACATGGAAACAACCTCCAAGTGTGGGTCTTGCACTTTGAGTTTGAATCTCCAGATAAGGTTGGCTTTTGTACTATCAGGGTGCACCTAAACTACTGTTGGGAAGGAAAAGGGAAAGGAGGACTGAAAGAAAATGTAGAAAGAGAAAGGGGGGTGATGCACTGAGATAGAATGGTGGTTATGACTTTGTCCATGTATGCACAACACATCAATGAAAAGTCTAGAATGCACTAATCTTGACTCTATTCTATATCCAAGAATCCACATGCAGGTTTGGAACTAGTTGAAGTTGTAAAAGGAAAGACATCTTCACATATACAACAACCATCAATAGTTTGGACACAACATAAAAACCTTGAAAACTACAAAGAAACACCCACCAAAATGCAAGATACATGCACAATTGACAAATGAAACGATGAGGTAAGGAAGGAAAACTATTTCATTAATGGACGGCAAGGAAATGTAGAGCATAGTGCTGCTGCAAAAAATATAGATAGAGAAGAACCCAAAAAGAATATTTACAACTTGCCTTTATAAAGAAGGCATAACTTAGATCTAACTAGAAGTTCAAACCCGAACCAAGGTGGCATCAAGTTGCAGAGAGCAATAATGAATGAATATCAAAACTAAATCTGATCATGAAATACAATCTACTATAGAATTCATAGGAAGGGCAAAAACAAATGCATCCAGCCATAAGAAATCAAATTCCATTAGATTTGATCATTACAATCATTGATGAGGCATGTTGATGCATATATATCATGCAAATAAGGCTGAAGAATGTCATTTGACATCAAAGATCAATCCTTGTAATGTGTCATGGCCACACCAAGTAAATTTGCACCACTGTCAAAAAAAATGCTAGATGGGACAACATGCAAGTTAACCTACCACGAAAATTACAGAATCAACCCGCATGGAATAAATTTTATTTGTTCCCAAGAGGTGTGAATGGTTGATGTAGACCTTCATTTGAATATGAATTGCTCAAATATTGTAGAAAAGTCTCCTCAACAAGTGAATAAAACCCAACCGTAGATCAAAATCTTTACACAACCATAGACGATTGAGATGCATCTATAAATATCCAAAGATGCTTCAAAATCTAATGGCCATCATTTCTTCACAAGGGGCCTCAAAATGATGCAAAAATATCCATCCAATTAAAAGAAGCCCAACATTAGGGGGATCCACCACATGGCATGCAATAGTTAGTCAGTACATTTCTTGAATGTTTAGTTGAAGAGGTAAGAATGATTTTGCGACTTCAGAAAGAGCAAAAATGTCATTCTTCAAAATGGCAAAAATTGCTAATGCAAAACGTTAATCTTGTTAGAAAATGTGCATTAACTTGCAACTTGATACATGAAGGAATTGAATTAGCTCAACACATGAAGGAACCAAGCCAACTTAGTTCATGAAGAAATCAAGTTAACATGAGATGTTAACCTGACCGAAAAGCATGTTAACCCAAATCAAAGAATCTAGCCCATTGAAGATGTCTCAAACCATTTGTCAATGATGGACTGAATGGGGAGAAAAAATGGCCAACATTATTGGCAACTCAAAGGGGATGCTTTCCTACGAAGCATAGACCAATGGGCTTAAGCAATCCATTGGGCATAGAGTCACTACCAAGAATTAACACATTATACCACTTATAACTTCACAAAATTCTACACCCAACAAAAAAAAAAAACCTTGGGGAGCTCCAAGAAGCTCAAAAAAACTCCAGAAAAAGGAGCAAATATGCTCATGCACTTCTTGGAAAGAAAAAAAAACTCCTACTCTACTATGTACAAGTATTTATAATTTTCAAAAATCAAACAAAGTCATTGATTGGCTTGTTAAAATAGTTGCCCTTCCTTACAAGTTGGTTTCTTCTACCATGCACATGGGTAGCTAAAAATGGCAACAAGCATAACAAATATGTTGCTACATGAAACACCTCTTTCCCAGTGTTGGATGCATGGAACAAGAAATCAACTTGTGAGGAAGGGAAACTATTTTAATAAGCTAGTCAATGGCTTTTTGATTTTTTGCATTGTAAATATTTGTACATAGTAGAGTAGGAGTTTTTTGCTTTCCAAGAAGTGCACGAGCACATTTTCTTGCTTTTCCAGAGCTCCCCAGAGTTTTTTTATTGTTAGTTGTAAAATTTTGTGAAGTTTTAGGTGGGATAACATGTCAATTCTTAGTAGTGACTCTATGCCCAATGGCTTGCTTAAGGCTATTAATCTATGCTTAGTAGGCAAGCATCCCCTCTAAGTCACCAAGAATGTTGACCATTTTTGCTGCCCATTCTACCCGTCATTGATAACTGATCTAAGAGATCTTCAATGGGCTGGATTCTTTGATGTGGGTTAACACGCTTTTCAGTCAGGTTAACATCTCGTATTAACTTAGATTCTTCATGAGTTGAGTTGGCTTAGTTCCTTCATGTGCCGAGCTAGTTCAATTCCTTCATGTGGTAAGTTGGCTCACTTTTCCTTCATGTGTTGAGTTGTGGGTAACGTGCATTTTCTTCTAAGGTTAACATTTCATGTTAACCATTTTTGCCATTTTGGAGAATGATTTTTCTGCTCTTTTCAAAGTTGCATCGACCAACTATTGCATGCCACGTGGTGGAACCTCCTTGTGCTATGCTACTTTTAATTGGATGGTGGTCATATTTTCACATCATTATTGGGGCCCCTTGCAAAGATATGATGGCCGTTATATTTTTAATCATCTTTGGATATTTATGGATGCATCTCAACCATTTGTGGTTGTGTGAAGATCTTGATCTATGGTTGGGTTTTATTCACTTGTTGAGGAGAATTTTCTATAACATCTGACTTGTTCATATTCAAATGAAGATCTACATCAATAGTTCACATCTATTGGGGGCAAGTTAGATTTATTCCACATGGGTCAATTCTATAATTTTTATGGTAGGTCAACTTGCATGTTATCCCATCTCACATTTTCTTTTACAACAGTGCAGATTTACTTGTTGCGGCCATGACAAGTTACAAGGATTGATCTTTAATGTTGAATGACATTCTTCAGTCTTGTTTGCATGATATATATGCATTTCCAGGCCTCATTAATGATTGTAATGATCAAATCTCATAGGATTTGACTTCTTACGGCTAGATGCATTTATTTTGTCATTCCTGTCACTTCTATGGTAGATTGTATCTCATGATCAAATTCATTGCTGATATTCATTCATTGCTACTATCTATAACTTGACTCCACCATGGTTGGGGTTTGAGCTTCTAGTCAGATATGAGTTATGCCTGATGTATAATGGAAAGTTGTAAATATTTTTTGCATGTTCTTCTCTGTCTACATTTCCTTTCATTCCATTAATGAAATAATTATCCTTCCTTACCTCTTCTTTCCTTTTGGTGATTGTTTCTTTCTAGTTTTTAAGGTTTGTATGTTGTGTCCAAACTGTTGATGGTTGTTGTATATTGGAAGATGTCTTTCCTTTTAGCACTTCAACTAATTCCAAACATAAATGTGGATTCTTGGAGATAGAATAGAGTTGATACTAGTGTATTCTGGACTTTTCATTGATGGATTGTGCATACATGGAAAAAGTCATAACCACCATTCTATCTTAGTGCATCACCCCCCTTTCCCTTTTTGCATTTTCTTTCAGTTCTCCTTCTGCTATTTCCTTCTTAGTAGTAGTTTAGGTGCACCTTGATAGTAAGGAAGTCAGCCTTCTCCAGAGATTCGACCTCAAAACACAAGTCCCACCCTTGGAGGTGATTTCCATGTTACAAAAGGTCACCTGAGAAGTAGTTCCTCAAGCAAGTGTGTAGACTTTTGCGTCAACATGATCGACTAGTTCTAAGACCTCACTTCATTTTCATTGTACTAACAAAATTGTCACATTTTCTTTTACAGGTGCACCCATATCAGAACCCAAAGCTAAACCTTTGGTTCACAACACAATTCAAGAGACACCTATGGAAAGATGGACCTATTGGTGTACTCAAAGGAGAAAATCTCAATGAGCTGTTACAACAGGTGTTCATGAAGAACCCATATATATTGAAGTCATGGCTGATTATATTATCAAAAAATTAATCGAAGCCATGGATCACACCAACCAACAAGCCTTAGATGTAGCTAACACTCTGGGTTTAGTTTCTTTTGCAACCTCCCCTATTTTTCAAATGTCTCTATCTAAGAGTAATCCTTCAACACAAAACTAGTTTGACATGTCTGTCACTAAGAGAAGGAGAATAGTTTCACTAAATATCTTGGTCGAAGATATGGTTGGGAAAATTTTGGGAAAGACCCCTAAGATAAAGAAGCCCAAAATAGAGACCTTTCTTGAGATTGGTGAGAAAACATGGAATTGGATGGCTAATGTGTATAAACCTACCATAGATAAGAGCCTAGATGACATCATGTCCTAGGATTATACCATGAAAAAGACTATTCTCGAAGCTATGAGAAAAACCATGGACATGATAATGTTGGATGTAGGGAACACACGAGTCACCAATAAAATCTAGAAGGATTGGAAGGAGAAAAAAGAGCTGAAATAGTCCATTTGACTCATCATAGAATATATTCATGCAATTTAAAATATTGAGACTGAGTCTCAGAAAAATGCACTCTCTATAGTCGATGTTACTTCCCCCACAAACCAACAATTTATCAATTAGGTAAAAGAGATAGGTCAGTTTCTAAAGCATTCAATGAATGGATAGATTGTGTTGCTTCTTGCAAGTCCAACTACACCACCCCTATTTATAGGAAAAAGATCAAAATCGATCATATAATTGTTGGAATACTTTAGAATAACTGAGAGGGGGAGTGAATCAGTTATCCAAGGTCCAGAGGTACAAATAAATTTTTTTTGTACTGCAACTTATCCTTATGCATGCATTGACCATTCAATATCTTAAACATATGTACATTGTTGTCCTATGTCAAAACAAATTTTCAGAAATGTAGACATGCAATACCACAAAATAAATCACACATTTTGACACAAGGATTTTAT
This sequence comes from Cupressus sempervirens, assembly GCA_028749045.1. Taxonomy (NCBI): domain Eukaryota; kingdom Viridiplantae; phylum Streptophyta; class Pinopsida; order Cupressales; family Cupressaceae; genus Cupressus; species Cupressus sempervirens. The sequence goes on along the minus strand of CM053787.1, from coordinate 8,370,477 downwards.
GTGGAAACCCAATTTGGGAAAAATCACTAGTAATATGCTACCAATTTTCACTCTTCTAAAGTGAGCTTTGTGAGGATCCAACCTTGTTAAAGGATACAATGCACACTCTTAGATGTGACCTAGTTAAAGGATTTCAATCACCTTGTTAGGATTGAGCCTTGTTAGATGACTTTAGAACATACCATTAGAATGTCACCATGCTAAAGGAGTTACTAATGACTATTAGGTCAACCTTAATAAAAATAATTTATGTAGATTGATACAATTGTTAGAGAGTAACAACAAGACATGATCTAAGGACAATAATAATTTACTTAGAGATTAAAAATCTCACATTCAGTACTCCATTCTACTTGGCATTCATCCTTTTTGTCTCTGACAAATTGTTCACCCTTCAATTATTCATCCTCTTAAGCCTTATTTCTTTGTATGCCAACTGCAAACTCTTCTATTCGGCCATAATATGAAGCAACACCC